>OY365813.1:34967285-35107285 GCA_959347315.1 Bimastos eiseni
AATGGCCTTTAACAGAGCTGCAAAGTGTGACCATAGAGGACAGATAAGACGGCAGATGACCTGTGCGTGCTCTGTACATGAGGAGTGCCAGCTTGTAGCAGATACGCTCACAGACAGGAAGCCAGTGTAGAGAACAAAGAGCAGGTGTGATATGGTCTGGGTAGGAGAGTCCAAGGCACAGTCGTGCAGCCTGATGCAGTATTCTATCACTATTATTATCACTATTACTATTACTACTACAATTACTATTACAATTACTAATGCTACTATTACTCTAACTATTATTATTCTTACTATAACTATTATTATTATTGTTGTTGTTGTAAAAATTTATTTACCTCCAATATTGGGTCAGGAACGCCACTGAATAGTTATCTTGAAGAGACGCTACATAAATTGCATTGGTTGATTGATTGATTAAATGACGAAGCATCAATCGATGGAGCTGAGCAATTTGAGTGAATGAGTTCCTCAAGGTGCCTCAATACACATAAGTGATGAGGAGGAGAAGGAGTAAGAGAAGGAGGAGGAGGATTGAACCCATGAACTCTATGCCTGTTACAAGTCAAGTAGTCAACCACTCCCACAATAAACTGTGACTCAGAGCAACTGGCAACAAACATACAATTGGTGATGTGATCCTTATGCTGGTCGGTGATTCTGCTGGCTCTGTCATCATCAGTTCTTTCAATTTCATCCTTTCATCTTCCTAGTTCTTCCGTGGCGGATGCCATTTTTTTTAGAGGGAGGGAAGCAGAATGAGCTTTTAGTTAAAAGTCTAGGAGCAAAGGGCGGTTGGAAGCTTCGGCGTGGGCGGTTCTTGCAGATGAGAAAGGGGTATTGTTTGGTGGGGTTGATTAGCTCAGGTTCTTACTCACTAAACCCAGGGTTTATGTTTTTTGCGGATGTCTAGCAGTTGAGATGATAATTCTGGTAGAGTTTGGTCAGAAGGACTCTCTTGCAGACTGGTTTTCTTTTGCATTATGTGTTCTGTTAATTACTAATTTCTGAAGGGGTTTTACCTACATAAGATCTCCATTTACCATCCAAATCTACACAGCAATACACACACAGACACTCAAACACAAACACACACATGAGAGCAGTCATCCACGCATACACTTTCATGTACCAGCCAGTATTAGTGTCACAAGAGCTTCAACTGTTTGGTAAACATTGACTTGTTTGGATTTTCAATGTTCATTCATTATCAGTTAATTGGGTCATTGGGAGGAGACAGAGGAATCGGAATCGGACTCTCTCTTTCTCTGTCTGTCTGTCTGTCTGTCTCTCTGTATCTCTCTACCTGTCTCTCTCTCTCTGTCTGTCTGTCTCTCTCTTTCTCAATCACTCTCTGTCTCTTTCAGAGACAAAGACAGAATGTGATATAGAGAGACAGAGAAATGCAGAGAGACAGACAGACAGACAGACAGAGAGTAAGAGTCTGTCTCTCTCTGTCTCACTCATTCTCTCTCTCTGTCTTTCTGTCTGTCTGTCTGTCTCTCTCTCTCTCTCTGTGTTTCTCTGTCTCTCTATATCACTTTCTGTCTTTGTCTCTGTTTCTATCTGTCTGATATCTCTCTTTGTCTGTTTCTCTGTCTCTATCTCTCAGCTATCTGTCTCTCTCTGTCTGTCTGTATGTTTCTTTGTATGTGTATTTGTATGTATGTGTGTCTTGAAAATTTGTATACATGTTTCTTATATATTTATGTATAGTTGTTTAAATGAATTTGTATGTATGTATGTATGTATTTGTGTATGTATGTGTGTGTGTATGTATGTATGGGTATGTATGTATATGTATATATGTATGTATGTATGTATGTATGTGTGTATATATGCATGTATGTATGTATGTATATATGTATGTATGTATTGAGACACTTAGTTCATCGCATTCTAAGTGGCTTTGATTGCGTGACTAGTAAAGAGATCTAACGTAAGTGCTTTTAATGTTTGCGGATATGAATCGCAACAGTTTTTAAATGCAACTGGACATTCAAGAGGACGAAGCACCAAGTCACGAGACGCTCGAGTTGTCGTGCAGAGGCAGCCGCGTCTCTCCACAGGCAGGAGAGTGCAGCGGTCGCGCACCTGGGTGACTCGAGATGGGAGGGGGTGTAGCGTAACATACCCGAACGTAGTGTAACATATTCGGGTTTTTAAGTGGTTAGAGAATTCATGTGGTCTGCATTTTAGTCACATCATGTTTATTGACTAGGAATACTAGTATGTAGCTAGATGCTAGTTCCTACCTTTATCCATGCAACTTCCACCCCATAATCCAGTTATTTTAATTAGGGGAGCATAATGACAAATTAGTTTATTGGTGATTTTATTTTGTTTGATTGATTTTCTTGTGTAGAGTATTCAAGAAGAGCAGTCCTAACTCTAAGGTACGTCTCCTCTTCTTGCATCAGGAATTGTTATCCAGGGAGAGGTAACCGATAATTATTTAACAAAGATTAGGGGTGTTGAACTAAGGGGGGGGGGGTTAAATGATCAAGAAAGGTAACTGATCAACAAAGGTAAATAATCAACAGAGGTAACTGATCAACAGAGGTAATTGATCAATAAAGGTAACTGACCAACAAAGGTAAATGTTACAAAGATAACTGATCAACAAAGATAAATGATCAACAGAGATAAATGGTCAGCAAAGGTAACTGATCAACAGAGACAAATACTCTCCCAATGATTGTTTATGCTGAAAGCTGTGTTTATTCAAAATCTGCATACCACTGATATGCGATTAAGAATTGCTCGATAAATAATATACTTACTTACTTACTTTTGTAGATTACAGTCTACCTGGGCAAGAGAGACTTCGTCGACTACCTGTCGCACATCGATCCTATCGGTGCGTTAAATAGGTTTACAGATTTAAATGGGTTTAAGGTATTTATTTCATGTATAACTGTTGATCGAATTCCACGTGATACACTACCTGCAAGAAGAGAAAGGTAGGAGACACAGAGAGACAGACAGACAGTGAAAGACAGACAGAGAGAGACACTCACAAATGGAAACAGATGCACATAGACATACACACAGACAGACAGAGACAAACACACAAGCAGAGTTGGAGAGAGAGAGAAAGACAGACACAGACAGACAGAGTGGATTCATACCTATTCCTTTGGTTGAGCCATCCACCTGTATATTCTTCCATAGTACAGGTGTTGAACAGTGCAAGACTGTAGTGTCTCTATAATTATGACATCCAGAACGAAATTCCCTTTCACTGATGTCAAATTCCGCCTTGACAATGGAGGTCTCTGTCTGTCTGTCTGTCTGTCTGTCTGTCTCTCTTTCCCTCTCTCACTCCCTATCTGTGTCTTGCTCTGCCTCTCTCTGTCTCTCCTTGAGTTCTTTCTGTTATTTCTGTTGTGGGAGGTGGTATTGCTAACAGTTGCTTTGGCAACTGTTTAATCTTACATCTCTGTGTCTGCTCTACTTTCTCAATTCCTCCATTGGAATCTTCCTCTTGGATTAATTTGGTTTATGCAGTAATTGGAAAAACTCAACAGAATAGAGTGGAATGGAAGGAATGGGATTGAACTAGTTAATAATGGCTTAGAATGGACTAAAGGAGATGACCTCACTTGCCTTGACCTCAATTCCATGATCTAGGTTAATGAATTTGAGATATTTAGTTGAAGGAATTTCTTGATGTAGGCAATGGAATTCCTAAATCAGCTTTACTTCGATTCTGATTACAAGGTTTGGAAATTGTTGGACCTCCCTCCATCCTGGAATGTGTTCACCTAGATTTTTTTAATCTAGATCCTGGCTTTTGTTACTCCATCACAGGGATGGATTTTGTCTGTAATTCTGCTTAATATATTTCACTCTGTATCTGTTTGTTCTACTTAATATCTCTCCCTGTATCTGTTTGTACTACTTAATATCTCTCCCTGTATCTGTTTGTACTACTTAATATCTCTCCCTGTATCTGTTTGTTCTACGTAATATCTATATTGAAATGATGTCTTTTGCATTACTGACCACAATCCTCATTGTTCATTGTCTTCCTTCCCTCTCCCTAGATGGCGTCGTCCTCGTCGATCCGGAGTACTTGAAGGAGCGCAAGGTCTATGCCCACGTGTTGGCCGCCTTCCGCTATGGACGTGAAGACCTCGACGTCCTTGGCCTGACCTTCCGCAAGGACCTATACCTGGCCACGTCACAGGTCTGGCCGCCGGTCGAGGAGCAGAAGAAGCCGCTGACGAGACTTCAGGAGAGGCTGATGAAGAAGCTGGGGCCCAACGCATACCCGTTCTACTTCGAGGTACTTGAAGTCAATTAACTCTTCTCCCTGATGGGGCGTTTGTAGGCGCTGAGAAATTTTCTAAGATTACATTACATTACTCGGCTTTGCTGGTCTTATTAGCTAGTCTCTTCTCCCGCTCTCTTCTTGGTCTTTTCCTCTCTCATCACTTTCCCTCTCCTGCCTATCTTTGCCCTCCTCTCTCGTCACCTTTGTTCTTTTCCTATGCTCCTCTTCAATGCCTTCCTCTCTGTACTCTCCTCTCCTATTTTATTCTCTCATCTCCTCTCTCTCTCTCTCTTCTCTTCTCCTCTCTCCTCTTGCCATATTCTTATGATGTAACTTGGCTTAGAAGACAACTATAACATAATGTAATTTGTAACGTAATTTAATCTGTAACTTAATGTAATTTGTAACTTAATCTAATTTGTAAAATAGATGTAATTGGAACAAAATGTAATTTTTAACCAAATGTTATTTGGAACCAAATGTTATTTGGAACAAAATGTAATTTTTAACAAAATTTAATTTGTGCAATAATGTAGTTTGCAACATACTATAATTTATAATGTAATGTAATTTGTAAACAATGTATTCCATAAAATAATGTTAGTTGCAACATAATCCAATTTGTTACCTGATGTAATTTGTAACATAATGCAACTTTTAACATAATCTAATGTAATGATGCATAATTTAATATACATGATGTTAGTGTAACATGTTGGCATACAATTGATTGCAATGACAATGATGACTCTGTCATCTGTTGTTTGATTCTTCCAGCTGCCTTCGTCATCACCAGCTTCAGTGACACTCCAGCCGGCTCCAGGGGACACCGGAAAGGTACTATCACCAACATCCATCCATCGAGTCACCCATGCATACACCCATCCATCCGATCAGCCCTCTACATATCCATGCAGTCACCCATCCATCCATCTATCCATCCATCCACTCATCCGTCAATTCATCTACCCATTCATCCTCTCATTCACCGGTCTGATCATCCGCTCATCTATTCATCCATCCTGTCATCCATCCATCCACCTTTCTTAAGGATCATTCTGGCTCTAACTTTCAAAATTATTATTATTATTATTATTATTATTATTATTATCATTATTATTATGATCAGCATAAGTAATGCTCTTTGATTATAATTATTGATACTCCTATTGTAATTATCATTGTCATGGTGATCGTCATAGTTGCGTTGTTGTTATGTCCCTGTGTAGCCGTGTGGTGTGGACTATGAGCTGAAGACGTACGTGGCCGATGGTCCAGACGATAAGCCACACAAGCGTAATTCCATTCAGCTGGCCATTCGGAAGCTGACCTACGCTCCAGAGGAACCGGCTCCGCAGCCGAGCGGCGAGGCCGTCAAAGAGTTCATGATGAGTTCCGGGAATCTTCGCCTCGAGGCGACGCTAGACAAAGAGGCAAACACTAATGAGATCATTTCTATCGCGTTGGCCATGCGCTGAAAGGCTGGGATGACATATGTGGTCCTTGGTTCATTTCTTGTTATGGCTAAGATTCAACAGGTCTATATTGAGTGCAGTTATATGGCTATGACACAGTTGGTACCTGCTCTATGCAGATATGACACATGTGGTTCAGGCTCTATGCAGCAGAGAGACATCTGGATCTTCGTCTATGTAGTTAAGACACATGTGGTCTTTGGTCTATGCCGTTAAGATCTTTAGCTGCATAGACTGGGCACCACATATGTCTTATCTGAATAGATTAGGAACACACATGTCTTATCTGAATACAGCAGAAACCACATATGTCTTATTTGAATAGATTAGGAACCACACATGTCTTATCTGAATAGAGCAGGAACCACACATGTCTTATCTGAATAGAGCAGAAACCACATATGTCTTATCTGAATAGATTAGGAACCACACATGTCTTATCTGAATAGAGCAGGAACCACACATGTCTTATCTGAATATAGCAGAAACCACATATGTCTTATCTGAATAGATTAGGAACCACACAGGTCTTATCTGAATAGAGCAGGAGACACATATGTCTTATCTGAATAGATTAGGAACACACATGTCTTATCTGAATAGATTAGGAACCACACAGGTCTTATCTGAATAGAGCAGGAGACACATATGTCTTAGCCTAAGATACACATGGTTCCTGCGCTTTATGTATTGAGTGCAGTTATGGTTGGTCATTTATTTAGTATTGTATTACATTACATTGAATTATTAATTGATTTGAGTGTTTTGGCCTTTTCCAGAAGTATTACCATGGCGAATCAATAACAGTGAATGTCCTCGTCGACAATAACACGAGCAAAACGGTCAAGAAAGTACGAATATCAGGTATAATGGAATTATTCATCTCTGTTCTGAATTAATTATTAGTCATCTAGATGAAACGTGGATTCCTTGCTAATCCAATCTTGTCATCTTATGATCTGAATAGGATGATTAACCTTTGATCATAATGTGCGCTTGGTGGGATTGCGTGTCAATCCTTTAGAAGGGATTTGAGAGGAGGCCAGAAGATGGACATTGGCAGATACGAGGATCTAGTATGACCCAGAAACCTCACTGATTGTACAGAGTGTTCACAATACTACGACTAATAATAATAATAATAATTGTAATAATAATTAATGATGCTGTTACCTTTCAATACACTTCCTCCCTGCCAGAACAGAGGTGGTTATCTTGAACGGCATTAAGTCGTATGCGAACATTTGTACCTCAGACAAAAAAGTAATTTGGGATTAGAGTAATAATAAAAAGTATTATTACTGCCACTCATATTATTGTTATTATGTAATGATAATTATGGTTAATATGTCTTTTCATTATTATGTAATAATAATAATAGCTCTAATAAAAATGGCCCTGCTATGCATGACCTTCTTAGCATCCCATTCTCACACACTGCTATGCTGCAGCATCATGCTTTCTCTGTTGTGGGCCCTATCACTTGGAATGGGCTTCCTCTGGACCTCTCTCTGGCTTTTACCTATAGGAACTGCTCCTCATCTTTTTTCTATTCTTCTCTTAAATCTGTCCTCTTTGACCGTGGTTGGACTGGGTGCTTCTGAGTAGATTTCTTTAAAAGGTGCTATATAAAGTTTCATTGATTGATTGTTTGATTGATTGAATAGAGTAGCAACTCACTTGTTCCTTTCTTTCTTTTGTTTTGTCTTTCTTTCTGACCACTTGTAAAGAGTGATTCTCTTTTTCTCTTTCCTTAGTGAGGCAGTATGCCGACATCTGCCTCTTTTCGACTGCGCAGTACAAGTGCGTCGTTGCAGAGCTGGAGAGCGAGTTAGTACCAACTTCTGACATTTATTGATTTCATCGATTATTTAATCGATTTATTCGTCCTTTTGCTCCATTATTCATTCACTCATTCATTCATTTATTGATTACTTTAATTTTTATTTATTGATTAATTCATTCATTCATATTATTTCTTTCTATTGATTAAGTAACTTAATTATATATTTATTTATTGATTACATTTACTTGATTCATGCATTCATATTGTCTAATTTGGATCAATTAATTAATTATTTTATTAATTGTTTAATAAAATAATTATTCTGCGATGAGGCAGAATAACTACTCAGAGTCTCTCTCTCTCTTTGTCTCTCTCTTTATCTCTTTCTCTCTCTTTCTTTCTCTCTCTCTCTCTCTCTCTCTCAACACCAAAACCCCAATAAAAATAAACGAATTTATCAAATGAGAAGCCGATGGAGAGAAGTCAGTCATTAGTTTGGTACTTAGCGATAGAGGAAGGTCATTCCAGGTAGATGGACCCACAACAGCAAACACCCGGTGTTGGGCCAAGGCAGTCTTTATCCCTAGGAACAGGAAGATCAAGACGATCAACAGAACGCTAGGAACGAGACGAATTTGCAGATACGTTGTATTATTTGGAGCTTTGCCTATTTGGGTCCCACCAGTTGGAACAGCTTCCCTCTTTCTCTTTGGGAGGAGCTATTCTCTCTTCCCTCCGCTGCCTTCTCGAGGCGCTTGAAGACTTTCCTATTCTCCGTTTAGCTACGTGTTGAGTCGTGAGCGCCTCTGATATCGAGTGGCGCTATATAAGTTTTCCATTTCATGACATTACATTTGATTATTATTTAATTAATGTGATGACATTGTAAATGCTATGTATTGTGGTTGTGAGGGAGGGCTTTCCTATCCAAGCGAGTCAGACAGGGTTCTGTAAGGTCTACACAATGACTCCTCTCCTCAGCAACAATCGAGACAAACGCGGCCTCGCTCTGGACGGAAAACTGAAGCACGAAGATACAAATCTGGCCTCGTCTACTATGTGAGTTGTTTGGCTCAAATAGGCTCAAGTGCTCTACCCTTTTTCTGTACTATGTGAGTTGTTTGGCTCAATTGTGGCTCAGGTACTCGAGTACTTTCTGTGCTATTTGAATATTGAAGGCTGTCATGTTCCCTTTCAATTTGAGGCACCTTTGTGTCAGCTTCAGATAGTTTTTGATGACACACAGAAACAGCGCTTTACATTTTATCAAATGTAATGTAATCAAACATTTATATAGTAAAAGTCTCCAGAACTAGGAGGGTGAGAGGGATGGTGACTTCCAGGTGCAAGGGGGACTGTGGAAAACAGTTTTAAACTGAGGTGCCAACTACATAGGCAAAACTCCTGAAGTGGGCTGTAGCAGCGCAAATGCGCGGAACAACCAGAAGGCCGCAAGTGGAAGACCGCAAGGAGTTTCTTGCAGGTAAAGAGTACATCAGAGAGCAGAAAGACAGCAGTTGGGTTAGGCCACCCCAATTAGACAGTTGCGCATAAGGGAAATGATTTTAAACTGTTGACGCTGTTG
This sequence comes from Bimastos eiseni, assembly GCA_959347315.1. NCBI lineage: Eukaryota > Metazoa > Annelida > Clitellata > Crassiclitellata > Lumbricidae > Bimastos > Bimastos eiseni. The sequence continues at coordinate 34,976,411 of OY365813.1, forward strand.
AATAGGGAGCCAATGAAGTGAGTCAAGAATATTTTAATGTAATGTAATAGAACATTTATATAGCGCCCCTTCTAAATATATATTCAGGGCACTCTCTGTGCTAGCCTATGCGATGTTAAACGTCACAACTAACGAATAATGTGACAACAGAAAAATGCCTGATATATGTGAAATGCCAACACTTACGAGATGATCAGCAGAATGACGAATAGACTGAATGGAGTGTGAAAGAATTGGAGGAGGAGGAAGAAAGACCAGTTCAGCATTTCCAGAGTCTGTGGAGTTTTGTTTGAGCCCAGACTAGATGCTGTATGCAATGTAAGGTAATACTAAGAGTTGGTTGGTTGAATAATAGTGCTAGATAAATGCAAGAAGAAGAGGACTGAGACCAGAGGGTGTGTCTTGTGTTTGTAGAGTTCGTGATTCTAGTCAAAAGGAAAACCTCGGTATTGTTGTTCAGTACAAGGTCAAGGTTCGACTGATTCTGGGATTTGGATCAAGGTCAGTTCTCAAAGGTCAAGGGTTCGATGCCCTCTCAGACACCGATTCGTATCAATCCACTCTCCTTTCTATCCATTCATCCATTACACTATACATTCAAATTCTGCCACTGTCTGCACTCTGCTTGTGCCAGTCCCAAGCTGGGATAAAGGAGAAGGACGACGCTGATGATCTTTGTTGTCACACGGTGTCGTTAAACTGCAACTACCACCACTGCTATTCATTCATCCTTCCACTTATCAATCAATCAATCAATATCGTTTTATTGTCTCCGTCCACTGTATTTGTAAACTGAACATATACACAGCTATAGCCAGAATAATTAGAATGGCATGATTGATAGCATATAACAAGAAGTGTTAATTGGAGAATGGAAGAATGGATTAAATTTAGAGTTGAGATGAGAGGTAACTGTAAAAAAAAATCCCCAAAGGAACCATTTCAATCCATCCATCTAACCAAACATCTTTTCATTTCTCCACCCCATCCAATCAACTATTCTATTCTATCCATTCATCTGTTTCCCTATCCCTCCACTCATCCACCCCATCCATTCATCCATCCATCTACTCGCATGCACCTCCATGTATCCCAGCGATTCCCAACCTGTGGCCAGTCAGGCCTCAAAAAGTGGCCCTCGACCTATCAAAAATATAGAGCAATACGTGCAAAAAATGAATATTTGACAGAATAATTTTTTTCTATAATAAATTATTATATTTTGTTGACGTTTATTCCTGATCTAAATTGATTAAATCCGAATTTATCCAAGTGTGATTTGGTTCTATTCTAAACTAAAAATCTGTTAAAATTTAAAATAATTTTTTTTAACCTTGTGGCCCATCATGTAAATCCAACTAAGTAAAAGTGGCCCTAAGTCGAAAAAGGTTGGATTCATCCGCTCATTCATCCATCCGTTTCTTCTATTGTCTTTTGTTCTATTGTCTGGTTTCTTTGTTTGTCCACAGTGATCTTTCAGTTGAGTTGCCGTTTACCTTGACCCACCCAAAGCCAACGGAGTCTCCGCCGCCCAGTCGACCGGCCAGCGCCCTCCTCCAGGGAACCAACGCACAACCAGGAGGGGGACCAGGAGGCGACGCGCCTATTGATACTAACCTGATACAATTGGAGACTGAGTAAGAGGCCTGTGTCTGTGATTGGTTGGTAGATGATTGGTTGGCAGATGATTGATTGGTTGAGGTGTTGCAGAAGACGTTGACAAGGGAGAGACCCTGAAGGGATATTATCCCGCTGTGATGGCCACTAAATTATATCATCTAGCTACATTGGGATTGACGGCAAGCCCAGTCGACTGGCCAGCGCCATCCTCCAGGGAACCAACGCACAGCCAGGAGGGAGACCAGGAGGCGACACGCCCATTGATACAAACCTGATACAATTTCAGACTGAATGGCGGAGAGCATAGTAAAGTAATAACTACATAAATCTTAACTAGTTAATTAATAGAATGTTGAAAGGTAGACTAAAAAGTGGCTTGACTTTTGACAAAGGTATAATTACATGATGCTTATAAAAGTCAGTAAGTTGTAAGTATAGTTTGAAAGTACAACCAAATATGGGGGTCCAAAGGTAAACGCCTCCAAATTCAGGTAGGGGGTAGGGATATTTTTAGTCTTTGGGGGGAATATCTTGCCTTCCTGACACTTGGGACCGGGGTTTGCCTCCATCACTCTGAGGGGATTGATGCCCCTTTTACAACCAGAAGTAACTAATTTTTCCAACCATCTATGTTCCTTTTGAGTTTGCCCATTTCGACAACAACACACTGTAATATGAGCTTCTGCTATTGGGGATCAACTAATTTTGTTTTCCTGCCTCCACAGCGCCAACGATTCCTCCGGTTACCGCGATGAGGATTTCATCTTCGAAGATTTTGCCAGGCTGCGTCTGAAAGGTCACGAAGGGGACGACACCGAGGCCTGAGTCGTTGAAATCGAGCGTCGCCTAATACTCTGGTTTCAAAGAGAGGAACGAAGGGTTCGGAGACAACAACATGGGAAGGGTTTCCCGTTTGCGTCGCTGGAATCGATGACATGTATCTGCGGTTTTGTTTTAGTCGTGCGTAGCTCACCTAATTATATGTCGTACTGTATTATTATTATTATCGATATGTAATCATAGATGGAGGAGCTGTGACGAAGAGGAGGCGAGTTGCGATCGTCGTTTCCTGTCCAATTGTTGTTTTTCCGTGATGTTGGAAGATCATCGTTTTTAAGTGCGGCTCGGATGTTGGGCTTTTTTTTGTCAGAGAAAATTGATTTTGAGCCGTCAATTACAGTCATCTGAAGTTCTAAAACTGAAGTGTTGAGGTGTCAAGAGAGCGGAAAACCCTAGGGGTTTTTTAGACACACTTTGTGATGTCGTCCTTTTTGCACCTTATTTTAGCAGAGACATCTTAAGAAATTGATATTTTGGGGTAGATTTTGGTATCCGTGTGCAGTATCCCAGTAAAAGCGTCTGGTTGGGTATGTTCACCAATTCGAAATGGGTATTTCATGTTACACGTGTACCGTTTTTTTCGCGTTTATCGTCATCGTTAAAATTGTTTGGTAATGATTGCTTTTCCCTTAACACTTGTATGTAGAAAGATTCTCAGTGATAAGAAATTTTTTTAGATATGAAATTTAAAATAAATTGTATGGTGTTGGAGTGGCTTTCCAGCTGAAAATCTGCACAATTTGTTGTTTGCATTCTTCAGAATGGAAAACTTCATTTATGCTATTCTTAACAATGTAACCAAAATCCACTAAATTATCATTTAAAGTAATTTAAATTGAGTTGCTTCGTTTTGTTCCTCCATGGGGCCAATTCAATTCGTAAGGAAGGTTCATTAAATTATAATTTTAAAGAAAAAATCAGCTTAAGTATTATTTTAATTTAATATATGATTGAGGGTGGAATGTAAATATGTTGCAGATTTCAGATGGTGTAGCTTTGCTGCTCAGTTGTTTCTGCAAGTGGCGAAAACATGCCTTCTGTAAAGCTCTCTGTGTAACCTGTATTTATAGTTGTGGAGTAGTATCCGCCATTTGTATTTCTAAACAGGTGCGGAATTAACTAGTGTTTCTCTATTTATACGAATTTTAACGATTATGCGAACCCAACAGGGGACGCACGCTTACAAAATTCTGTACCTTGTGGCGTGGTTCTTTTCGACAACCGAACTAGTCCTTGTCGATGGAATTACAAAATCAGGAACGGACGAGATTTTTTGTCGTCTGCACGAAACGTATATGGACTCGTTTTTCGCATGAGCTGTGTTGTTTTGTGTTGAGTTGTCTGTAGTTTGCTGTAGAAAGAGGAAGTATGTATGTCTGACCGATTTGTGTCGATGTTTCTGTAGATTGTGCGAGCAGCCTTGCTACTGGATTTGTTTTAGGAAAGGATTTGCTCTGCTCCTTGTTGGTATGTTGCTCTGTTTGCTTTCCGCTCTTCTGTTTGCCTCCCCAGTGGCCATTTTGTCGGCATCAATCCTTTCTATTCTATTATCTCTCTGTTTTTTCGCTTTTCCGTCATCCTCCCTTATTCTTTGGTTGGGTCTTCTGTCTCTATCCCTCTGCATTTGGCTGTTCTCTCTTAGTTTTCTTTTGTCCTCACCCCTCTACTCAATGCTTTTCTGTGTTCCTCCCTGTTTACTCTGCTCTTCTATCACCCTCTCTTTGACTTGTAGTCAATGCTGTTTCTATCCCAAATACACTTTTTTGCCATTGTATCTCCCTCCATCTGTTTGCTTATATGCCACACTTTCCTCAATCATTCTTATCCTCCATTGCTTCTTAATTCAGTCCTTTTTCGTTTTATCATCCAGTTACTTAGTTGCAGAGCTCCGCATCTTGCCAGGCACGTACGTATGCGAGCTGTTCGTTCTACCTCCCTCTGTCTCGTGTGTTGGCTGTTCAATGTGATGCGATGCTGCCCTGCGCTTCATACGTGTAGTTGAATTTCATTCTATCTTGTTGTTATTGCATTGCGTGCGTCGGTCACGTTTTATCATTAACGTCATTTTTGTTTATTATAACTGCGAAACTTTTCATTTGCACATAATTATTATGTACTTGTATTAAACTGCACAGAAGAAGAAATACGGATAGAGACAGAGAGAGACAGGGGAAAAGAGAGGAGAAAGAGAGAGACAGAGTTTAAGAGAGACAGATAGAGAGAGAGAGGGAGATAGAGAGAGGGATAGAGAGACAGAGAGAGAGACTGGGGAGAAAGAAAGAGGGAGTTAGAGAGAGACTGGGGAGAAAGATAGAGAATTGTGCATTGCTAAAGGGTCAGTTTTTTTAAATGAATAGCATTCAGAATATAAAATTTGTTGTCTTGATGATCTGAATTGAATACTAGCCGTATTAATTAGTCTGCTTTGCTGCTAAAATTCCAGTCTCTTACCAGAATATAGATTAAACATGCCTAATGATGCATAGGACTTCTGTGTACTCTTCTGTATTTCAAAGGTGCAACACATTGTGGCACCTTCTCTCTGTTGACGATCTGAACTCCTTCAAGTAGTTGTTTTCCAGTCTCACTCTTGTCCCTGGTTGCTTTACCCTCTGATGCAGTGTCTCAAAGTATAATGGCGCTATATAAACTGTAATCAATAGCTTCTACAGTGTATGTTGTTATACACAAACCAACCAGTGGTCAGTCAGATGGATTAATAGTAATGTAAAGTGGACAGTGTTGTGGCAACAGCTCTACATAAATGCCTGGCAAGTTTTGATTTTAGAGTTTTAAGTGAAACTGTCGATTATTTTGTGATTCGATCGAACTGCCAAATGTACTGATGACATCGTTAGGAAGTTTTACGGAGAGAGTACTTAGTTCTGTAGAATCCAGTGTCTGATTTGTTAGCAGAAGGGGGTTCGACCCCAGCTTGTGCAGCAAGGGTATTGTAAATTGTCATCAGCCGACCTCCAACTTTTCTGACAAATCAGACCTAGTAGAATCTTGGATACCCTGTCAAGGCTATCAGGTTCTTTTTAAAGTAAAGGTTGCCATTTTTCAAGAGGTAGAACTGCCGCTGTGGTAGACTTGTAGCTTAGGAAGAACTGTATTGGACAACAGCGGGAGGCATATTGTTTGATTGAGGGAAATTTGATGGTTTCTATAAGAGATTTGTGTGTTTCTGAATAAGGTCTGGTTCTCGTTTTTCGTTGTCGAGTCTAATGTGTAGTAACGTGATTTATCCTTGTCACAATCCCCAACGTATCAGTCGACGGTTTTTGCCTCCATTGAAATCGCTCTGAAGATTATTTTTAATCCAGTGGAGAAGTCATTTGGAAGTAATTACAAAGTTGGGTTGACAGAAATGTCAACTGTCTCCCTGTCTCTCTCTGCCCCGTTCCCATCTCTCTCTCCCAGTCTGTCTTGCCTTCTACAAATCTGCCACGAGGGAGATGTGACACAAAAGGGCTTGAAGCTTCTAAAATTGAACGATGAAGATATTTGCACAAACATCACAAGAAGTTCTTCTTCTCCCTCTTATTCTTAAGACTTTCCTTTGTCCGCTGGGCTTTTCGCAGTGAGATCGCCTCTGACTAGGTGAGAGGCGCTATATAACTTTAAATAAAATACAAGAGCAGAAAAACGACCATTTCTCATGTTTGTCTTAGATTTTCCAACAATGTTGGTCTGTGTGAAAATTGGAATATATTAACTAAGCTAAAGAAATTCAAAGCAACTTCAAGGTCACATCTGATCTGTAAGCAGCTGCAACTGAGGAGTTCATTTATCTCAGCAGCAACACATTCACCTACTAGACGCCTTTGCAATTTCAAACATAATAAAGTCCTAATTTACAACATGACTAGCATTGGCAAGTAATCATAATGACTGCATTCATACATTTTTTTGGTCCTACGACATAATTCAGAACCAGCTTTGATTGAGGACATGTCTAATCCGCAGGTTCTTTCCCAACTTCCTCGAAAGTACCTCAAGACGGCTCTTAAACTCATCGATATTGAGGTAACATCCCTGCAGATGGCGCATTCCTCCATTCAGACGGATCTCCCCTCTCCCATGCAACATTCGGCGGTTATTAAACGCAATCAGATCACCAGGAGTGAGCGCAAACTCAATCCTGGTCGGTGAACTCCCCACCAGTGACGCAAATCTCTTGTACGCTTTGTAGTAGGGCTCGACCAAATTCTCGGGTACCCGCAGCGGCCCTTCAAAAGCGGGTGCCCAGAAAACGCCAACAATCTCACCATTCGGATCCACGGATATGTGCGGCCGTTGATACTTCATGTGGACTGGATGATCGCGGTCGGCGTGGACCTTCTGGAAAGTGGCCGGGACTCGAGTTAGGACATCGAAATCATTGCGATGCTGCGACTGAAGTGTTTTTGCTACGTGCCAGGCATCGACGAACGTGCTCTCTCCACCCTTGACGCAATCATCGAATTTTACGCAGTGTAGGAACTGGATTCCTGGAGGCGACTCGTAGTATGCCAGATCCATGTGGAAGTCGAGCTTAGAGTCCGAGTATGCGATGTTGATGGGCTCCAGTTCTGATTTTACATCCCAAGTGTGACCGTAGATTGTCTGCTGGACCGGCCACATTCGTTCTGCCATCGATGCGACCGTTTCCTCGGATATGGGAACGTTTCGGACTAGACACAATCCATACTCATCGATTAAATGCATCCACTCCAACAGCCCCTCATCTCCAAGAATGTCCTTGTAATCCAGTTTAGGTGGATGCTCACAAGACGTGGGCTCCTTGTTCGATTGGAGACGACCGATCTCTTCGGTGGAGTATCGGTTCTGCTTCAGAAACGAAAGTGGATAAACGGAACTGTGGTCCTCTTCGTTCCATTCTACACGGACTTCGTCGTTTGGATCCAAACAAATGGATGAGATCGAATAAGACGAACGCAGGCAAGATATGTCGATCGTTTTCTGTCCGCTGAAGGGTTGCTTGCAGTGCACACACTGACAGTTGTGTCGTAGCCAGATTGCGTGGAAATTGGCTGGTTCCCTGTCGACTTCTTTAAGCACGAGGTACTTCTTGTCTGGTGACACATCTGCAGAGAAACTTCCAGAAGAGTAGCTCAAATGCTGTGTCCTACAGATCGGACGGAATCCAGATTTGAGCCATGATGGCTCGGAGCTGACAGGACGTGAGAGGATGGAGTTTTTCCTAGGCATCAACCAACACCCTGGAGCCTGGAAAAACAGTGATTCTGTCATCCATGACGTCTGCAAAGTGAGACGCCGTCGTAGTGTTGGCAGCCTTCTCACCGAAGTTGAGAGCATCTTGACTTAAGCTGCAGCTCACCTCAGCTAGTGGAAGTCATTCAGTTGTAATCATTCTACAAAATCATTAACAATTCACAAACCTTCATAGCTACAGCAATTACTACTTATTTAAAACTCATACCCATATTTAATTAAAGACAAAGGTTAGTAGAAAGGATGGTAGAGTGCAAGATACCATTTGATTAAATTTAAACCTTAAGAAATAATATATTATAAAGTATTAGTAAAAAAAGCTGGCTAATTTACAAAAACGGAAGTGTATAATATAGCTTCAATGATAATTACCAAAGAACTTTGGCTGAGTTCAGTAAAAAAATTGCATATGTAGGGTTATTACAAGAAAAATCTTGTTTATAATAAACACAGTCTTAATGCAATGTGAGCTAGATCTAAATCTCTCAAATCTGTGAAATCAGGCAATGAAAGCTGTCAATAAAATAATGGTCTGGGTCCATTTCTGGATTGACGATTTTATAAATTTTCATAGCGCCTTTCAAAGTGAAAAGTTCTATTGGCGATATTATATTTGTAAACGAATAGACTAAGGCTGAATTTTGGAAAAAATAGATGCGTCAACATTTATTTCCAAGTGAACGTAATTTGGACAAAAGTTTGCTTAAACAAATATACTTACGTAAAGCTCTCTTACAAGCAAAAGGTCGACTTTGCTGATAAAATAAACTGAACTTCGTGTCTCTCGACCTCTGGACCCAAATATCCTGACGCATAATCTGCTGTTTAAACTCAACGTCTTTACTTCTTGTGTTTTATTGTGCATCTAAAATGGTGATGCGCGCCAATAAAACCATATTAATAACAAACATTTAAAATCACTATTTTTGTTATCATATAGAGCCACAAAATTCACATCTCTAATCATTTTTGTCGAAGTAAATTTAGCTTTCAGTTTAAAACATTGATATCACAAAATTTGGCATGTCTATGATTGAAAAAGGAGAGCAAATAAATGAGCCACTTATCTTTGATGTTTACGACAAAGTCAGAGCCCTGGACATAAGGGGCCGTCCATAAAGTACGTCACGCTCAGGGGGGGAGGGGGTGTAAGAAAGTGTGACAGTTTGTGACAGAGGGGAAGGGGGGTCAGGCCATGTGTGACGTCACACATTTCTTTTTTAAAATATTATTTATAATTTATTTTTTATTTTTTTAGTAGAATTTAATAGCTTTAAAAATAATTTTCAAAAATTTTGTGAAACATTTGAATTTGGACTGTTCCATTTTTTAGTTAGTAAAGGGGTGAAAGAAAATCTAAATTATAATTTCGTTTTTATTAGAGGTTAACACATGGATAAATATTCATACTGCCCGCTGTAACAACCCTAGAGTCATAAAAGCCTGTTTTGTTTCCTTTTTATTATTTAATCACTTGGTGAGGTCAAGTTTCGCTAATCTACTTCTTATCCTGTGTAAAAAGATTGCATAATCGGAAGATTATCTAAAACTTGACCTCACCGATTGTAAATGAAAAAGCAGCAGATAAATGATGTGTATTATATAATTGTCTAGTCTAATTTTTGCAATTTTTGTTTTCAAATTCAATTTAGATTGAGTTACTGCTTCAATGAATAACTGTGACAATTGTTGACAATTGACTATTCTACTAAGTCATTTTAATAATGTGATAGTTCTTTTAAGTGGAAATTTTATATTTTAATACAGTTTAACAGTGAAGTGTGTTTTAGAATAAATTTTAATTAGGTGTTAATTAAAAAAAAAATTTTTTCGAAAGTGTGACGTACTTTGGGGGGGGGGAGTCCGAGATTTGTGACAGTTTGTGACAGAGGAGAGGGGGGGTTAAAAATGGTCAAAAATAGCGTGACGTACTTTATGGATGGCCCCTAAGTTACTTGGGCGACATACAAAACCCGTTTCCATACTTAAAGTTTCTAAAGTTTCACCAAATTGAGACTTGAAAAAAGAATACAATCGCAATTTCCAAGCTTCTAAAGCGCCATTTGAAAGCCACGCGGAGCACCTGGTGAATCTACCTAGTTTTACATTACAAGATTTTACGCTGCTTTTCGATTATCTGTTGAAGCGCCTGTCAAATCCTAGTATTATTATGTATCTGGTATTTTATAGATATAGACGAAGCTCTGCCCATTTCCCATGCAAATTGCTGTAGTCAATGGTAACACGTGCTGCACCTTGCGGCCGTGGGGTTAGAAAGACAACGATGGCGTCTAATCATAAGGGCTGCGCTGTTTTTAACTGTAGTAATACTTACTATAATGTGAAAGACAAGAAGAATTTGAGTTTTTTCAGATTTCCTAAGGATCCGGAGAGGTACAGGTTGTTATATTTTTCAAATCAAAGTCAGGTGTTTACGAGGGGCGGATAATTTAAGAGATTTAAATCTCAGAATCACTGTTTTTCCAGGCTCCAGGGTGTTGGTTGATCGTCGGATTAGCAGGGTCCGTACACGTTTTTTTTTATCTGACTACCAAAATTGTGGCAGTTCTCCGAGCGGTAGTCCCAAATTAAAAACATATCAATAACGTGAGCATAATGAAATATTCTACTTTAGCATGACTCTTTACATCCATCCAGCGTCTACTTAGGCATCATTCTTTTAATCAATCCCGGTTCTACTCAAGAATGATTTTTTACATCAATCCACCTCCTAGTCAAAAATCTATTCATTAATCCCGCTTCCATTTAAACCTCGACCTTACGATCATTCCAGCTTCTAGTTAAACATCTTTATCTTCACGATTCCTGCTTCCATTTAAGCCGAAATCTGGTCATTCCGGCTTCCATTTAAGTGGCACCCCTTTCATCTATACGTAGGCCTGCATAATTCATTTGCCTAGAGGATTTTGATATTCATTTAATTTGGGACCGCCGTTCGGATTTGGAGTAGTGCCGAAGAATGTATTGTGTAATTATTGACACCAATGTGGCAACACTTCTGTCGGGGACAGCGAGCATGAAGGTTTCTTCGGTATCACACCTAATTCTGCCAAAAATCAACTGTTGTGGCAGCTGCCTCCCCATGTGATATTTTCTGAAACATTTTGGTGGTCAGATAAAAAAAACTAGTACCCACGAGGTCTTAAATGGCGAGACGTCCATTCAAAAGGGTGAGCAATGTTGAAGGATCTCACTCGATTAAGTCCGGATTAAATAATTAATTAATTCAGAAATTTATATAGCCCTAAGGCGCTTTGGTTACCGGGAGCAATCCTTCCCAACAGTCTCTGAACTAGCTAAGATGGCATATTCCAAATTCCTTTTCATCATAATTATTGCACAACCCTAAGCATGCTTTTCACCAACTCCTACCCACACTCCATCTCACCTACATTCTCCAATTAAGACTTAAAGTGCATAAGCATGTCCCCCACCCAAAGACAAATCTCAATTCGTCCCTAAATCATTAAGTATAAATATTTACTAGTTTGCCATTAAATTCTAGCTACTTTTACTGTCTACTGAGGACCTTCTGAATTGTTAGGCACTAATTCTGGCTATGAATGTTGACTGTATTTTTAGATCCAGACAATGGGTTGTAAGATGCCGCACAGAAAACCTACACAAAAAAACAGTGATTGAATTGAATGCGAATTTCTTGGTCTGTGGTGAGCACTTTGAAGACTTCATGTTCATGAACATCACAAATAGAAGCTCACTAGTTCATAACGCAGTGCCAACAATTTTCAACTTCAGACAGTCGTCATTGGTTGAGCTTCCAAAGAAAAGGAAGCCACCAGCCGAACGAAATCACATTTCGGAAAAGGTGAAATCATGTGATGACTGTTTTCACTGTGACAATTCATCAGTAATTATAAGATAAGTTCATCAGAATCACCTGCTACAAAATCGTGAGAACTGACACCACATATAAAGGTACGTTAAGGACTAAGTTGGAATGGACAAAAGCCTGGTTTGAATCATGTTCATGTTGCAAAGAATTCAGGTGAAAAGACTATGAATTGTAAGAAGGTAATAAGAAGAGGAGGAAGAATAATTGGAGAAGAGAAATTATTAGGAGACCAAATAGGGAGTACACAAGGACGAAAGACAACCATGATACTGCTAGTACTGTAGTTTTAGTCAAATTTAATTATTAGAATGAAAGCGTGACACGTTTTAAAAATGCACACTCGACATTGTCAACCACACACTTTGTGTCAGAATACAGCAACCGTGATAATATCCTAGAGGTAATTAATTAAATAGACAACTCTGCCACTGCTTGCACTCTGGCAGTGCCTGTCCCAAGCCTGGATAAATGAGGAGGGCGACGCTAATGATCTCTACTAGTACGCAGTGTCACTAAACTGCAACTACTACTAGGTCTACTGTTTAACTAGAGTTGTTCGAATGCTAGATTCTTAATGTTACAATTCAAAGCATTTTCATAAATGATGCTTTTGTGTTCATGTGCAGAAAGACTTCGAGCAGAATCATTTAGAATGGAGAAAGTTAAAACTGAGTGCTGTACCGAGCCTCTGTAATCTTCCAGAACGAGGTAATGACACTTAGTAATGGACCTAATAGTACTAATACTACCATTATTTCGTATGTCTGTCAACCTGGAGCCAACATTCATTATCAAATGTATATTCGCTGGGAGTGTGATATCCCTAATCAAGCTCAGCTCAGCGTACAAACGGATTCACAAATAAAATCTTAGTCTTAGACGGCCTACAGGCCTAAGCCTTTAACACCACATACACATTGCTAACACCACTCCATAAAACACCAGACAGCTTTTTATTGCATTACCAACTGTTACCATGGCAACCCATCAAACGTTGCTGTTTAGTACACAATTGCAGCGGTTCTCAAACCATGGGGGTTCGCCTTATGGTTTGCCAAAGGTTGGCTGGAGCTCTCAGAAATTTAAAAAAAAACCAGTTGTCATGGTACTATCTCATTATTGATATAAATTTTATGTAATCTTGATTATTACACCAACTACATCACTATAGCGACTTTAAGTTAATCCTTACTTATTTCTTGTACTATGATTCATTAAATAAAATTATTACCAACAACAAATTATAAATTGTTCTGTTAATTAATGATTCATCATACTGTGATGCATGAGGTGTAGGATGGCTATTGATTATTAATAATGGTAAGAAGATAAATGCACGGTAGTAAAAAGCCAGTAAAGGCAGTAACTTAAACGATTTTATAACTGGGGGTCGCTGCAGCTCTGGAAATATCCTCAGGGGGTCGCAGGACTAAAAAGGTTGAGAACCGCTGCTCTATTGTAATATGTACTCACTTCAACAGCAAAACAAAATATCTTAAACGGCCTACAGGCCTTTATCACCACATAAACACCACTAACATCACTCCCTAGCTCAGCAAACAGCCTTTCAATACATTACCAAATGTTGCAGTGGCACCAAGCATAGCAGTTTAATACACTAAATTGCAGTCAAACTAATTATCTTAGATGGTCTACAGGCAGACCCACTGAGAGGAGGGAAAGGAGTCACAAATGACCCGGGCCCCGTCCCCAAAATAAATAAATAAGGCCCCACTCCAAACTAAATAAATAAGGGGCCCAACCTTTAATTATGTGTAAACTCTTTCTGCCATTATTAACAAATTTATTAACAAATCACATTTGGTTTTATTAACCAGATTTCTACTTTAATATTCACAATTAATTCATAAGGGGGCATTATTGGCCTTTTTGCTTGCAAAAGAATCAATAACTGACTCAAAATTTAAAGTTTTTGACACATTTTAACACACTGAATGATCGCTCTGCACTTGCAATGGAAGCTGGAAGACAAAAAAAATCCTCATGGCAACAATTAAATTTTGGAATTGTAGCAAAATTTCATGCAGTTTATTCAGCAACTGAAAAGGTTGAATAATTTTTTAGCCAATATTTTTTTGATAAATTCGTTTTAATGAGTCAACCTCTTCTATTAAATCCTTTCAAATGTCGGCAGAGTAGCTTTCACAAAAGTTTCACAAATGACCCTGTAGTCAATCTTCTTGGAGAAATTTCTACAAAAATTCAAACTTGTTGCAAAGACTTGACACTGCAAGGAAACGTTTTTTACGTCCAGTTACATGTACTCACCTTGTGCTGTTATTTCTTGGAAATCTAGCAACCGCCAAGACCAATCCTCTCCAGTTCTTTCTGTCCGAAGTTGCATCTCTTAATTCCTCCAGGCTCATTTCAGTTTTTTCATGTATCACATCCATCCACTTTTTCCTTGGGCACCCTCTTTTCTTCCTTCCTCCTCCATATGCCAGCATCATTTCCTTTTCCATTCCATTTGATCGCATTACATGTCCGAAAAACCCCAGCTTCCTTCTCAACGCTGTTTGTTGTAACGTCTCATCATTCTTGACTCCAATCTTCCTGTGCACTTCTTCGTTTGTCTTCTTCTCCGTCCTTGATATTCTCTGCATCTTCCTCCATATCCACATTTCGCATGCATTGATTCACATGTACTACGGAATCAATAATCGGATAAAACATTTAATCTCTGAACTCATCCCTTGCAGACTTTACAAGTAAAACTGTCTCAACAACTGTAGTTTGTGGATGTTTGTAGGCTTTCATTTTTCAGTTAGCTTTTTTCCTAAAAATTAGGAATTTAAAAAAAATTTTAAAGTATTTATTTTCATTTTTATTTAGTTGGAGGCAGGCTATGCTGACTGAGAGTGATGAATGATGATGAATCGATGAAAACTTTGATTAGTGAGTGATGTATCATGTACGATATTAGTTTAGTGCTTGGAATTTTGCAACATTTTCTAGTAGTGTGTATTACAGTAGCCTATATCGTCAATCAGTCTTTCGTTCATACTAAAAAAAATTGGATCTACCGGGCCCCCACTTTGCTCTCGACGGGCCTGTCTACAGGTCTAAGCCTTTCATACCACATGCACAATGCTACCACCGCTCCCTAAGCCACCAAACTATTACAACCACTCTACCTACTACTAATAATAATTATTTTAATAATGGCTATTATAATAATACTATTACTAATAATATTAATTAATATAATATAACATTCTTTTGGTTGTTTTGTTAATAGTTTATCATTTTTTCTTCAGTGGAAGGATCCACTAATTTCGTGCTATCACTGAATCAAGCTCCAAAGTTTCTCAAACCACAAACATCTTTGCACAGAGGGACGGAACTAACAGACGAAGAAATATTGGTACGAGCATTCTTCCCAAGATCAATAGATAAATCCTTTTTGCACAATTTCCTAAAATACCAGTGAATTGTCTTTGTTTGTAAATAGTTAACTGTGTTGTTTCAGTTTTGTTTTAACTTTCCAGTTAAGTTTTAGTTTGATAATCGTTTTAGTTTTCAAACATTTTTTTCTTTTATTTTTTTACACAGTCCTTTTTTTTAAATTGACTTTCATTCGTCCCTCTCTATCGTCCATGACTCTGTTTCTTTGATCCTCTCTTCAACTCTTGTGATTATGATGACCTTTGGTGACCTCTTGTATTGCGATTTTGAACCTTCTGATTGGATGCAGACCTATCGCATCGTATTGCATCCATAGATTTATATAGCGCCTGTCGAAGTGCACATGCGGTGCTGGATACCCATAGAAAAGAAAGTTGAGTTAGGGTTAGTGTGTCATTTAGCCTGAATTTGTTTGTGCAGATTATGCGGATCAATGGCCACAAGCGCTGTGTCAAATCATAAGGGTTGTCGGAAGGGTAGTTCGTAGCAGGCCGGAGTCCAGTTTCCTGAGGAGGCATAGTAGATGTTAATTCGGGTGTCGTTTGACATTTGTCTAATTGCGCAAATTAAAATATTTAGATTAGCCGTCACTTGTTAAATTTTTTATAATGTCGTAAAACATGTTTTCTAAGTTTCATAGCGTTTTCGGATTGATTCTGTTACTTAATAACGGAATTTTGTGGCTGAGTTGATAAATGATTGTAGACAAATCTCGTTGCATTCGCTAGATGGCCGAGTCTCTTAAGGCTCCGCTAAGACGGCTTGCTTTAGTTCAATTGCATTTGCTAGATGCATTGGCTCTTAAAATAATCAACTTCAAGTAGTTCAACTGCATTCGCTAGATGGCAGAACGGTCTCTTTAAACACCAATAAAGCAACTTGCCAGTACTGAAAAATATTGTCTCAAACAATGCGTATAATGAATCATGTCCTGCGCTGTGCTGAAGTGCCGCTTTATGAGTTTGGAAATTACTATTCATTCTTAGAGGATTTCAGTTTTTAGAGCTTTTTGAATCGCCGCTGTGAGGTATCGACAGTTAGGCTGCCGCGGGTACTCGCGAGTACCCGACTCCAAAAATTACTCAAGTAATTATTTTTACTACTCGAGTACCCATTTTATTCAACTTCCGGTTGTTTAATTCCACTTCCGGTTGTTTAATTCCACTTCCGGTCGGAAAATTACAATTTCCGGTTCCAGTTTTTTTCAAATTATGGTGAATTAATTCATTACAAATTGGCAATTGCAGGGAAGTTGCAGCCTATACCAGATCCAGGTTATAGACTTTTATAGTTTCCTTACTTTCCATTACTGACTGCTATGTCTACTTAGTCTATCTATGGTCTATGGTAGAAGCCATGTACAAGGCTTGTATTATCAGCCTGTATTAAGCTACTCGACTCCAAAACTACTCGACAGCCTAGTGCCTACAGTTTATGAAACTCAAAATCACTCGTGTATTGTTTCAATTCCAATGCCATCAAGTTTAAATCCAACAAATCCCTCATTAACGAACCGGACCAAATTTTCGGGTCGCTAAATGGACTGTAATGTTTTCTGATTTAATTTAAAATGTCAATTTTAAATGCGAAAGTGAAAGTTGCCCAGAATTACCCACAAATCGTAGCCTCATGCATATCCACGAGGCTCATGAATAATTTCTTATAAATAGAACCGCTTTTGTGTGACATCGCTGCGCATGCGTCGGGCGATCTCGTGGACGAACGTCCGCCATTTTATGGCTGTAGGGCGATAAATTTGATTAAGTTTGAATTTTTAAGTGAGAGAGCTGAGAAAGATGGGCGGTTGTAGCCTGCCGTGTTGCACAAATAGCGGAAAGCGGGGCTTTCGTATGTATAGGATGCCATCGCATGCCGTGCGTCGGGCGACCTGGGTCAATTTTCTTGTCACAGGCGGTTGGCAATGGGGTCCGACGCGGAACGTGAAAAACTACCAAGTTTGCGAGGTTTGACACAACGCGCTTACTTGTTACTTGGTTACCTCTGCGCGATAGTCTAGCGGTTAGCGTGTTGGATATAAATTGGACTAGACTTAGCTGAAAGATCTTGGGTTAAAATCTCCGCCATGACCAACACGTTTTAGGATGTGTGCGCCACTTGCTGCTTCTGGTGAACTCAGGAATAAAATGAGTGTACAGACTGTACATTGTAAGTGGGAGGCTTAAAGAGCAGGGCTTCCCATTGTATCTGAATTGGCTGACACTTTGGCTTAGGGATGTCCCCAGGGTTGGCTCATAAGGAACTGTGCTTGTTTGCCGTCTCAGTCTCAATTTGGGTCAGGTTTTTTAGCTCTTGAGAGGGTAGAAGGCTGAGAGAATCAAGTGTAATATAATGACTTCTATGGCGCCATGATCTCAATATATGATGGTCACTTGAACCTAAATCATAATAAAAATCAGATAATGTTGAGGAGTCACAACAGCAACAGAGAATGCAGAAGTTGAATAAGCAAAATTTGAAAGGTTTCAGACTTGAGTTTAGAACTGTAAATTTAATTATTTTATTCATCTCTATGTTGAAACTTTAACTCACTGCAACCATAAAGTGGGACTCTGTCGTCCTTTCTGGGTTCCATTTGTTTTCATATACTAGTTATTACCTAATTATCTGAGCTCCTTTATTGTCATTATGGTTGATTTTCACTTTCACTAATAATAGAGAAATCGTGTTTCACTTGAGGCAATTTACATTTAATTTAACTGAATGAAATCATCGAGCTTTTTTGCACCTAATTCTATGAAAGTAAGTTTGAAAGTGTGCTACCTTGTCTTCTGAGCACTTAGTCTGGTTGTGTTGCTCCTGTGGTCTTGTTAAAACGTAAAGCTGCACTGATAATTAATCGGAAATTGTTGATTAAAAAACTTATTTTACATAATATTTAGGTTCATTTTGATGAGTCACAGTTTGAGAAGAAACGAAAAGACGGAAAACGAAAACTGAAACCAAATGCAATTCCATCAATCTACGAAACCACACGGAGGTCGAGGAAAAGTATGAAACACAACCCGAACTGCTCTTCCAATTCACCTGACGGGAACAGCCGTATTCCATCCGATGCTGAGGTATTCCTTGGGTCATCATCACAGGGTCATCATCACAGGGTCATTGTGTAGTTTGCTAAGGCATTCTCTTGTTCTTTTGTGCTGAGATTGAGATGAGGTTACCACGATCGTGGTCAATGATGCTAAGGCTAATAATGCAAGATAACCATCATCATCATCATCAGTTCTTGATGCCAGCCAGCAATGGGTAGGAGTAAATGATCTCCATTTGCACTCTGTCAATTCTCTGGTACAGTATCTATGGTACAATATTTCTGTACAGTGTTTATGTACAATATCTCTGGTAAAATATCTCTGGTAAAATATCTATGGTACAATATCTCGGGTACAATCAATATCTATGGCACAATATCTATGGTACAGTATCTCTGTACAGAGTCTCTGTACAATATATCTGTATGCTATCTATGTTACAAGGTACATTATCTGTACAATATCTCTTGTATGAGATCTGAACGTCGAGACATGATAGGGCAACAGCTCAAAATATAATGATACACATTTGCACACTTCCCTGTTGGCCATTAATAATCTGATTTATCAATCAATCCAATCAATCTTGTTTCTTTATAGCCACTAGACCTGTTGGCCATTAATAATCTGATTTATCAATCAATCCAATCAATCTTGTTTCTTTATAGCCACTAGACCTGTTGGCCATTAATAATCTGATTTATCAATCAATCCAATCAATCTTGTTTCTTTATAGCCACTAGACCTGTTGGCCATTAATAATCTGATTTATCAATCAATCCAATCAATCTTGTTTCTTTATAGCCACTAGACCTGTTGGCCATTAATAATCTGATTTATCAATCAATCCAATCAATCTTGTTTCTTTATAGCCACTAGACCTGTTGGCCATTAATAATCTGATTTATCAATCAATCCAATCAATCTTGTTTCTTTATAGCCACTAGACCTGTTGGCCATCAATAATCTGATTTATCAATCAATCCAATCAATCTTGTTTCTTTATAGCCACTAGACCTGTTGGCCATTAATAATCTGATTTATCAATCAATCCAATCAATCTTGTTTCTTTATAGCCACTAGACCTGTTGGCCATTAATAATCTGATTTATCAATCAATCCAATCAATCTTGTTTCTTTATAGCCACTAGACCTGTTGGCCATTAATAATCTGATTTATCAATCAATCCAATCAATCTTGTTTCTTTATAGCCACTAGACCTGTTGGCCATTAATAATCTGATTTATCAATCAATCCAATCAATCACTAGACCTGTACCGATGCATCGGCAGCACTCATAATCTGCGCCGATTTTAGAGATATTGGCGGTATCGGTAAGATAATCGACGTCAATATTATAAATTTATTTTTTTGTTTTATAATTTAAGTTTCAGTCTTTAAGATCAAAATTACGACAACAACATCATTGGATTTGTGAAGGATAGCATTCCGTTTTGTTCCCAAAGCGTGTGGCTTCAGACCACCCAGTAGCCCGTGAGAAAGCTGTTGTGCAGAGTGAGTCTGTTTAATTACCCTGAGCACAGTTGTCATCTCTGGTGGCTGGTATTTTAGGCCAAAGTGCAGGTCATAAAAGTGGCTTTGGCGTCCAGTCACATAGATAAGCCTATCTCTTTTCTCTCCTCCTTCGGGCAAGGTCAGCGGCGGACGGTGTTCCTAATCTGTATTGCCTACCTAGGATTAGTCTCCAACCACATGCATACGTCTCCCACAGAGCAAGTGTTTTGCTTGTATCACAATGATAGGCAGTAGCAGTAGAACCGGACATCTAGGAAAACACAGTGGAATAATCGGTAAAATAATCAGTAATATAATCGGCTAAATAATCGGTCGGCTTAATCGGCTAAAGTGTTATCGGTACAGCTCTAAATTAGCCTCAACTAACAGTTTAATGAAGACTAAAAAAAAATAAAGACTATAAAACTAACTGCAACAAAGGGAGCATCAAAATGGATAAAAATTCTGCTAGAAGGGACACAAGAGAAGCAGAATTATCAAAAGAAGAGTTGAGAGGAACCTATTAAATTATTTCTATACATTACAAATGCAGATGATCTGTGGGGATGAATATCATCACCCAACCGTCAAGAAGAGGAAGAAGAATTCCGGTTCCAACAGGTGGTTGATGGCGTCATCGTCGTCATGGAAACCCCATGCTAAGGAGTCCGAGGAAGGTTTCGACAACGGGGACAACGGATGCGAGACGGAAGCAACGTGGAGCAACGGTTGTTCAAAGGACTCGAGTTGTAAGAAAACTATTGTCATTATCTGTTTATAGCTTATACTTCAGGATATAACACAACAATAATGATGATGATGACGATGACGACGACGACGATGATGATGATGATGATGATAGTAGTAATAATAATGACAATAATAATCATGATAATAATAATAATAATAATTTCGTGTAATTTCAAACTGACTAACTGCAGTGTGATTGCAAGCACAGTACTGAACGACTGGTGACAAGTTATTACAGGAGTCAAATTCAGCCATCGGTTGGCATGCAAGGCACCCATTATGTTATACATGTAATTTAACCAATGCCATTACTCAGCAAAAGAAGGAATAGTTAACCTTAAGGGGGAATACGGGTCTCAAACTCGGTTCCCCTGCCCTGCGATCCAGTGTGTTACCCTTTACTTCAGGGCCCACAACATCTAATTGTGTATAGCCCTATGGGGTGGGCACTTCCCCACTCCAGGAAATATACAGAGACATAGTAATATGTAGACAGAGAGAGAAAGAGAGAGAGAGATAGAGAGAGACAGAGAGAGATGGAGGGAGAGAGAGACAGACATAGACAGAGAGAGAAACGGAGAGAGACGGAGGGAGAAAGACAAACAGACAGACAGAAAGGTGCATTGATATAGCGCCTCTATATCCCTCTAATCAGCCGAGCTTTGCTTTCCTTTGGGTCCCGTGTCCAAATTAATTATTACTTAAAGTAATTAAAACCTACCCAGGGTTAATTGTTTCTCAGAGCCTTTGGTCATTAATCAAGAGATCAGGTTTTAGATCTCCCACTAGAGGGAGGGAGGGGTTATTAGAAGGACTGGGGAGGGGAGGTTTATTTGTTACTCAAGTCACAGTTCAAGTTTCTGATGGAGAGTTTGGGGAGGAAAATTGCTTTTGTACCCTGTGATTTATAAATGATCAATTCAAAATTTCAAACTCCCCATCCACCAACATACATGTAGAGAGAGTCATCCACCTATTCGTCTATCTATTCATCCACCTATTCGTCTATCTATTCATCCACCTATTCGTCTATCTATTCATCCACCTATTCGTCTATCTATTCATCCACCTATTCGTCTGTCTATTCATCCACCTATTCGTCTATCTATTCATCCACCTATTCGTCCATTCATCTATTCACTTGCTTATCAGTTGAGCAAACAAATAAGACGACCAGACGCGTACATTGAGGAGGACATGTAGCGATACTCAGAAGCACCTAAAGCCCAGACTCCCTTCTCCGTGTATATCATTACAAAGGTACGCGTGAGTTGAGATTGCAGGTTGCTTGAAAGAGCTGAGTCATCTCGTTGGTTCCAGACTCGTAATATAAGTTTTCCAGTCGTTGTTTGATTAGCTTGCATGTCGGCGCTTGTCTTATAACACACCTTTCCAAGTATTTCTCCCCTCTCTGTGACCCGCTACACAGCTCCGCCCCCCCCCCCCAGCCACCGACCCATTGAAGTCTGGGTTCACTGTTAATGTGGGCCAGTGCTGACTGACACATTGCGCGAAACCTACACATGAGTGGCTGTTGTGGTGTTTATCGAATAGCTTATAATGGACCATTGGATGTCTATCTCTCCCACCCTTCTCTCTCTCTCTCTATGTATATATGTCTCTGTCTGTCTGTCTGTCTCTCTGTCTGTCTCTCTGTCTGTCTCTCTGTCTGTCTCTTTGTCTGTCTCTCTGTCTCTCATTATGGACCAACGTCATTGTAGTAGTTTCAGTTTAAGGACACTGTGATAAAAAAGATCATTGGCGTCACCCATTGGCCCTCCACCTACATCTAGGTTTGGGACTGGCACTGCCAGAGTGCAAGCAGTGGTCGTGTTTAACTATTGAGTATAGTAGTTTCAGTTTAATAATGCTGTGTGTTAACAAAGATCATTATCGTCGCCCTCCTCCTTTATCCTGGCTTGGGACTGGCGCCGAGCGTGAGCAATTCGTGCGATCGTTTGGTGCTCAGAGATTATCGACCTATTGATCTCTGGCCAAAGCGAATCGATCGATAATTGATTGACAGCAGGAACAAGTGCCCCGTAGCCGCGATCACTTTAGCCTAGATGGGCACTAGCGCGTGTTCAGCCGAGGACGACGTTTGGCGACTGTGATCGAGGGAGAGACTGTTGTTCTTAGGTATAGTTTGTTTATGTGATTCTGTGTAGAGCGCAGTTGGTTAATTCCTTCTTCGTTTGTTTTCATTTCTTCTTCTGGGGTCGTTGATATTGAACCCATCTGTACAAGTTGTAATCGGGTGATTGTGTTAACGCTAGTATCGTTCATCGTTGTACTGATGGTTAGTATTCAGTCATCTTATATAGGATGGACGACGTCCTTAAAGTACAAAAGACTGCAATTGACTATGACAGTAGGATTGGTGTCAGGGCCTTGTCATGCATATTGATTCACTGGACGCAACCCATCTGACCTGACGTAGTGCACCATTAATAAATCCAATCCAATGAGCTGCACCTGTCACTTTATGATTGGTTTAACTTAAGCTGGCAAGACAATCAATGGCTAACTATATATATATACATATATGTTATACTTATATATATATATTTATATATATATTAGGACAGGGTTTTTGTTAGGACTGATTGACTTATTTATTCTCTGACGAGTATCAAATATTAAAAATGTCTCATTCTCTTGATTTTTGGTTTGGTAGTTTTTGCAATTCTTATGAATTTTTTGGTTGAAAACAATGTAAAAATTCGACTTTATTTAATGTGTGAATTCATTTGTTTTTGTGATTTTAAAATTTTTCACTGTGAAAGTGATCAAATGATTAAAGTAATGGATTGCAATTGTCCTTTTGCAAATTAAAAATTTGATTTCGTTTTAAAGGCATAAAATCGGAATTAAGTTTTTGTGTCTTAAGCCAACTTAAAATATTACTTGGACCCACTGTTTGTCTGAGTCCGAGTAATGCCGATACTCGGCTGAGTTGAATATCCATGGCTCATCCCTGGTTTGTGTGTTCTACTGCAGCTAATGGAATGGCTTCATCCATAAGAACGGAGCCGCTTCGATCTTCCGCTGGCTTCGATCGCTCGCAGACTCCTACGATTCCCCTCGAGAAGCAGATGCACGATAAGGAGGAGAACCTTCTGAAAGAATGGGACACGACCGTCCGATATCGCCAGGAGAACTCCCTCTCCATCCGACCCATCTCCACGGACTCCACGGCTTCGATCCGAATCCGAGGAAAGCCGCGGATCGCTGGTTCCATCGATCTCGCTCCCTCCGGAGCCGTTCGATTCGAGTTCCCTGAGATCGACATCGTAAACCGTCATGATACGAGTCTCGATGATACCGCGGAGACTGTTGATGACGACCCTCGTGGGTTCTCTTACGCGGAGTGTCCCACTACGGGGCATAGGACAATGCGACTAGAGATGAATGTGGAGGGGTTTGAACCAAAGGACATCACAGTGAAGAGCTTTGGGGGGCGGTTGACAGTTCATGGGATTAAGTATGATGCTCACAATGGTAAGAAGAGCACAGATGAGTTCTGTAGGAAGATCAAGCTCCCGGACGGTGTCTCCTCTGAGAGTCTACGCTGCACATTCTGTGAGCATGTTCTCGTGCTCGAGGCGCCCATTCGAGCGCGTTGCTCGACGCCAGACGTCGCTAGCGCACATCCGCTCAACCAGCCAGTTGTCCTGTCTGATGAAAACGGAAGATATCTTAGCCTCGTCGTTGAGTTGGGTCGACTGTTTCGGCCTAGTGATGTTGTCGTTAAGGTCAGAGGTCAGACGATATGTGTTTTTGCGGATACAGTGGAGAACACGACTTTTAGTCGGATGAAGGCGACGCTCGAGAGGGAGTTTGATCTGCCAGAGAAGATTGATCAGAAGTCGCTGAGAGCCGGATGCACGGAGGATCGACTGCTCAAGATTGTAGCTCGGATTAGGGAGCCGAGCGATCGAGCGATTCCGCAGAAGGCTGTGAGGATCGAGATCGATGAGGGCGTTTCTTAGGGTCCGAGCACTCACATTTGTTAGGGGAAGTGAATACTGTCATATAGGAGCTTCTCTTCTCAAGTAGCTCAAGAGGAGGTGCACTATTTTGGATGAGTTAATGAAACCTGTTGACTTCAATATTGAATCTTTAGAGTAGCTACAGAAGATCAGTTGGAATGATGCTAGAAGAGGAGAGAATATGCTAGGAGAAAGATGTCAATGGTGGGAGACAGACTGAACCATTGGGATAGGTAGTTCCAATTGTATCTCGCTGAATACTTGACCTGAAGGTAAAAAGCAAATCTGGATAATTGAGGGCTGAAGGGCTCTGCCTGTGGGCCCACCAGTGGTGCTGTGGGCCCACCAGTGGTGACTCTTTCATCTTACTGTGCGCTGTTTTGCTAACTGATGTAAAATATTGGCATTTAACATCACTAAGACCAGTGCAGAGTAGATATCGTGAAGGGTGCCTTACAAATATTCGATTACATATTATTGCTACTCCTTACGGAGGTGCTGTTTAGAACAGACTGTCTCGAACATTTCGCCATGGCTTGTATCTCTGTAAAGTATTTGTTGGATTGGATTCGTTGTGTAGTCGTTCTGAGAACTTCTTTGGAGAGATTAGTGAAGTCAGTTCAAGATATTTATTAAACCAATATTTTAACATAAACTATCATTTGTTGTTAATTCAGCAAATATGTGGCAGATCTGATGTTGAGTAGTTTTGGAGAACATTGGAAATCTGATTTAACTACGTGAAAAATACAAAGATATGAACAATAGTATTTCTAAAACTGTTTTTTATTAAGATATGTGCCGAAATAATAAGGAGTAATAAGGAATAATAATAATAATAAGGAGTACACAACACAGCTTGACTTTTAGTGTCGTATTATTAACTAGAATAATGAATTGGTATTCTCTATAACCATCATAATTAGCATTCTCTATAACCATCATAATTAGCATTCTCTATAACCATCATAATTAGCATTCTCTATAACCATTGTAATTAGCATTTCTGCTTTTGCTTTATCCTACTTTTTGGTTGAAGTCATAGTTATTTAACTTATTTCTGGTCTTGGTTTACTTCTATGGTGGCTTTCTCTTCAGGCGTATGATTAAGATCCGTTGGCCATCATATAGGCCCTACTTGGGGCTGACATGGTTTTACACCATGCCAGAGGCCTATCAGCAGGTGAGGTTAGTCCCAGCTAAACTACCAGTAACAGACCTATGTAGAAAAGTGATTGAATTAGATGACACATACTTAGTATAATTAAATGAAGGAATAATCTTACACAGCATCCAGTATGTTGCTCTTATGGAGTAATGCAGGTTCCGATCTTCAGTAGGCCTATATATCTACACAATCCCCTTTTACATCCTCATGTCTCGAATAATCTTCTATACATAGGTCTATGGGATGATGCTGTTCAGCAAATAGTTGCAAAATTTCTAAAAATGCACTCAGATGCGTGAATAAGCTGGTGCCCAGCTCTTGGCTTTCAAGTGGCTCTTTAGAAGTGTGGAGATTACGATTAGATAATTATTTAGTTGAGGCAGATGGTCGAGCAGGAATTAAGAGGAAGAAAAGACGATGACGATAAAGAAGAGGGAAGAGGGACCTTCCTGTTTAGTCTCAGCCTAAAAATTATGAGTTGTGTGAATAGTCCCCTCCCTCGTTTTCCAACCGACACTACGGTCTGTGACTGTGTACTCAGTGTGTAGGCCTACTCGATCATTAAAACGACGTGCGACGTCAACTCTTTCTGGTTTACAGAACTACCCAGAGAGAATAATAGGCTTAATACTCGTGAGCATAATCTTTAAACTTCTAAAACGCCAATCGAAAGCCATGCGCAGGCACTATCCTGTTAACGAGCTTTGCGTCAAGTTAGAGCGGTTGTCCGAGAGGTCAGAGGAGGCGGAGTAGTTGCTAAGACGTGTGTCGTTTAAATAGTGTTGTATGCAAGACATGAAACTTCAAGACCGCGACAAGACCGAGACAGTAAGGTGCCGAGACTGAGACAGTGAGGTACCGAGACCGAGACACTAGGTTCAAGACAGTACGAGACAGTAAAAGACAAGTGATCCGATATAAAATGCTGAAAAATGCTAATGCATCAGTTTTCGGGAATAAAGTTTATTTGTAATTTCAATTTGAAACTTATAATGTATATAGCACAAATTCCTGTGAACAGTTTTTATATTGCCGCGCAAGATTTTAAGACAGTTCACGCGAAACTTATCGAGACCGCTTGTTCGAGACAGAACAAGACATTCACTTCAAGACAGTTTCTAAAAATTCGAAACACTACCTCGAGACCGAGACAGCAGGCTTCCGAGACCGAGACACTAAAAAACTGTCTCGAGACCGAGACACTGTCTCGAGACCATATAACTCTGCGTTTAAATATATCAGATAGTCATTGATCCATCCATTCTTTCATCCATACATTCAACCATTCTTCTTTCATTGTAAACTGAAAGGAATGATTCTATTTTCATTCGTTTTCACTCGAATTTGTCCAATTTTACGCATATCACCATTCGTTGTGTGGAAAATAGTTTACTTTGCAACCACAGGTGTCGCCACACTTCCGGTTTTATACCGGAAATTAAAGTCCTCCAGCTCTCTATATAGATTCGTTGTTTTACATGGTTTCCATACCAATGGTAAATCGTTCGGGAGACTGTGAAAATGGTGAATTCCTCATTAATCTGTCTAACAATTAAATGTTTTCACGAATAGCACTAAATATACAAAGTCCTTTATTATATATCTTTGTGTTTAATGTTTATGATTTTAAAATTTACGATGCGAGAAGTTGAATGAGCGGGCTTCGGGCATGCACAGACGCGCATGTAAATAACTAATAAGTGCTCGGTTTAAACCGCTAGATAACTGTAAATTGTTAACAGTTATCAACTGATGCTCACGTATAATAATATTTATAGGTTGTTACGCTGCGTAAGCCTGATACTGGGTTGTGTATATAGTATTTGCACTACATCATAAAACATCTAATTAAAGTGACGTATCAAAGTGGCCGTGATTACTGTTGATGCATATTTATAATGTAACGCCAGTCTCTTGTATCTCGTTCAAGTTTAGATCAGGTTAATTAGTAGATTCTGTTGCACTAATGATTAGTATTGTATTGTGTATATCTTCGTTTAATGAGAAACAAACTGACAAACCGCAGTAAGTAACAAAAGGTCAATGTTCGTAATTCGCGACCTGATCGGCAGGGAGGGTCATGACATGTACAATTAAGCCTACTATTTATTCTTGCCTACAAATTTGAATTTATATAGAATCCCAAAATTTCTGTCGTCTTTTACTGAGAGAGTAAACAGGTGTAGTCTAGGACGTAGTTTATGTCTTCTGTGGACGACCAGCAGGAAGAGGCGTCGGAGGACATGCGCCTCAGTCACCATCACAGCTCTAATGCATTAATGACTAATGTCTATTGCAGTAGACATCATCAAGTTAATATCTGTAAGGTCAGTCCACTAAAATAAATATGTTCTAAGAATTATAAATTGCCTCTTTTTTAACTAATATTTTCACTCATGGTTTATTTTTAAACCTACTGTGAACCGATTTATTTATTTGCCCTTTTTAGTCATCGTCATTAGGTCTAAACGATCATCACCAGGCAGCGATCGTGAACTACTTACGATTTGCGCAATATCAGAAGAATCTGCGACTAAAGTCTGTCAAGCGTTCATTCGAAGACACCAAGTCAAGCCAGTAGGAATCTCAGTGTCTATGTACATATGTCTGTGTATCTGTGAGTATCCATGTGTATATGGTATTCATATGTTGGTATGTATGTTTATATGTATGGAACTTCAGTACATTACTAAATACTGATACAATTTATAATCGTAAGACAGCAAAAGATTAGATGTGAATTTGATTCTGGCTTCTGCTACGTAATTTGACCTTGCTACTGATCTCGATTTCGACCTTGACTTGTAATGCCCCAATAAGGATCACTATTAATTATTCAATTGATTAATGTACTACTCATCTAGCAATAGTGCTAGAAGACGAAGCCTGGGACAATAAATGTCACTTTATTTAGAAAAAGACACATGAGCATATGCTGCATTCCATGTAAACTGTCTTGACTATAACATAATTAAATTGTTAGTTAACTTGTTCAGTCAACTTAAGTCAACTTATTATCCATTGTGTTATCTTATCTTTCATACATCTCCTACTTTTGGTCTGCTTAGTGTAAAGGTAAAGGTGTCCCTGCTAGCAGGAGTTTGATCCTTTTATATCGTATCGTATCTTTAGATTTATATAGCACCTCTCTCAGAATAATTATTCAGAAGCGCTCAGAGCGCAGAAACCCCAAGGGAAAAGAAACGTTTTCAAATAGCGAGAAGCCGATGGAGAGAAGCCAGTCACTAGTTATTATAATTTCGATTGATTGCTTGTTTATTGATAATGGTCATAAGATTGGTCTGCTGAGATTCTAACCTTTGGTTTGATGCCAGGTTGACGGATGACACCTTCACGCTCGATGAGGTGAGCGACATCCTCGATGGACTCCTGTCAGTCATCGTTGGAGAGGTGGATGAGGAACTGGGACATGCCGCTCACACAAACACCCTTCTACTCAGGCAGGTCTTCCAACAGGCGGAAAAGTGGCATCTCAAGCTCCAGGCCGACATCTCAGAACTGGAGAACAGGTTTGGGGACGTTGATTGGTTGGGTTTTGGGAAAAGATGGAAGATGGGGTGGATGGGATAAATATGATTAATTAATCAGTCTATCAATTACTCCATCAATCAATCAATCAATTTATCGATCACACAGAGTTAAAAATGGCAATTTCTGTATAAAACACAAAGAGCATCAATCAATCAATCGATCAATGAAACTTGATTGATAGCACCTTTTCAAGAACTCTACTCAGAGGCGCTCCCATTCCAACCTCGGTCAAAGATAGATAAGGAATGTTGGGTAAATGAGGAGGTGAGGAAATACAGTTGAGAAGTTTTGAAAAATTAGTTACAGAAGGAATGGAGAAATTTTGAGAAATGTGGTAGAAATAGATGTGGGAAATTTTTTTAGAAATAACAGAGAGAAGGAAAATGTTTGAGGTAGAGTTGAGAAATTTGAATCAATTACTTAGATAAAATGGAGAAATTGGAGAAAACGTGATAGATGGGTAAAGCATTGAAAAGAAATTGGAGAAAGATGTAGCAATTCGATGAAATGAAATAGGAATGAGATGAGGAAATTAGGAAGAATTGAGAGCAATAACATTTGGATAAGGAGAAATGACATGCAGTAGGATAAAAAAATTAAAAGAAATAGGACAATTATAATAATTATAACAATGTAAATAATTGTAATTGAATGTTGTGGTGTATTCATTTATTTAATTTTGCTGAAAATTATTAATCTGGTTGTTTTATAGGGAGCTTTTAGAGCAGATCAAAGAGTTTGAGGAACGCGAGTTTGCCGGAGCGACCCGCGATAGCGACTTTCGGCACACGTTGCGCTTGCAACCACTTAACGAGAGTGGAGGAACCGCTCTACTAAATATGGTATGTCTTCAATACTTATGACCAACTCTGTTATTGTCTTTCTTATAAGTTACTAGCTGAAGCACACGGCTTTGCCCGGGAAATCCTTACAATTCTTAAATACATGTGTTGAACATTGCTTCCCCATGTTTGCCTATTAGGAGGCATTTACAATATGTGCAAATGACTGGCCACTTTTGGCAGGTATTTGTACATATTGTAAATGCCTACTTAATAATGCGACAATGGGGTGGGGTAATATTTAATGATCTCGAACCCCTTATGTTTTTTTGGGTGATAAATAGTATTCGTGCAAAATTTGGCAGCAATCGCTTGTGTTGAACATTGCTTCACATGTTCGCTTATAAGGCAGCATTTACATGGACAACCCTGCTGATTTGATGCAGCGCTTGTGAATAAGAAGCCTCGCCTATTTTTTTTCTTCTTGGCTAATATAAAGTATTTGTGCAAAACTTGGGAGCAATCGGTAAATAGTATTCGTGCAAAATTTGGCAGCAATCGCTTGTGTTGAACATTGCTTCACATGTTCGCTTATAAGGCAGCATTTACATGGACAACCCTGCTGATTTGATGCAGCGCTTGTGAATAAGAAGCCTCGCCTATTTTTTTTCTTCTTGGCTAATATAAAGTATTTGTGCAAAACTTGGGAGCAATCGGTTGAGTTGATCAAAGGTATTTTGTGGAACAAACATAGTTACATACTTTTCTTCTTTATAAGTGTTATAGTTATCTAATGTTATCTTATATTATGCTAGCTATGTGTCTGATCTTATTTCATCTTATCATCTTATTTTATGTTCCTACAAAAGGAAATTGAGAGAATGAGCGAAGAAAATGAGAAGCTGAAGGATAGACTGAAGCATGTCGAGAGCCAGGTCAGTTCAAAGGTCACATGCATGCAGCACACACACACACACACCCATACACACAAACATTGTGGTCTTGCAGGAAGCTCACATTCTGATCATCCATTTTTATAAACAAACCTTTGTAAATCTTATTCCGTCGCATCAGGACATACATGAATATATATATATATATATATATATATAAATATATAAATATATATATATATATATATATATATATATATATATATATATATATATTTACACACATATATAAATGCATGCATATGTATGAGATAAATATATAGACATATACATATGTGCATGCATACACTTGTATGTATGCAAATAGATAAGTCTGATTGGCCAGGGGATGAGAGAGGTTGGACCCCCCCCCTCTTCAACTACAAGGACATTGATAAAGTACAGAATTCTCAGATTCCCAGAAATTATCATCAGCTATTCCCTGATTTTTTTTGACAAATCAGACCCTGAGATTGGTAAATATGGGCATTTATATATTTATATGTAATACTAGATATGTATGTAGAATTGTAGATAGGTAAATTTATACATGCATAGATTTGCCTTAGTGTTAGCCCTACCTAGTGGGATTATTTCTCTTTTTAGGCTCTGAGTGTTCAGAAGGAGAAGAGTGCTCTACAGGTCCAGATCGATAGATTGAAAATGGATTTATCATCTGGTTCGAAAAACCGTTCAGTAAGCAAGATGATTCACATGATTCTCAGAAATAGATTAAGATTAGATTGGATAGAAGTTAAATCAATATCAGATTAGACTTTGATTAAGGTTAGAATTATATTAATTTTTTATTCGATTAGATTGAAAGACCTGTTAAAAGGAATAATCATCGATCGATTCTTATTAGATTAGCTGTAAAAATCATTGAATCTGATTAGATAGTTTAGATTATTGTTTGAATCTGCGCTACATAGGTTTTCCGATTGGAGGGTAACTTAGAGTGCAACCTTGACCTTCTGTTGCTGACTGGTGTCAAAGGTTACAAGTCATGTATGGAGCATTGACTTTTTAATCACTTAATTTTCAATCATTGAATCTTTTATGAGTGAATTCTTTATGAATTGAATTTTTGATCATTGAATTTTAAATGATTTGATTCTTTGAAGCCAGAACATTCAGGGGAAGACGTTGACGAACTTCGCAGACAAGTTTCCGGACTAAAGACCTCCCTCGATAAGGTGTTTATTATGCTAATTTATGCAGGAACACGGTGACCACTATTGTGAATATTTATAACTTTTTATTATGCTAATTTATGCAGCAATGAGTGATGTCTTTTGTAACATGCACATATGATATTACTAACGGATCTAATATTAAAATTATACCGACCTGAATACAAATATTTTTCTAGATTGTTATCAGTGACCTTTTAGTTATAGTTTGAATTAAATAGATTTAAACTAGAATGAAATATTTGTTACTTTTAGAATTAATACTGTAGGTCCCTACAAGTCATTTGTTACGATACATTACGTCCAGTAGACTTGACCTCTTAGTCCCTCGTACTAGAACAGCTATGGCTCAGTCCCGATCCTTTGCTTCAATTGGTCTCTCTCTGTGGAATGGCCTTTCTTCTTCTGTTCCCTCTAAAGTTCCATCTGACAGTCTCTCATCCTCTTTTGCTTTTCTCAAAACATACTTCTTCTCACTGGCAGCGCTTCTGAACGGTTTACCCTACTAGAGGCGTTCAACAAATGCTTTAATACAATATTAAACGATACAATTTGTCATGTAATGTAGACATCTTCCATGACGAAGGCGGAACGAGAGCAGATGGAACGGGATTTATCCGGCACAAAGCATGAATTGCTTCGAATCCAGGATATGCTCGAATTAGCAGAAAAGGTGAGGAATGAATGCATGGATGGATGGGTGGGTGGATGGATTTAGAGTTGGTTTTTTAGAATATGATTGACTGATGGTTTTTGATACTGCTTGATTAAAATTGCCTATCATTAAAATGATTGTATTGTATCATATTATTGTATGAAGTGTGATTATGATTTGGTTGATTACAAATATACTGACTGAAGCATACGGTAGTTTACATTACGACTGAATTTACTCTGATGGTTTGGTCTTTGTAATTGTAAAAACAGGAACTGGAGAAGAAAGTGAGCCAGACGGCTCCATTTAAGAACCTCAAACAGATGCTACAGAAGAAAAACGAACAACTGAAGGATATGAGAAAACGACTCTCTAAGTAATCTCATCTAATCTATTCTACTAATATTGTTTAATACCTGATCTAATCTTTCACTCAGAATGCTCACATAGAATCTAATCTATGCCGTGGAAACTTTAGAGCAAATGCTACATCAAGGAAATAGGGGAGGGGTGAAGATTTTATCTAGTGCCTACGAATAGATATCTTGTGTGTAAATGTTCCATTACAGTACATTGAGAGATGATTGATTGATTTTATTCTGCCTGGGTGATTTTTACTGAGTTGATCTAAATGTGTGTTCTAACACTGACCCTCTGGAAACCAGACTCAGACCTTCTTTGGACAACCCTATAACTCAGCACTCATAAATAAGCTGGTGTTCCGCAGACCCTTGGCTTTCGAATGGAACTCTAGCAGTTTTGAGATTACTATTATGATTGGTATTACAATTACTAATTCTTGTAATTTAGTTGTGATTCTAGTTGTACCTAGCGATCTGCGTCTGATACCATATTTGTGCCTATTTAAATGTAAATGAACACATTATCTCCTGATGCAACCCAAGTAACGTCATACATTGCTTAATAATTGTACGAGTCTCCTGTCAATGCGTTTCCTAATGACCGTTTTGTATCATTGTATATACCATGTTTTGTTTTGTATTGCTGCACTTTAATTAAACAGTTAATTACTTACGAATTTTACTTGCTTAATCAACGTTCACTTGTCTATGATACCCCAACCAACTGCTATACTTGTAAACATGTAAGGTTGTCGCTGCTGGTAGGACCAACGTCCTTTAAGGTTTTTATTTCTTCCCTATTTTTCTCGATCATTCTCTGAATATCTGTTGATGACGATTGTATGTTATTTTACTGTTTGTTTGATTGGATTAATAAAAAAAGATGGTTATTATTATTATGAGGTTTAACCCTACTAAATCTTAACATTTTAAAATGTGAAATCAAATTTATGTTTTAGGTATGAGAAAGTCGACGATTAGCTGTTTCCAAGGGGACTATTTCCATGGGAACCATTTCCACCTTAGATCTACATGTCCTGTCGAAAGATTCTTCTATTATAGCTTTTACCTTTTTTCACTCAGACTGTTACGCTCGTCATAAATTCCTCAGTTCGTAAGCCTGCTGTATTTTGATGTAAATCAGTACACCCGTAAGCTATTGTATTGAGCTGATGTCTGTAAAACTATTCACCTCTTACTGCTGGAGCTGTACCAAATAACAATTGGTACTATTTGGCTGAATTCGAAAATATATAGTTGGTAATGATTAAGCAAATGGGCCTATGTATAGTTGATCAATATTTATATAGCTCACTTTCTTTGAGTTATTTATTTATTGTCTTATTGTCTTTGATTCTGAATTTATATATCTACTGAGCATTTATATTGCGCCTTCAGGATATCTACTATGGAGTGGAATTGCACAAGAAAGCAAATGTCAGAAAGGCAACTTCT
The DNA here is from genome assembly GCA_959347315.1 of Bimastos eiseni. Classification (NCBI taxonomy): domain Eukaryota; kingdom Metazoa; phylum Annelida; class Clitellata; order Crassiclitellata; family Lumbricidae; genus Bimastos; species Bimastos eiseni. The sequence continues at coordinate 35,010,819 of OY365813.1, forward strand.
CCATATACTGAATTTGTGTTGTCCCCAAACTGGGGACAACACAAAGACTATTCTGTGCAAAAAGCCATTCTGGATACTAATATGTGGTATAGCTCTACTTGTTGATGTTGTCTTTGGTTAATTGATTAGTAATTAATTAATTTAATTGTTGTGAAGTTGATTAATTACTTAGCACACATTCCTTTCATTGTCTTGTGTTAGCAGATATTTTATTTGTTCTGTGAATAGAGTTTGATTTTATTAGTTTTTAGCTATGCAGTAGAAATCCATTTTCTGTTGTTTCTTAAGTTAAACAACACTTTCTAAATATCCAAATAAATTGTAATTGAATTGAATTTTAATTCAAAATCATTTATTTTATTTTATTGTGAGACTTTAGTGAAATGAAATTTGTGTGATTTTGATGTGAAACTTTAGTGCTAAATAGAGCATTTTGAAACTGATTCCTATTTTAATGTGAATTGGAATACTTGCTAGTAGTTTTATCCAACTTTAATGTGGACAGGCATGTCTAGTAATAGCTTGTACCAACTATTCCTCTGTTTCACTTGTTCAAATTGTCTATGTCTGCTTGCGCTTTCGTTTTTTCCCGTAAATACAAAAAACACTTAAACAAACTTGAGATGTTTTTGAAACTGCAGTTTATTTGTTTTTCCATTAACCAGCGATTCATTTGTTTAATAGCCAAGAAAGAAATTGCCTGTTACTATTCAAGGTTCTGTATCTATCTATGTGTGTATGTGTGTTTATGAGATTGTATGCATGTGTGTGTATGTGTGTATGTATGGCATTGTATGTACATATGTATGTGTCAATGGTAATGCATGTATGTATACTTGCCTGTATGTACGTTACATGAGGACTGGAGATAATTTATTTGTGCCCATCGCTGCCAAATGGTTGGCGTCAGGAACTGATGATTATTATTATTATGTACGTACCCGAAACATGGCGAACATTGTCACGTGCACGTCGCAAAGTGAAATCAGGTTATGTTAGTTATGAGGCAGGCCAAGTTAACGACGATATACTTGACGACTGAATTAATTATTCATTAATTAATCCATTAGATAACTTTTGTTCGAAGCGCAACGCCTTCTACATTGAACACGTGAGTTTGTTTATGTTTATCTTCACGGAATCGATCACGTGGCATAGGACAAGCCTATGGTCAATGCAGCTGCCGTAAATGGATAATCGCACCCCGGCGTCGGCTTTTAATATTAACATATTTTATTCAGTTTGTCTTATTTAAGCTTTATAACAGATATCTACTTCATGGGACTGATTCGAATCGTACATGATTGACATCGTGTAGCGACGATCTTTGAGCAGAACTAGCATCAGGTAAATGTAAATATTGCCGTAAATTTAAGTATATCTTAGCGCCACAATAAGGACGCGTCGGAGAGTCAGAGTAAGTAAGCAAGTAAGGGTATTCTTTATTAGACTACTAGCAAACGCACAGTATCTTACAAAATGTATTAATAATAGCATCGATTTTGAACAAGGTCATATAGTTGCTGATTATAATTTATAAACTGACTGCAGCATTGATTTTGCCTTAAGCTCACCTCTTCTCTAGGTATCTTGATTAATCGCTACATTTTAATTCGTCCTTTGAGTAAGCCTTAGTTATATCAAAGATGTATATGTAAGGCTTGTTATAAATACAAACTGTATTGTAATGTTGTATCGTATTATCCTAGTGCCCTACACTAGGTGTAATTTATCTTTAATAGGAACTGACCTTCACCTTACGTCGAGTCTACAGCGAGTCATTATCGACTGCTTAACATTTAGTGCATAAATTTACAAAACTACATTTAATTCGCAAGAAATTTCTTATTTTGCAAAACGCGTCGGTTTTTTATATGATATTTTGGATGGTTTGAATAATTTTCGCGCAATTGTTGACTTCGTCGTCTGCTGCGGTCCGGCATCGGTTGCCATATTGATCCTTTGAAGGCGCCGCCATCACACGTGACGCAAAAAACAACATCAGGTAACTTGTTTTCCCCGTTTTCGATTTTATTTACGTATTCCGCTAATTTTCTGTGCTGAAATGCCTCAGCCAGAGTCTCGCTTTTCCCGGTTAAGTCTTACAAAAACCTCGTCATGCACTCATTGCGTTATATGGGCTGTATTCCCTAATTTGGGTTAAACATCGGGTAGACTGCGGTATCTGTATTTTGCTGGTCCCGCTATATTTTCCCTCCAATTTCACCCTCCGTTTCTCGCAAACGAAGAACAAGACGTTTTCCTCACGCCCGTTGTCGGTTGTTCGGTTTTTTTGTCCGACAAGTCGTTGTTCATAAAGTATTTCGATAACAGCTGGTAGGGTGGGCATGTCGGCATACTGCCCGTCCCTTCCTCTGCCCCGCCTACTTTAAGTTGTTCGTCTTTGTGGGCATAGTTAGAAGGTTTTTTGCTGTTCGCCAATTTTCTGGTTGAGCAAAAGCAATTTTAAAGCTATTCCGTATATATCACTTTCCAGTTGGTTTTCGTGAATGAAATGTTTGTGGAGTTTTTAACGGGCTGTTGGTTTCTAGGTGCTTCAAATGACCTCCCAACGTGTGTCTGCTTGTGCTTATGTCTGCCTGTGTGCATGTTTGTCTTTGTCTGGCTGTTTGTATGTCTGGTGTCTGTCTATGTCTCTACCTGCTTTTATATGTGTGTATGTATGTCTCTGTCTGTATGTCTACATATATGTCTGATTATCTTGGCCTATGTGCCGAATTCTCGTTTATTTTGAATGCACTCCAGTATTTGGAGTTGAACCCAGCCAATTTGATCTCAAGTTATTTCTCCAAAGGGTTATAATCCATCTCCATCCTGTCATCTTTAATCCTCTCTACCACTCTGCTTTTCTACCCCACTTTTTTATCCCAATACTTTTCTACCCAATAGCTTTGCCTAATTTCTTTGTTCTTAGTCCAAATAATTTCTTTTATTTGCCTTTAAATTATTTTTACATAAAATAGGAATTAAGTTACAGTAAGGTACGATATTGTACAATAAAGCGGGTTGAGGTGAGAATTGCGGGGTGAGGTGAGAATTAGATGTTGTTACAAAGAGTGAGATATTGTAAGTTAGGGTAGGGTAGTGCAAAGTGAGGTGTAGGTGAGTTGAGTTTGGGTAGGGTGAATATAAGATTTAACAGGTGAGGCTAACAGTTATGATCTTTTTCTGGTAGGGCTAAGCTTTAAAAAATTTCTCCAATTGACTAACTTTCCCTCCATTTCTTAAATTCTTCGATTTCATCATCATTTTCCAAAGGGCTTTCCACTCTTCTTCTCCCTCTTTCTTCCTATCTTCTCTTCTTACTCTGTTTTTCCCTCTCTTATCTCTTAACCCATAACTTTACATCTTATATAATTTTGTATCATACTCTCGCAATATGATTCAGTCTTTTGCAGGACATGTTTACAGTGAGGAAATTTCTAGGCAATTCTTTTGGGGTTTTGATGTTTTTTCAATTGGGGGTTCATAGGGTTACCTTCTCTGGTGCTATGTAAATGGGAAAGAGTAATGGAATGAATGCTTGTCGTTGCAGTGTGCGGAGTTCAACACCTGACGCCGAACAATGCTCCTCAGCGGCCCCCTGGTGAGCAGACGGTCAATTATATCAACTCTTAGCAATATTATTATTATTATTATTATTATTTGTTATTATTTGTTATTATTATTATCACCACTATGTGCCCCTAGTATAACAGATTCATCAGGGACTTTATTATTATTTTTCATTATTATAATTTCTATTACTTATTTTTATTATTACTATATTATTAATGTTATGGTAATATTAATAATTTTATTATGATGATAATAATAATAATATTATTTTGTTGTAATTATATTACATTATTATTATTTTAGTTATTGCATCAATTTTATATAGCACCATTCAAGATTGCCAACTCAGATGTCAATTTCTATTAAATGTCTAAAATGTTGTCTACTCTGACACTCATTTGTACGGAGCCCCTAAAGGGACATAAAAGAAGAATATTTTATCTCGTGCGCACGAAATAACAACTCGTTCCCTTGACTTAATAAGTCGTGCACACGACTTATTTGACCAATAGCAGGCCGACTTTTTTTCTGTGACGTAAACACACTTCTATTTTGGGATTTATGGGGAAACACATAGTTCTATAAACGAAACAATGTCTAAGACATAGAGTGATTCGGGCATTCCATTCTAAACTTGAATCTCACCTTTTCAATAACTCTTACCCAGACTCATTACTTGACATCTGTCACCCCTCGATGAAAGCGATGCCCTCCTTAACAACTACTCTACCTCCCTACTGACCTTCTGGCAACCGAACTCTGACCTCCCACGAACTATCATTTGGACAACCCTTTCGATTTGGCGCAGCGCTCCTGAATAAGCTGGTGCCCTGCGCATAGCTTTCAAGTGACGCTTTAGAAGTCTGGAGATTACGATTACTACTACTACAGAGGTGTATAATATGTGGTGTGATAGGCTTTGGCCTACAAGGAAGGCATTTAAAGCTACAATGTTATTTGTGATGCCGCTTGTACGCTGAGCGTGTGCCAGACTGGGGATATCACTCTGCAGACGAATATGAAAGCGAAAATGAAAATGATGTTCAGATTGACACAGCTAAAATATTGGCAATATCAGAACGGGTATCCCCACGATTTATCGTATGAGTTGTTGGAATTTGGGACGCTAAAACGACAAATCGCCGTTGTCCCATTTCAAACTACTTCGTTGACAATTGTTGCAGCGACGCCATTATATCCCAGAAATAGAAGTTTGCCTACGTCACAGAAAGTCGGCCTGCTATTGGTCAAATAAGTCGTGCGCACGACTTATTAAGTCGAGGGAACGAGTTGTTAACTTGTGCGCACGAGTAAAGATATTCTTCTTCCCTTTAGGGGCTCCGTAGATTTGGGTGACATTGCTACAATCCAATCTGAAGCCGTGTGACCAAACCAACAGAGATTTTTTGTTGGAGGAGGGGAGGGCTAGTGTTGCCTTGGTCTCCCCTCAGCTTCGCTCGGCGATTATCATAGCCACTGCTAGGACACAGGCAGAGCTGATCGATGGACGGACGGACGTAGTGACCAGTGGCTGGACGCTGGCTGACCATGGTCTCCAGTTGATAATAATAACAGTAGCAGACGATGGTCAACAGTCTGAGATGAGGATGTGTGTGCTCTCGTTCGCCGCCGCTCTGGTCAGTTGTGGGTGTGATGTCGAAGATGGACCTCTGGAAAAAACAGTTCCAGATGTGATGGTGATGATTGGTGGTGGTGATTGTTTTCATATACCATCTCACTGATCTGATTTTTAAATGTTGTTCCACGGGTAAATAATAGTTTTCAGGGTTATTACTACTGATGCTGCTTATGTATAATAATAATGATGATAATAATTAATAATAATAATAATAATGCCAATGACGAATAACACTATATGTGACAATAATAATAATAATTATTATTATTAATTAATTAATAATAATATTAAAAATAATTATAATAGTTATAATAATTATAATAATAATAATAACTGATGATGATTAATGATAATAATTAATAATAATGATAATTGTAATATAATTCTTATAATTATACTAATTATATTTTAATTAATAATAATTTACAATGATATGATGATATAATAACCTATTACAATATCATTTACTTTTAATTATTATTTATTGCTAATTATTATTATTGTTTCCTAAAGTTAATATTTTGCGATTCAAGAAAACGGTATTTAAAATTCGAGTTGTGCCAAAAGTGGACCGAATCGGAATCGTTTTTCCTGGGGACTTATTTGGCACCACACCTGGCTGACGGGAAGAAAGGAAGGGGCAGCTGGTGCTACTGGTCATGCGCAGAGGGAAAGATGATGACCAATCGAAAGATGGAGGAACGAACTCCTCTTCCTCCTATTCTTTCTACTCCCCTGCTTTTCTTCCTCCTCTTCCATCTCTTCGTCCTCCTTTTCCTCCTCCTCTTCGTACTCCTGTTCTCCCTTCTCTTATTTTTCTCTTCTTCTTCCTCTTCTTCATCTTTCTCCCCTTCTCTTCCACTTCCTCCTCCTCCTCTTTTTTCTTCCTGTCTTTGCGTTGACTAGAATTCGTCGCAAGGTGGTAGCAGTTGTCGCTAACCGACGTTCGCGCCACCTAGTCCCTGTGACACGGTTCGGTTGAAGGACCTCTCTCTGTCTCTCTCTCTCTGTCTCTCTCTCTCTGTCTCTCTCTCTCTGTCTCTGTCTGTCTGTCTGTCTCTCTCTCTCTCTGTACGTGTGTCTCGTCTATCTCTGCCTGTCTTTGTCTGTCTGTATGTATGTGTCTGTCTGTCTGTCTGTTATTTCACCAGCAGCCCTCGAACACAGCAGAGTCTCCGTCCCCTTCCTTCCTCTTCATATCTGTCTCCCTCTCTCCTATTCTCCTTTCCTACATCCCTTCATTTCCTAGGCAGCGTGGTCTTCCTACAGACCAGACTGACCATATGTTCTGGCGACAATGGCATGGGCCGTGGTGCTTCCTCCTCCTCCTCTTTCTCTCCTCTTCCTCCCCTTCCTCCACCTTCTCCCACCTCCTCCTCGTCTCCTCACTCCTCCTCCTCTCCTTCTCTCTCCTCCTCCTCCTCCCCCTCCTTTGCTGCAGGTGAGTCGCTCTCTCCTTCAGTCCTTCAGTCCCTGCCAGCCACCATCATCGCTGGCTACGTCTTCTTCGTCTTATACTCGAGTAGGGCGAGACAGCGGCAGCGCCCGTCCTCCCATCGATCGGTCAGCGGCCGCCCGCCCCTCAGCCCGGTCGGCCGACCAAGGCCCCCTGCAGCGGTCGGCACCTGTTGATGACATTGCTGAAATCCCTTTCCCCGCCAAACAGTCTCCCGTTCGGTTGTGTCTTTTCGTCGATTCTTCTTTCTAACATCTGTTCGTGTGAGTGTGTAAAGACTCGACGCATTCGGTAACATATGGACGCTACCAGAGACGTTGAGTCTACGGGAGAATACTCGCCATTGGGTTCTGTATTGTTGGCGGCGTTTTCTGCTGTCTTGGAGTTTCTCGTTTTATGGTGCGACGAGGTTTTGAATGGTTGGAGTAATTTGAGTTTGTAACGACACTATGTGATAACAAGGATCATTGGTGTTGCCCTCCTCATTTTATAAATGCTTGGTACTGGCACTGTCAGAATACTAGATCTAGTGGTAGTAGTAGTAGTAGTAGTTTCAGTTTAAGGACACTGTGTGATAACAAAGATTATTGGCATCGCCCTTCTCCTCCTTTATCCAGGCTTTGGACTGGCACATGGATATGTGGACGATTTAAATTGTTTGCATGAAACAGGGCTGTTAGAGTTGATGATGCTATATGATGAGGAGTTAGCTGGGGGACTCTTTTATCCAAATCCAAACCTCTTTTGGTGATGGTGAGGACGTCTTCCATAGTTGTTCCACACTCTGACATCGTCTTCCATGGCCACCTATTCGTCGCTATGCTCAAGTGTGATTTGCAGAAGATGCTGAAGTTTCGGCTGCTGACAACAGGTTTCTACATTACCTTGGTTTCTTTGGACTGGTGTCAAAGTCTTGGACGAATGATGCATTTGAACTTTAAATCACTTTAAGTGATATTCGTATTCTAAGCAACGAGCTGTGATGATACCAGAATTGCATCAGTGATACCGGATTTGCAACAATGATACTAGAATTGCAACAGTGATGCCAGAATTGCTACAGTGATACCGGAATTGCAACAATGATACCAGAATTGCAACAGTGATGCCAGAATTGCAACAGTGATACTGAAATAGCAGCGACTATTTAGTCTCCGGTTTGCTTTGATGTGGATAGAAAGAGACTTTGAGAGCGATTTCTACGGTGTCTGTGACAGTGTAGAGCTTCGATTGTTTCGCTCCCCTCCTCCGTCTCCTCTTCCGTCTCCTCCTCCGTCTCCTCCTCCTCCACATATGCTGCCAGGGAACGTCTTCTACTTCTCTGCCAACTCCTTTGTTCTCTGTGTTGAGCAGACGCGAGAGAAGAAGGCGAAGGAGAAGAAGAAGGCAAGTCGTGACGCATAGGCCACTAATTATACCTGTTCGGGTGAATGATACCTGTTGAGGTAAATCCTACCTCCTCACACGAACATGGTAATGATACCTATTGGGGTAAATGCCATTTGTTCAGAGGAACCAAAAAGGTATTCATATATAAATCGTATCTGTTAAGGTAGACGACGTCTGCCATGTTCTTTGCTGCAGATGATTGTTGACTTAAATCACCCCACCCCTCTCCTCTCCTCTCTCACCCACTCATTCATTGTCCAACCGATTATGCCAACCTAGTGAAGCAGCGTTAGGTTGATCAATGAACTTCAATGTATTTCTGTCCGTTGGACTCTGTCCACCTGCGCTTTGTTTGTTCTCGTCTTCAGACCACCGTGTTCACCGTGCGATTGGGAAAATGCTCGCGTGACTGACTGAATGAATGAATGAGTGAATGAATGAATGACTGGATGACTGAAAAGTGATTGTGATGACTGAGAAAATGATTGTCCATTGGATTTATTGATTGACGATTTGATTGACTGCCTGATTAATTGCAGGTCATCACGCCGAAGACCCCTACCTTGAACCCTAACGCAGATGTCTTCTACAGTCTCAGTCCACCTGTTGCCGATATGCCACCCAACCACCTGTCAATCACTCCATCTTCCTCCTGGATCCCTCCACCGCCAGGCCAGCCTCAGAATCCGCTACCATCATCCATCGCCAACCTCCCTGGTATGAGTTTTAGGGGTCACGGAAGGATCGATTGTAGGATAGGGGAGTCAGAGAGGGAGGGTGATGGGTGGGGTGTGTTCAAGGAAGTTGCAGACTTTTGATATTAATGCGAAATATAAAATAATTTTAAAGGTGAGAAATCGAGGTTTGAATTTTGAGATTGAATTTAAAGATGAACTTACTTTTATTATTTTAGTATCTTAAACGATTGATGTTCATTGATTGATTGATTGATTCATTCGTTCATTCATTCATTCATTCTTCATTTGTTCAGTTGTTTGTTCTCATTCATTCATTGAGTAATTAATTGATTGCTGTGACTCAATCAATCAATCAATCTCTTTTTGGACTTATTTTGCCCCCCTTAGAGGCACTCTCAGAGTCCAATCCCAGTGTCATTTGAACACTTTTCGTTAAATAACAATGCCTTCTCAAGTAATTAAAAAGTTTAATGATAAATCTAAATAATGTCACAATAGATAACTTAAATATTTCTTTCTCTTTCCAGGGGATCCCCATCTGGCAGTGAACGACAGTGATCTGGCCCCAGAGGCTGTTTTACAGACGTCCGTCGTCTACCCCGCGCCCCCTTTGACCCTCGTCTCACCCCCATCCGAGTCGGAGTACGCCCCTGCGGCGATGAACGGGAGGCCGATACAAGATGTTGGGGCACAGACACTTTTCGGATCTTCATCGGACACTAGAACTTCCACAGGTCACCCTTGAGCAATTACTTAAGGCTGCCTGTTGAATCTACCTGTTGTCATCTGTAATGTAATGTGTAGCATAATGCAATGTAATGTATAGTAATATAATGTATAGCACCTCTTCAAAATTTTTACTCGGAGGCACTCTGCACTAGCCTTAAACGATGTTGATTGGTATTATGAATAAATAGAACACAACATTTAGCAAAACAGTGCACAGTAAGCCGAAAGAGTTGCCAGTGGTGGGCCCACACGCACGCGTGGATCCAACTGACACTTGTACAGTAATGGCCTTGAGGATGGTGGTTGTTATTATTCTAAAGATTTATTACTCATGAATGCCTTGCTTGGGTCCTTTCTCTGATTGCGACCAGAACCATGATCTTGACCTCTGTGCCTTGACCACTGCAGATGAAATGGGTCCGCTGGAAGATTTTGTGGAGCCAAGCCAGTTGCGGATGATGTTGAAACGACAGCTAGAGTACTACTTCTCACGGTTCGTTTGTTAGACATGTATTTATATTTACACTAATTGTTATGTGTAGGAACCTCACGGTAGTTGATGCTTCGGTAGTTGATGGTGGTGGCTATTACAAGATAACTGATGATGATTATGATAGTAAAAATATTTAATGATGATGATAATAATATTAATAATAAAATTTTAATGATGGTAATATTAATGATAATAATAATAACTAATGATGATAATGATGATAACTGATAGCAGTATTTAATAATGATTAATGATGGTAATAGTTTTTAATGATAGTTATTAATAATATTGTAATAATTATTGTCATGAGTGTTGATAATAGTAATGATTAATAATGATAGTATTTATGATTTATAATAGGGATTAATAGTAGTAATAGTTATGATACTAATTAAAATAATAGCACAAAATAATTAATAATAAATTAACAATAATAATGAATGTCATTGATGATTACTGTGATAATAATAGTAGTAGTAGTGATATTAATAATAATAATTATTATTATCCTGGATATCTCTACCTTTTCATCAAATCAACTCTTACTAGTCTTGAAGAACAAGATTCCTGAGGAAGTAAGGCTACATGAATTGTGTTACGTTACGTCGTTGAAGGGAGAACCTGGCAAGTGACACCTACCTCGTCTCTCAGATGGACGCCGATCAGTTCGTTCCGATCACGACTGTCGCAAGTTTCAACCAAGTCAAGCGACTTACTCGTAACATCGATCTCGTCATCGAAGTCTTACGAGGTTATGATCCTTTTGTTGTAACTTGTTACTGATTTTTATTATTATTATTACTGTCGTTGTTAATAATAATTGTTCCAGGTCAAAGGTAGTACGGTGGTAAACAATGGAGTAGTTATTGTCAATCTGTATTGTTATTCTTTTCTGGCTTTGTGACTGTCTGGCTTAATTGAGTAGATAATCGTGCAGGTAATCTATATGAAACTGCTGCATTTATAATAATTAATACTAATGTTGACAATAATTATATTATAGTAATGAACAATACTACTGTAATTATAATATTGATAATTATAATAGTGATGAAAATACTATTATTATTATCATGATTATCATTGTTATTATTATTATTATCAATTATTACCATTTATCTATTAATGCCATTTTTCTGTGATGCTCATCAGAAATTGAACAATTATTGGCATATTATTATTGTTATTTTTATTAAATAAACACAGGGTGCATCATGTGATGATGTTTTTGCTTCAGAATCTGGAAATGTTCAGGTCGATGAGACGGGTGAAAAGGTTCGTCCTCTGCACAAGAGGTGCATCGTCATATTGCGCGAGATTCCAGACTCAACGCCAATCGAAGTGAGTTGCATAGCATAAGGGCCAACCTGTTTCACATAGATCAATCAACCAATCAGTCAATGAACAACCGTGGGCTCATCGCCAGTAGGTGTCTGATGCCTTTCTGATCACATCTCTCTCAACTCTTGGAGACTTGTTCTGCTCCACTCTTCAATGTCATCTGTCCATTACCTATGTGGTCGAATTCCACTTTTATTTGTTACCTCCATTATTCCAAAGACCAAAGTTGCTATCATCTTTCATTCTTGCTTTGTCTGGATGACTTTTTCATGACATTTTCTGTCGCGGTCTCAATTCTTCTGTGAAGTTCATCATTACTGACCTTCTGAGTCCATCCTATTCTGAGTAAACCATGATAACTAAGATGTTCTGATGTTATTCTAAGGTGTTCTTTGGACTTCGGATCATGTCCTGGTTATCGAGATCTTGATTGATCTTATCTGTGTTTTTTCTCCAGGAGGTGGAGAAGCTCTTTTCCGGCGACTCCTGTCCTCCGTTCATCAGTTGCCAGTTTGCCCACAACAGCAGTTGGTACGTGACCTTTGACACGGAGGAGGACGCGCAGAGGGCTTACCGTTACCTTCGAGAGGAGGTCAAGACTTTCCTCGGGATGCCGATAATGGTAGGTGCTGTTGGTTTTATTGGAATTGTCACTATGTGCAGAGAAGGAAATACAAAGAAAGGGAGTTGATGAGATTAGGTTATGATATTAGTGGGTAATGGTATTCGATTGGTTAGGCATTGGTATTGGTATTTTAAGAAGTAGTATTGGTATTTAGAAAATGGTATTGGTATTTAGGAATTGGTATTCATATTTAGGAATTGGTATTCATATTTAGGATATAGTATGGTATTTAGGTAGTTAGGAATTGGTATTGGTATTTTGGAAATGGCACTGGTATAGGTATTGCAATAAATAGTATTTGTATTTTGCAGATAGTTTTGGTATTGTGATTCTTTTATTGCATAGTATTGGTGTGCCATTTCTTTTAAGAAATAGTATTGATGTTGCAATATTTTCCATTCCTTGTCAGGCACGGATCAAGGCGAAACCGTTGCTCCGAAGCTCCTACCTGACGAAAGAAGCGAGTGCTGACTATTCCCCGAACATCTACCAGCAACCCAAGTTCTCCTACACATCACCCGTACCCAGTATCCAGTACATTCCTCCTCAGGTACGACACCTCTTGTGTTATGTTGATGTCGTGATAAAGTATCTGCAATACTTAGTATTGCAGATGCTTTGTCAGTATCGCAGCAGCTGTTGTTTGCGATTCCTATCTTTAGAAGGTTTTGTTACAAATTCTGTTGTAAATTTAGACTAGATTTTGCATTATGACTTGCCAACTGCAGCTTTTTGCTGCGTGTCAAATATTTCAGTAGCTATACCACACGATTGTGTTAAATTTTGCTTTAAATTTTATTTTAGTTATTCGGTGTTCATTTTTTGGCACTTGCCCAGGAACTCTCTGCCTCATTTCTATTCTACTCTGAAATCTGTTTTATTTGGCCGAGGTTAGACTGAGCGCCTCTAAAAAGATTTCTTGAAGAGGTGCTGTATCAAGTTTCATTGATTGATTGATTGATCAATCGACCGGACCGATCGACCGATTGAATGATTGGTTGATGTTGTGCTTTTGTTTAATCCACAGAACTTGCCCTTCTTCAATCCTCATGCCAGTATGTCCCCAGTGTGGTCAGCCAGTGTCGTCTATTATGATCCAGGAATGGTGAGAACTTTTCTAGTTCAGTTATATCTCTCTGGAGAGTTCACTTACTTCTTTAATTGTAAGGAGGAGCAGGGGAGACAGTCTAGAGAGAGTCAAAGTAAGTATGGTAATGGGAAAGTAAGTATGGTATGGTAAGATGCTTTTAATTTAAACTGCCAGTGTAATATTATAATTTAGCAAGGCATAAATCATAAACTTTGTTTAACTGATTATGATAGTTTTCGTTAGTTGATTGAGGGCCGGCCAAGGGCCCATAAAAATCATCTCTGCCCCCTCTTAATTGGCCCTTGGCATTTGCCCTCTCTGCCCTCCCTCAATGGGCCCCTGGGCATTTGCCCTCTCTGCCCCTCTCAATGGACCCCTGTGCATTTGCCCTCTCTGCCTCCTCAATGGGCCCCTCTCAATGGGCCTGATCTCAGTGGGCTTCTCTCTGCCCCTTCTCAATGGGCCCCTGGGCATTTGCTCTCTCTGCCTCTCTCAATGGGCCTAATCTTGGGGACCATTTACATTCCAGTGGGATAAATCATTTGTGTTTTAATCTGAGGGATTTTGCTAATATTCTGTTTGGACCATAATTGAGTTTGAGTTCAATTTGGTTTTCATAAATATCTGTTGAGCTTCTTTCCTCTGATCTGATCTTTTTGATGTGGTGCTATGTAAATTCTGATGACTAATTTTATCTACATGTTTCTTCCTCCAGGCTTTTGCTGCTAATGGCTACGTTCCCACGGCAACCTTCACTCCGCCCTCTCCACACCCTCCACCACCCTCTCAGCAGCAGTGCTCCACGATCGGTCCGGAACTCCAGAGCCCTCGAACCAGGTAAGAAGACCGAGTCCCAGTAAATGATGTTGTTGCATCTAGCTTGAACTGTTGGCTTTCTCTGGTAGCAGTTGTTTATCATTGCTCTGGTAGCTGTTGCTTCTTGTTCTGGTTGTTCGTTGTCTTTTTATTTAGTTGCAATTTGTCTTTAGTATTTCATCAGTTAATGTCTTGTACTTTAGACACAAGCACTAATTAAATGCGACGAATTAAATTAGATTTTTATGTCTCTCTTGCTTCTCTTTGCTCTTGCTCATCATTCACTTGTAAAGGTTCTATGTTGTTGTCATAGTAACAGTTTCTCATGGTAACGGTTCTCTTTGTTCTGGCGCCATCCATTTCTTGTCCTCGTGGTAACGGGTTCTTCTTGTTTTTTCAGGGGCTCGAAACCTCGCTTCGGCCGCACTGGCAGTCTCGACCACGGCGACATGGTGGACCTTGATTACCACTACCGTCGCAGCTGGCACCCACCGTCCACCAGACTCCCTGATGACGACTACCACCCTGGCTATGACCCCAAGCGCGCTCCCCGCTACGCGAGCACCGGGGGTCCTCCACGAGCCCAGGGCGGGCGGTCAGAGTACTTTCGTGGAGCCGCGACCCACAGGGGCCCCCCGACGTCACCGCGAGTACTGGCGGACCATCGCGGGTTTGCGGGGAGACAAACGATGGGAACGGCAAGATCCAGCTACAGCAGCGATAATGAGGTTTTCCACTACGGGTCTACGGGCGGAGCATCCCAGGGAGTACAGACGACGGGACCGAGACCCGAGGGAGCGGCGGAGGCCGGAGGAAGCTCTTCAGAGGCGACAGTGGGACCCGGAGCAAGGGAATCGTCGGCTGCTGCACTGCCTCCCAGGTATGGAGCCCAGAGTGGAGAGGGAGGGGAGTGGTTGAAGAACTGGTTGAGGCTTTGATTGATAGATTGATTGAAGCGATGATTGATTGATTGTCTGATGCCATAAGTGCATCCATGTTACGTTCTATTTGTTAGACTTCACTTTCTGCAATTGGTTGTCTAGCAACCTATCTCTTGTGTCCATAACAACCGCGCATTTAAAAGAATACTGAATAATACACTGACCGTACGCTGTTCGCGGTGCGAAGACGAGAGGGCTTAGGCAAGGACTGGGCACCACTCTCTCTCTCTCTCTCTCTCTCTCTGTCTGTCTGTCTCTCTCTCTCTCTCTCTCTCTCTCTCTCTCTCTCTCTCTCTCTCTCTCTGTCTCTCTGTCTCTCATATGCAGAGGTCAAGGAAAACATTTCTTTGGGATATAGTCAATTGATTTTTTAAAATAATTAAGTGCTAATGACAAAATTATAATATTTGATTTATGAATGAGTTTGACTTTTTCAGGTCTGGCGGAAGTTACAAGAGTCGGAGGCGAAGTCGGCCAAGTCTCGGAGAAACATCCAAGGTAAAACTGCAGCAGCGTAATGTAGTAATCACACGCGTTTGTTTTTATGCATCTCATTTTTACCATGACAACACAACTCTTCAGACCTAATAATATTTGAGGATTTTCATTTATTAAATTACTTAACTAGGGACATAAAAAAACATTTGATTTTATTCCCGCTAGAACTCAATGTCTGGAGTTCAGCCAAGCGGAACAGCATCCTTCGAACTTCAAGAGAAGTCGTTTCCTCCTCTTCCTGGATCTTCGGTCAGTATCATTATCATCATCCTACAGTGTTTGCTTCAATGTCTGTCTGTATGTTTCTATGTGTTTCTGAATGTTTGTTTGCTGAGATAAATAGAAACTCGACTCGTAGTACTCAACATTACTCGGACTCGGGCAAACAATTGGTCCGAGTTTAATAAAAAAAATCGGCTTTCCGATTTTCTGTTTGAGAACGAAAATCGGATTTTTTTTATTTACTGAATGGCAATTGAACTAACTAAAAACACAAATACTGTTACTTACTAGTTACTACTTCCTAATGTATAATAAAGCAAAAAGTCATAAAAATTGTGCAAAACCAAAAATCAAGAGAACGAGACTTTTTTTTAAAATATTTGAGACTCGAACTCTATACAGCTCAACTCGTAAGACTCAGAACTTGGACTCGGCAGGAAATTGACAGAATGTTGATCCCTGTTTGTTTGTGTATGTTTCTTCATCTGTACATTTGTTTATCTCTCTCTTGCAGAAGATCTCTGTCCTTCCGAGCGACCGCCTGGACAACCGTATCTCCGACGTTGTCCGCGGAACTGTTGCAATGGCAGAAGCATCGAAGGCAAACCGTCAGTCGAACAACGGGACGATGTTGTCGGTTGCTGCCGTTGTCAGGGTGTCGTTTGCTGACGATGTTCCAACATCTACTTCCGCCAATGCCTCGTCGTCGACCGACAAGGAATCGGTTGCTACTGGCAACGCTGTTGTCGAACAGGAATCATCACCTCAGAGGTATTAATGTGTTTCATTGTGATTTGTGGTTTCTATTTTTGACCTCGCCTAGAATGACGTGCGCGTGTGTGTGTGAGTGTGTTTGTGTGTGCGTGTGTCTAATTATGTCCATATGTGTGTATTATCTATGTGTCTGTTTTTGTTTTAGTAAGGAGAAGAGCGATGACGAGATTGACAAGCGGGTCGTTCCAGAGGTCACTGGAACATCACAGCCGCAGCCAAAGCAGCAACTGGCGCCCACTTCCAACCCAGACTCTACCTCCATCTGCTCACTCAGCTTAATCTCTAACCAGCCTTCTTCATTCGAGGTCAGGTCATTCGAGGTCTGGTCGCTCGACGACAGGTCGTTCGAGGTTAGGCTATTCTAGGCGAGGTCATTCGAGGTCAGGTTGTTCGAGGTCAGGTCAATTTAGGCCAGGTCAATTTAGGACAGGTCATTCGAGGACAGGTCATTCGAGGTTAGGCTATTCTAGGTGATGTCATTCTTGGTGAGGTCATTCTAGGTGAGGTCAATTTAGGACGGGTCATTAGAGGTCGGGTCATTCAAGGCCGTGCCATTTGAGGTCAAATGTAGACGTTGTTCAATTAAGAAGAGTGCAGAATTTTCATATTGATATTACTTTATGGGAGGTTGATCTTTAATTGTGCTACTTAAAATGGGAACCTTGAATCTCCGCTATACTGTTAAATTCAATTCCTGTAATAACTTGTCTTCATCCGTTCATACTGTACTTGTAATCACACTGCGACCATGTCAGTTAGAAATTTGAAACAAATTATTATTAATATCCATTTACTGGTGTTCTTTGACAGATATAAATAAATTTTTATTATTTTAATTGTTTAGTCGACCGCTTCAAACGACGAGAGTAGCAGCAAGTCTTCTGAGAGGCTGAGCTACGCCCAGATGGCGTTGCGTGGTAAGGAGCGCCAAGGAGCAAGAGCACAGTCGAAACCCAACGACATGGAGGTGACTTCCCCATCCACCACTCCCCGTCATCGAGCAGAGGACTCCCCGCTTCGACGCGCTGCGAGGACTGGCGCGCTCCACCGTCCCACAGAGTGGCCGGAAAACGGTTGTCGTGCTCTCCGCGGTCACGAAGTGAGGAAGTGCGAGACGGTTCCAGCGTGGAACTGAATGGCCGACTTCAACAATTATTTTTGTAGTTGGGGCGGATTGTTTTCCTCTGTTCCACAATTGCATTTTTGAATATCTGAGGGAGAGGCCATCGTGCATGTCTGTCATGTGTGATGCAGAGTTTTGAGTTTGTTTTTCATATCTGCGATTGTTTTATTTGATTGTTGCAGTGTGCTCTCTTTCGCACGGAGACAAGATGGAGGTCTGCTGTTTAAGTTGTTATTTTGCGCCGATGACCAAGGAAGCGAATGGTCGTTCAGTTTTTGAATGTGGCTTCTTGTAGCGTTTATGGTGATGTTGTTTAACGAGGTGGCGGTTTTGTTTGTGGCTCTTTTAAAGAATGGCGTTTGCTTATTGAGCAGTGAGGGAGTGCGCCTCGTGAATCGTTTAGTTTATATTTGTTTCGTTTGAGTTGTTCTCTGTTGTGATATCTACCCTGAGGAGAGCGCAGACTGGGGGCTATCTCAAAAAGTCCGTTTGTTTCTTTGTGGGTCTCTTTACTTTTGGTTAACCCACCAAAGAAGTATCCTTGCCTCTTTGGCTAACATGAAGTGGGTTTAATCGCTGTATCGGAGAAAGTATTATTAAGGTCTTGGATGTGGCTTATTTCTTTTTGTTGGCCATATCGGAGAGTATTGCGCGAGTTTAGTTCCTCTCTAATTATGATGTAAAACCACTGAGTGTTTCTCTTTAAACTATAGGAGTCGCTTGGAATGAACTTGGTAAGGGCCATTCAAATGGAGCAGTGAGTTTTCTGCTTCAAGTTTAAAGTGGATATTCTGAAATTGTGTATTTAGATTCTCTTTTGCTTCATTTTGCCCACAAAAATTTCTGTGTTGTGTTTCTGTTACAAAGTTTAGACGTTTTCAGAAATTCTTGAAATTTATGATGTAGCTTTTGATGCAAAGTTCTGCGTGAAGGGTTGTTTAATTGTTGCCTAAAGAGTTTGAAACGGAAACGTTGTCTGCAGAGTTATTTTATCTTAACTAAAGTTTAACTGTTTGCAATGGTAGCTCCCCGACCTTTGAATTGCCATCATACATGACGAAACATACTATTACTCGGAAATGACCTTTTGACCACTAACCCGGTTGGCCAAGGATAAATTAAACCATAAAAATTAATCATAAAGAACCCAACTTAGAAACCAAACTAACATTGTTTGTGCTACATGAAACAAACTTTGCTGAACCAAAACCCAAACTAAACAAACCAAAACCCCAAGTTAATCAAAAGCCAAACCAAAAACATTCTGTATCCATTTTTATATATATCCTTTATAAAAAAAACAGACAAATTAAACCCCAACAAATTAATTGTGGCCTGTCTTAGTCGCACAAATTGTCTGATGTAAAAACACTCAGTCTTCAAATCATTCCAGTGATGCCTATCCTCTTGTGTAAAATATCTAAGTCGTCTTTTGAACTACTTGAAACTGAATCTGTATATATAAATATATATATATATATATATGTGTGTGTTTGTAACTATATATATCTACCTAAATATATATATATATCGTCAATGGGCGCTATGTAAATGCTGTAAATGATATGCATAGGTAAATGTAATGTTAATGTGCATAGTAGTTAATGTATTATGTTATGCTCACAAGTTTTGCATGTGGGTGATGTTACGCTATCTTATGTGATTTACGTAATAAGGTTACGTTGAATGTGTGCTCATGGGTAACAACGTAAATGTTGTGTAACGCTAGCCTGTGTTATGGCTTTGCATTGCAGTCTTTGCCACATGTCGCCTACACGGAAAAATGTAATAAAGGTGTTACAATTATGGAAATATATCTCAAGTATTGTGATTATAGACAAATATTTACGCTATTACATGTAACAGTTTACAGCTTACGGTTTTGGGTCTCTATTACATGTAGCCGTAATGAAGGTATTAATAATCATCGTACGCTGATCTGTCTGTAACCTGTAGGATTCCGATGCTTGGTATAATTTTTTAGATTATTTAGTCAAAGCTGCTCTTTATTAGCGAGTAACACTTGGACCTGGTTTTCTTTCCTTAGTTATTTCTGTTGTCCTATGTTTAAGAATGCTGGCGTTTGATTTGCTGCAGTGTGATAAGTGTACGTGTGATTATGTGTTTCACGTGTGTGTGTGTAACGTGTGAAGTGCCGCCGGTGTTAACTGCGAAACATCTCGATCTGTGATCTTGTTGTGTTGTAGTCGAGTAGCAAATGAACAGTTTGTGTAAGTCGTGCAACAAACTCATAACTGGGTCATGTACACATGCTTGACTATGATTGGCTGGTTTGAATTAGTACTGTTTCTTGATTGGCTGGAAGTTTGGATGAAAATTGGGTCCTGTAGGTAGTGTTGACTGTGATTGGCTGGTTAATTGTACAGTTCTATGATTGGTTTGTCTTTAAGCATAACGATTGGTTCCTATTGTATTGAGTTGAACTGTGGGTTCAATTCCTGCCTTTTCATTGGTTTCGATCTTTCTGTTCTCCTGTAATCTTTACTTGAAGTGATCATCCCGCTTCCTCTTGCAGCTTCAAAGCCTCCACATTGAATGCTCTAGCCACAACCTTCTGATCTTATTTTGAGCTTAATTTGCGAATGTACGCTGTGTAAATTCAATCTTTGTAAATGTATGCTGTGTTAATTTGATCTGTAATAGGGAAGGAACGATCAATCTCTTACGCAGATTGATGGTAATGCTGTAAATGTGATGCATTGCATGTAAAGTGATTTTTCTAGCACAAGTTTGTATAACCCAGCCAATCCACGAAATCCTGGAAGTGTTTTCACTCTGACAGTTCTGATGCTGAAATGTTTTCTCATAGTTTGATCTCAATTCATACTGGAACATAACTGAAGGACAAAGGTTTTTGATTAACCTATCATACCTCTAATAAATAATTAATTTGGATTAATTAAGTTAACTGGTTTAGTTGCATCAGATCTTCCTATGCTTATGCATATGTAATGATTTAACTGCTAATTTAATGGACTAGGTTGGTTGTCTAGTATTGATTGATTTAATTTACAGCTTGTCTAATATTAATCATTTTAAATGGTCATTTTACTTTAACAGCTAGTCAAATATTAATTCACTTAACTGTTCATTTAATTTTACAGCTAGTCGAATGTTAATTGCTGTTAGTGGTATTTAATTTAGCAATTAGTATTATTAATATGACTGTTAATTTAATTCACCAGCCAGTCAATATTTATTATTTTCACTGCTGGTTTAATTTGTTGCAAATTTTATCTGCCCGCTCAGTTAACTGTTAATTTCTCAATTGTGTAATTTAACTGCTAATTTAACTGCCAATTAAATCTATTCTTGTAATTAAACTGTCATTTCATTTCAACTGCTAAAGTGATTTTACATAATTGCCTGTTGTGTTTTTCAGTCGTTTACTTGAATTAACTGCTGGTATCATATAATTTAGATTCAAATTTAATTGCATGTCTGATCTCATTGGTGAATTTGAGCAATTTGAACTGATCATTTATTATTTGGTGACTTTGCAAATTCCACTACAGCAGTTCAGCTAATATGTGAGTCGAGCAAGAAAGATCCTTCTGATAAGCTCCTCTGTTACTAGGCATTGGTATGCTAGTCTGCTGTTGAGTGCAGTGCTACTTTTAAACTGAAAATGACTAAAAACAGTAAAATAATAATAAGAATAAAAAGATAAAGGTTTACTGAATAGCTGCTGATTCTTTTAACTAATACCCTTTTATTTTTTCGTTCTTGTGACATTGGTTACTTCATAATGACAACAGAAATTACTCTTTTTCATTTGCTTAACTTGGCTTCACCTGTTAAAATACAACAGTTACTATTTATTGTTTGGTTTCTCCGAAAGTTTGAAAATGAATTTTCCGAGATTCACAAAGAAATTTGGAGGTTAACTGACAAGAAAATTGACGCTTGCTATGTGTTTTCAAAAGCTGATTATTGTTGTTGCATGTGGAAAGTGGTTTTTCTGAGATATGCCAGATTAGCAGCTCATCATGACTTTACTGTGCTGCTCATGTGATATTTTTGATTTAGATGTTGATTTTTGTTTTGAAAGAATTGTTTTTATTTTCCATATGTTAGATAGTAGATTGTGGAGAGATCGAATGCGGTTATCGATGACGATGATGTATGTGGTCAAGTCTTTCAGGATGTACAAGGTGTGTGGATGTGTTGTGATTTATTTCGATTTTGAAGAATATACTGGTTTAAATTCGATGCAGAAATTTATGGAGAATATCATGGTTTAATTTGCGTGTGGAAAATGTTTTCAGAGATTGTCATTGTTTAATTTGCACGTGGAAAAGATTTTTGGATAATGTTGTGGTTTAATTTTTGCCTGCAAAGAAGGATTTTGGAGAATATCCAGTTTTTATTTGTATTGACACAATTTAGGAGAATATCCTGGCATAATTTGTCTGCAAAAGGTATAATTTTGTGGTTTTGTTTTTGAAGTGATGTGCACAGGCTGCAGAAAACAGCTGGGTGTTCTTGGTTTCTTCTGAACAGTGTTTAAAGAAATTCTAATTATATTGTTTTTTTGTTCTTCGTTGGAAATGGATTTGATGTGAGAAATGTGGTGTAGTTGTTGTTGTCGCATTTTATTGAGTTGAGTTTCTCGATGAGAAATCGATGGAAATTTTATGATTTAAAGATTATCTGTTTGGACTGCAATGGGTTGTGTTCATTTTTTCCAGCATAGGAGTCTGTGTCTGTCTGTCTGTCTGTGTCTGTCTGTCTGTTTCTGTCTGTCTGTGTCTGTCTGTCTGTTTCTGTCTGTCTGTGTCTGTCTGTCTGTGTCTGTCTGTTTCTGTCTGTCTGTGTCTGTCTGTCTGTTTCTGTCTGTCTGTGTCTGTCTGTCTGTGTCTGTCTGTCTGTGTCTGTCTGTCTATTTCTGTCTGTCTGTGTCTGTCTGTCTGTTTCTGTCTGTCTGTTTCTGTCTGTCTGTGTCTGTCTGTCTGTTTCTGTCTGTCTGTGTCTGTCTGTCTGTTTCTGTCTGTCTGTGTCTGTCTGTCTGTTTCTGTCTGTCTGTGTCTGTCTGTCTGTTTCTGTCTGTCTGTGTCTGTCTGTCTGTTTCTGTCTGTCTGTGTCTGTCTGTCTGTTTCTGTCTGTCTGTGTCTGTCTGTCTGTTTCTGTCTGTCTGTTTCTGTCTGTCTGTGTCTGTCTGTCTGTTTCTGTCTGTCTGTGTCTGTCTGTCTGTTTCTGTCTGTCTGTGTCTGTCTGTCTGTTTCTGTCTGTCTGTTTCTGTCTGTTTCTGTCTGTCTGTGTCTGTCTGTCTGTTTCTGTCTGTCTGTTTCTGTCTGTCTGTTTCTGTCTGTCTGTGTCTGTCTGTCTGTCTGTTTCTGTCTGTCTGTGTCTGTCTGTCTGTTTCTGTCTGTCTGTTTCTGTCTGTCTGTGTCTGTCTTGCCCCTTGGTTGCCCCCACCCTTTGGCTTATTCATACTGATTTTCTGGACATTCGCCAGGACTTTGGAGCATCACTAGTTTTTATACAATACAAAGAAACTGCATTTATATATATTGTCCTTCTTATAAAGTTCTGATGGTTCACAGCTGTGAGCAAAGGACTTGCTGAAGGTCACCTCGGACGAGGGTCGAACTCGGCGTTACAGGCCGACCGCTCTAACCAATCGGATACCGTGCCACTTTACACTGACTCCGCTCAAATTGCCAATTACAATTTCCGTACAGATTACATCCAGGTCATTTGTGTATTGCCTCGTTTTCACAGCTACTTCGCAGCTTCTTTGATACGTGAAACGAGATCGTCATTATCTCGTCAGCAAACATTAGCCTATACTTGTATTCGCGAGGAACATTCTTCCCGACCTCGCAAAGAAAAATTATTATCAAAGAGGAGCAAATTACAGGCTACCATGTATAGCCCACATGTATAGCCTGAGTTACAAATTTCCAATTACTGGTGAAAATGCATTTAATTTACGAATTACTTTCGAGTTTTGCTAGAAATTACATCTGGTCAAAAGAGGGAAGCGAACAAATCCGGAAAACCTTTGTAATCGTAAGCATTTCTACAGCGCCCACAAAAGCGTAATCGCGGGAACCAGCTTATTCACAGGCGCTTAATCAAAACAGAATCGATAGGCAGAGGTCAAATCCAGAGAGTCAGGGAGGCAGACAGGTAGACGGCTAAGGTGGATGGTGTTTGAAGTTGAAACGGCGAGGGAGATAGGAGGAAGATGAGGAATCAGGATAGGATTTGCGAAAGAGCAGTGCTTTAAGTTGCGAGTGAAAATGCTGTGTGGAGATAGCAAGAGGTGAGGTGTTTGTTAATTCCTAGGACGGGTCGGATGTTTGTCTTAATGCTGGAGGGAGTTTGTTCCAAAGAGGCGGGACAGCAATGGCTATAGTGGAGCGATTTTCAAATTTCAGTGATGATGTGACGGGAGGGCGAAGTAGTGTGAGGGTGGAAGAGCAACGGGTTGAACGATGTAGCTGAATCGTGAACAACTGACGGAGATATATGTGGGCTGTAAGGATTGCAGTGTGTTGTAGGTGAGTAAAATGACCTTATATTCGATCCGTTCAGGTATTTTGAGCCAGTGGAGGGATTTGAGGACAGGAGTGATATGATGATATGGTGATGCTTTGGGGGTCTTGGTGACAGCACGGGCGAGAACATTCTGAATGACTTGGAGGCGATTTAATTGGGTGGTGTCTATGTTGAGGAAAAGGGAATTACAGTAATCCAATTTAGCTTGAACTATTGATGAGGCGATTGTGGATGCAGTTTTGAAGTCAGCATAGGGCGGATTCTACGAAGATCACGGATGTGCATGAAGCAAGAGCGAGAAAGATGGGTGATGTGTTCAGCGAAGCTAAGGTTTTGGTCAAAGATTATGCCTAGGTTGCGGACAGGAGAATTTGCAGTGAATTTGTGGGTGGATGCAGAATCAGGGTTGAGAGAAATAGTGGGATCAGGAATTTTCTTCAGTTGCTCACGGAGACCAATCAGAATGAATTCGGTTTTGGAGGGGTTCAGACAGAGGAGATTTGAGGTCATCCAGGATGAGATTTGAGTGACGACATGAAGCAGATTATCAATGGAGTTGGAGAAGCTGGATGGAGAGAAAGAAATGAATAACTGCGTGTCGTCAGCGTATAGATGATGGTCAACCGAGGATGCGCTAATAAGTGAACTGAGGGGGGTAGTATAGAGGATGAACAAGAGGGGTCCAAGAACAGAACCTTGAGGAACCCCACAGGTGAGCGGGCATGGTTTAGATGACGTGCTCGAGGTCTTTACTGAGAAAGAGCGGGAAGATAGATAGGACCGGATCCAGAGAAGAGCAGTATCAGAAAAGCCGAACCAGGTGGACAGTCTCTGGAGCAATATATTGTGATCGATGGTATCAAAAGCTGCAGATATATCAAGGAGGCAGAGACAGGCGACTTGTTGATGAGAAATAGCAGAAACAAGTTTATTGTAGAGGGAGGTGAGGAGTGTTTCTGTTGAATGCCGCTTGGTAAAGCCAGATTGGTGTGGATTTAGGAGCGAGTTAGAAGTTGGGTAGTCATTCATCCGGAACAAGACAATGCGTTCGAGTAATTTAGAAATGAATGACAGGTTGCAATTGGATACAGGTCGATATTTTGAAAGGATTTCTTTGTCTAGCGGTGGTTTCTTGAGGAGTGGAGTGACTAAAGAATGTTTGAAGAGTTAATTGTGGAAAGTTGCCAGTAGATAGAGAGAGGTTGATTATTTTGGTGATGACAGGAACAAGGATTGATGCGCAGTCTTTGAGTAAGGAGGTGGGTATTGGATCAAGTTCGCACTGCTTGTTAGGAAGAGATTGTAGCACATTGAGTATTTCTGTCTCTGATGTTGGTTCGAAGGTGGATAATGATGATGGAGGTGGGAAAGCGGGAGAGTCATGAATAGAGGAGGAAACTTTTGGAAGTGGATCGATTGTGGTTTTGGTAACGAGTGATTGAAGAGAGAGACGGAGTGTAGTAATTTTTCCAGAGAAGAAAGAACAGAACGATTCAGCTATAGAAGAAGATGGAAGCGAGTTTGGAAGTGAGCTGGAACAGTTCCGATGGAGGAGTTGATTTATAGTTTTCCAAAGAAGTCGAGGGTTAGAGGATCGGGATTGAGAAAAAACAATACTTTTGCAACGATTTTCATGTACAAAAAATGATAAAAGTTAAACATTCTTGATGACCATTATCAAGCCACTTTGATATTTTGAAGCATTCGCCTCTTATTGTCATCGAGCACTCAGTTTCTTATCAGCATTCCAGTGAAGAAATGCGCTATAGCAGCATTGTCTGCGGGATTGCGATGGTATCCATGGAACCAAAATTCCTGGCTGCGGCGGCTGTTTGAGAGAAATCGAAGTCGTTGAGAGAAATACTTGTAAAATTATACTGGAGTTCAATTAGCGACAATGTTTTCAGACGAGGTTCTGGAACCAGTAGATTTTAAGTCAACTTGGGAAAAAGAAAGGTTAGTGTTAGCTTGATTAGCGACAGTGACATTTGATAAAACTGCAGGAGGAATCGGTGTTGGGCACAAGACCAAAACCTCGAGATCAAGACCGAGAGTTCCGAGACCTAGACCAAGACCGGGAAGTCCGAGACCAAGACCCTAATTAATTTACGCTAACCTAAGACGGAGACCAATCCCAAGACCGTTCTTTTAAGACCAAGACCAAGACCGATGGTCCAAGACCAGGACCGGTGCATTCGAGACCAAGACTAAGACCGCAGTTTTCCGGTCTCAAGACCGTCTCGAGACCAAGACCAAGGTCTCGAGACCACATCCCTGCTAGGAATTATTATGCAGCACTAGCATAGTATCGGAAATTATCGGTATACAGAAAGGATATCCGAATTTTATTAATGATTGTAAATCATTGTATCTATCACAAATGCTGAGTTACTACCTATCATTTATGTAAACGTTGCTTTTCCATTGTCGGTCAACTAAAAACATATCTTGCCCGTTGAGAGCGCTGCTGATTGGAGCGGCACTATATAAATGCTTGATTACATTACTTTACATTACATGTAAATATTACATACCATATAGAAGATAACAACTCATTGACTGGTCAAACGATTCATAATAGGCCTACTCATTTCACCCAAAGCTATTAGTCTTGATTGTAATTTAACTTTGACAAAAGAATATTGCTAGTCTTTTCAAATGTGTGACTTCTGCATTAAGGCATGTGCATCAAGTTACCATTCGTATTCGGATTCATATTCGCGCATCATACTCGAATTGCAAGAGATATCCCCAGAACATACATGCTTCACATACAAGTGCCCTGTTAGGTTAATGAGCTAAAATAAGATATTTACATCCTATATATGTGAGGTGCTCCATCAAAAGCAGGCCAAAGTCTCATTTTGACGAAATTGAGATTATATCATTTTATATTTCAATATTTAATCACTTTTCTAATAGTGCACAAATTTTAGAGATATCGCCAGTAGAACTGATGATATACTAATTTGAAGTCGTGTATAACGAGAATACCGAAACCGAGAAAATCTTATTAAAATGGTCGGCTTTCCTTTACTTTCGTAAAAATCTTCTACAATAATGTGATTATGGCAGATTAGAACACAAGATTTCATCACGAAATCACTTTTATAGAAGAAACTAGTAAACGTGTGACTCGAATTTGATTTAAACTCAAAACACATATTATAATATTGACCCTGCATGTCGTTTTTGGCCGTTTTCTCGAAATTGTGTTCTACAACATAAGCCTACTTTTGATAGAGCAAATCACATATGTTAACATTTTGACCGCTGAACTTTGTATGTAAATACATGGGATATGGGACATGAATACACGTCCCTAGCGGTCAACGTGTTAAAGCATTTCACACAGCTTATTAGCCAATTCAAGTACTACCAAAAATATTAGGCTTCGAAATGTTACAACGACTATTGCCTCTGTGGTTGCACTTCAAAGTTACCATAATTATAATTGCACTGGTTTTCACAGCATGGGACATACAACAAGTTTTCCAACCTAAATGGCATGACAGATCTCGTTCCTGAAAGATCTTAAAGCCATTCTCACAGCGTATTAGCCACTTCAAGTGCAACCACAGAGGCTCTAGTCATCAGTGCTTAGTAATTTTGTCATTTAGGTTGGAACACTTGTTATATGTCCCATGCTGTGCAATGAATAGGCAAGTATCTCGCCTTTTATAAGGAAGGATTGCCACTCGTTCTTCTTCAGACCGTTCTCCATCTCAGCCTCCACTTTCCAACTCTATCAAACTGTACAGTTTCGTCTTAATTGAGATCTTTGAGAGGTGCTATATAAATTCCACTTGATTGATTTTATATAGCGCTGGTGGTTGGGCTTGCTTCTGAGACGTGGTAATTGCCCTGAGAGACTTATGAGCTTCATCTTTACAGGATTCAAAGTATATTTTTACGAGTGTGGTCATTGCTGAATGTCCTTTGGTCATCTGTAGGTTTGTGGCTGATAGTGGCATCCAGACCAATGACCTCAAACCGAAAGAGAGGGGCAACCAGTCGGTCAAACGGGCCAACAAAGAGGTTTGTTCGTTCACATTATTATGTGAGAGAGGTATATGTAATATGGCGCATATATGTAATGAGGTATGTCTATTATGCTGCAATATGGAAAGGAGAGTATGTGTGTATGTATGGTATGAGGTATGTATGCTATTAGGGAAGTATGATATGAAGCATGTGTCAACAAGAGACCCATCAAATGTTGCCAACATTGGCCACAGTTGATGGCAGTGTTATTTTGCTTCTCTGATTAATTTTACTTCAACTTCTTATAGACTTCTCTCTAATTGATTTTACTTCTACTTCTAGTTCTCAAGGAAGTGCTTCTACTTCTTATTCATTTATGTCTATGCCATTTTACTTCTATTCTCAAATAATTTTACTTCTACTTCTACTTCAGTTTTTGTTTAAAATTTCCCGTGTAAGTAACAAATGTTCCGTTTTTCTCCGTCATTATGTTTAGCGCATATTGCAAACATTTGTCTTAATACTAATTAATGTAATGTTTCATTTAAGCTTTTATTTCAGTCCCAAACCGTTTGTACATAGACTAACACAGTGACAAACACTATTAATTGGAGCAGTCTATACCATATCGCCTATCAATGATCTTGGAGTTCATTTTTTAGAAATGCTTGCATCTTCAGAGATTGCTTTATCCTATTTCTACGATCAGTTGATAAAATCCCGGCTATTGAGAAAATTCTCTCTACATAGACCTGAGATGCTGAAACCAGGTCTTCAGCCAATGGGAATAGTTTGGGATAAATGCTGCTTCTACTGTTCCAAAATCAAGAGAACTATGAACTGCTCCTTGCTGCTTAATGTCCTGCAAATATTTGTCAACTTTAAGACCAATGTTGCATTCTGACTGCGACACTATAGTAAAACGTTCTTTTTGCTTCATTCTAGAGCTGAGAAACTTGTATATTTTTCAAAGCTGGAGGTGCACACTCATTGGTGGTATTGGTTCATGTGGAAGGAATGGCACGACATGTTTGAGGAAGTTGAGGGTCTTGGCTTCCCACATTTTTTAGAGTTTTGCCATCAAAAGTAGGCTAATGACGACACCTATTTTTGTTAAGAAACAAGTTGTTTACACATAAATAATGGTCGAAAAATAATTACAATGATTTTAGATTTTTAGATTTTCAATCTTAAAATTAAAAAATGTGTGTGTTCAATTCAATGAATTCATTCCAGCTGATGTTATGAATAGAGCTCAGTTTAGGGGCCACACTTGCCAAGACTGTTTTATATTGTTCTGATTACGTTTACGAGATTTACATTTAGCACAAAGGTGACAATAATGGCGATACAATTTTATTTCTGTAGCGCAGTAGCACTAGGCCTTACTACTACTACTTACTACTAATAACGGCCCATGGAAAGCGCATCTGAAATGTTTATTAAATTTCGTTCTGAAATTAATTTTACTTCTTATTCGTATTCACTTTGGTAGTTCTCAATTTCACTTCTTATTCTATTCTAGTTCTTAAAATAATTTTAATTCCACTTCTACTGAACAAGAATCAAATAATTATTATTTTATTTGACTTCTAGTTCACGAATACATCACTGGTTGATGGGCATGTTGAGGGTGTATGCTGTGTCACTGGTTGATGGGCATATTGTGGGTGTATGCTGTGTCACTGGTTGATGGGCATATTGTGGGTGTATGCTGTGTCACTGGTTGATGGGCATATTGTGGGTGTATGCTGTGTCACTGGTTGATGGGCATATTGTGGGTGTATGCTGTGTCACTGGTTGATGGGCATATTGTGAGTGTATGCTGTGTCACTGGTTGATGGGCATATTATGGGTGTATGCTGTGTCACTGGTGGCTGGTTTTCGTCAGCTTTTGGCTGAGGTTAGGCTAATAAATAGTACATGATGTCTATTGCTTGCGTATCTAACTGATATAGGTGCACACAGACTGCATGTGGAAGAAACCTGTTGCTGATCGTACATAAATTGTTAATGGCTGATAATACATGGAATTTCATTGGCTTATCATTCATCAACTCATTTGAAGAGCGTGTTCTTTTCTTAGATCCAAACAGATGAAGAGATTCCGGAAGATATCCAGTTGTATGAAGACGACTCCCCTGAACTTCTTGTCTTCCTTCGTCAAGTGGAACCGCTCGTCTCAAAGGAGTTACGAAAGAACTGCCAGTCTCACGCCTTCGATGGTAACCATATCACCTTATCTGAAGGGCGCTATATAAATGCTTGGCTACATACATACATACCATCCATGTTCCAAGTCTATCATGATCTAACTCCCTCCGGTATTAAGACCATCCTACGAACTTACCAGAGCCTCAACTCTTGCTTTGTATTAACGGTCTTTCAATCCAAACTGAAAACACTTAGTTTCCTCTTTACCTGCAGGGGCCTCTTTGTGATCTTCCACCCACAGCCTTCTTCTTGTTAATGTGCTCTGCTATGGCTCAGTCCCAGAGTTTTGCCTATGTTGACCCTTCAGCTTGGAACCGTCTTCCGCAATCCCTGCCTTTGGAGTTATTATTCCTCTCACCTTCCCAGTTCCAGAGACACCTTTAGACTTTTCTGCTCCCTTGCCATGCACAGACGCCCATTGAGAGTGCTGCTGATTCGAGTGGCGCTATATAAATGCTTGATTACATTACATTTTTTACAAATCCTATCCCGATTCCTCCTCTTACCCTTATTATTATTATTATTATTATTATTATTATTATTATTATTATTACTATTATTATTATTATTATTATTATTACTATTATTGTTATTATTATTATTATTATTATTATTATTATTATTACTATTATTATTATTATTATTACTATTATTATTATTATTATTATTATTATTATTACTATTATTATTATTATTGTTATTATTATTATTATTATTATTATTTAGCATGGTAGTGTTGACGAAAAACAGATGGCGTTCCCTCGCTGGACAGCTACCGAGAGAGTCTTTGGAATAGGTAGCTTATCTCGAGTGTGTTATGGGTCACATCGGTCAGCCTTCGTCCCAAATCCAACACAAAGCTCAAACCCTCGAAACTCCAAGCACCACTGGACTCCAGTGCCACCGCCACAAAAGCATGGGTTCGGGTGATCGATGCGTACTTTGCTCTCTTGGCGATTGCTGCACAGTTTGCTGCTTCTCCTGCTGCAGTTGATGTCGCTGTCAGGTATGAAGACGCATAAGTGTCCGAAACAGTCACATCCCAAGTAATATTATTATTATTATTATTATTGATACTGTGCAGTTGTCAAGCGCCACTATCTACGCATCAATCGATGGCGCTGAGCAATTGTGAGTGAAGAAGGACTTGCTCAAGGTCGCTCCATACACAGTAACAGTAACCGTCTCAGAGGAGGAGGAGGAGGATTGAACCCATGTGTACTCTACACAGTAGAAGGCGACCGTTCAAACCAAGATGATCAAATGAGATGGTTGACTTGGTTTTGGTTCGAATAAAACCTGGTTCAGGTGTTATTGTCTTGACTGAGAGGAGAGAATTGATCATCTGTTGATAGGGTACTCTGTTAAATGGGAGGAAGAAACAAACACAGTTTCCTGTCTACACACACTGACTAACAAAGCTTTGACCGAAGAGGTAAGCGCCGAAGATTATGTTAAATAAAATTATGCTAGATAATGTTCAATTGACATTCTATATTCAGCTATTAATAGGTGCACATGGCATCATATATGTATTGCTTCTTCTCTTATGTACTTGTTTTAATATGGAAACACACATACAATGCATATATATATATATATATATATATATGTATATATAATGTTACTAAATATATATACATATTTTTACTGAAGAAATGTTTACCTTATATTTGATGCAGGATTACTGAATAAAACACTGATTGATATGCAGGTCATATATATATATATATATATATATATATATGTATATATATATATATATATATATATATACGACTACCGGTACGTCTATATGTATGTGTATTGATGGATGAATGATTGTTAAAGTGTGTATATGTTGTGTTGTAGATGCCTGCGGTCAGTCTGTCCTGGAACTGCACTGGATCTGTCATCGCTGTTGCGTATCCTTTCAGCAACAGACACCCATCCACTTGACACACCCACATGACACACCCACATGACACACCCACATGACACACCCACATGACACACCCACATGACACACCCACGTGACACACCCACACGACAGACACATCTGTCATACCTCTCTGTCTGCCCATATATCTCTCTGCTACAGAATTCTTTAATAACTATGATGTGGCCTCTTTATGCTTTTCTAGGCTTACAACCTATTTCAGATCACTCTCCTTCTTTTACACCACAATACACAACACACCATCTTTATACCTCACCACACTACATACCTCTTTTTTTGTACCTTGCCACACTGTGTACATCTTTTGTTTTTATACCTTACCTTCATGCAGAGCAGACCTTTTTCATACCTCATAAAACTGCACTTTATGTCAAGTCTAAGAAAATGATGTCATGGCTGTCTTATGGCTAGTTTTTCTCCTTCTCCATCTTCTCCTTTAATTACCACTAATTATAAACCTTTTTTATGCAAATGAGTTTCCTTAACGAAGGCCTCTTTCAGCTTTGGCCGAACCGACCACGAAGACTGGTGCAACCACAGATCCGCTCTCTGTACCTGGAACTTGGATCGACGCAAGATCGAAGCGGATCAGCCAAACGTGACGATTGATCAATCTTGTTGTCTCATGTGCATCGCGTTCCACCCGATCCAACCGTCGTGGATCGCAGGAGGAACGTTCAACGGTGTGTGACCGCTTCAGTCATAAGGGAGGCCATTTATATAGCACCAATTTGGTGGTGGCTCTCCCTCTCTATGCCTATCTCTCTCTCTTTGTCTGGTTGTTTGTCTGTATGCATCTGTCTGTTTGTCTGTCTTTCTCATCATAATCTTAGGGGAGGTAATTTTTATAGCTCCAATTTAGTAGTCCAAGTTTGTCTGTGTCTGTCTGTGTGTCTGTCTGTGTCATCATCTTCTTAAAATGGCTACGGTAATGAAGTTGCTAACTCTTGATACCAATGGCTGTCTGAGGGCTAGCTTCCTCTTCTTCATCTTCTTCTTCTTGACTGTGTGTTGGTATATCTGCAGGTGAGGTCATAGTCTGGGATGTCAGCAACACTGAGAACACGCTCATCTCTACTTCAGCGATTGGTGAACACTCTCACAAGGAACCAGTCTCTAGGCTGCACTGGATCGCAGATCCGGACTCTAAGGGACAGAAGTATCGGGTATTCCGTTCATTTATATTCATCGTATTTGAATATTCATTGACCCAAGCTTTACGAACACTTAATTAATATTTGATATAAATTTAAATATTCATTGACCTGATCTTTACTAATGTTTACTTTTTTAATATTCATTAGATTCGAATAAACAATTTCTAGTGTTTGTTTTTAGTTGGTGAGCGTTGGTTGCGATGGTCGTATCTTGGTTTGGCAATTCCATCAACACCAGCAGGCCATGAAGCTAGTCGATGGGTAGGCACAATTGAGTTATGTACATCGATTGGAGCTATATGAAGCATCTTAAAACACTTATTATGAATTAACTCTAACTTATAATATCTATTAATTTAAGCTGATTAATAATAATGAAAAAGGATTGATAATTGTTTGTAGTTATATTCTTCGGACGGAGAGCCTCCCTCCTCGTCTCAAGCGCAAGGGTCTGGCCAATCAGCAGATGGGTATCTCGTGCATTTCATTTACCCATGAAGATGAAACGTCGTTTCTGATTGGCTCTCAGTACGGAGGAATCTACCTCTGCTCGACTCAGACCAAAGGAACAGCGGCTGGCAGTGAGTGGTCGAATTTAAACAGGAGAGAGGGGCAACTGGGTCAGGGTAAAAGCCAAGCAAATACTGGTCGAATTTAGACAGGAAACTATGGGAACGAGATGCCATAATTATACCTAGGCAATGAAGGAATGTTACGAAAGTAGATCAACCAATAAAATTCTCAGTAAGTAGGTCAACCAATCAAATTCACAGAAATCATTACATTGTCATTAATTGTTTCTATTTCCAGAGGATATCTTCCCTCTCAAGTCTCCGGTCGGGTTCACCTTCACGGGTCACAAGGGCCCTGTCTATGCGGTCGACTCCTCTCCCTACCATCGCAACCTCTTCCTCAGCTCCAGCATGGATGGAAGCGTCCGAATCTACTCCGTTCTAGAGGTTAGTTCCCACTCTTACAATGACCTAATATCACTTCATAAGCATTAATATTGAAATGGGAAGCATTCATTACAAAGTCTTTATTTAGAAATGGATGGTGCTTGGCTATTGCACAGCTGTGTTTAATAAATGCATAGTAATAATAATGATACTTAATTATAAAATTTGTTGTTTATTCTAGCACTGGTTTAATTCTTCCATATAAACTATTTGCATGTTTTAAATGTTGCCATTGCATTCGCCAGGTGGCAGCACGTTTTTTGAAAATTCCCGCTAGACTAGAAAAGGGGATGGTGCTAGGCTAGACTTGACAGTACTGCATAGAATTTCCACTCATGAAACACTATCCACTTTGTAGCATCTTTTGAAAGTGTGACATTAAAACCAGTCTTCGCCATTTCAGAAAGATCCTCTTCTGACGCTTGAGCCAAACGCGGGTCACCTCTTCACAGCTGGTTGGTCGCCTGTGCGTCCCTGCGTCGTTGCCGTGGGAACGGGCAGTGGTCAGCTCTATCTGTACGACCTGCGCCAGAACCGATCCGCTCCAATGATTCTGCTTGATGCAAGCACCAAGGCGAAACCAGTCTACTGCTTACAGTTCAATCAGAAAAAGTACATTCATACGTCATGTTTATCTATGTATGTATGTAATTTATGTAGCGCTCCTTCAAGATGACTATTCAGAGGCACTGCCAACCCATCGTGTAAATGTAAGAGCATTCGGTCATAGTAGAACAACTTCTAGTGGTCGTAATAATAAATACATATTATCATTACTTGCTGTTGTTAGTGTGTCGAGTTTTATTTTGGCCAGAATTTATCAAAACTGGAGCAATCATTTCGACCCAAGGATTTGGTTTCTTAGTTTTATCAGAGTGCAAACAGTGTAAAAGTTCAAGTAACCAGTCTAACTGTGAGTGTTGTTAACCGTTACGCTGCATTGCAATCCAAGTGCAACGGTTGTCAATGTTGCTGTTTAGAACGAAACTGTTGGCAACGGGAGATGGAAGCGGATCTGTCATGATCTGGAAATTGAATGACGACCTCACGGAACAGACGACCAGAGATCAGGAAACGCTGGACGACATCGCAAGAATACATCACGACTGAAGATATATGATATCAGATGTGACAGACTTCTCTGTTTTTCTATAGAAGTTAATTAGCCAAGATATTCGGATTTGAAGAAGAGACTGTGCGGTTTTGTTATCTAAGGACCTCTGTTGGTCGGATTAATACATATCGCTAATCTAACCTAATAATTTCTGTAGCTAATCTAATCTAATGCTGTCTATAGAGATAATCTACTCTAATGGATTCTACAACTAATCTATAATCTACTGCCTTTTATAGTCTTCTCTGATGAGCACTCCTGAGTAGGCAATCTTGAAGGGGTGCTATATAAAATTGCTGTAATAATAATAATGACTGCTATAGTTAATCTAATCTAATGGTTTCTACTGCTAATCTAATTTATATAGCACCTTTACACAAACTTAAGTCCCTTGTATTGGTACTTAACGGTTTATATAGCTCCTCTATCCACACCCATAACTGTCTTAATCGACTTCAAACACTGAAACATACATTTACACGCAAACAGTTTGAACACAAGTCACAACCGGAGCGCATTGACTCCTGTATCTGTGGTTTCGAACAATCTATGGAAGCGATTACTGCGTTCTGCAACGTTCCTTGCGGTTTCACCAACCCTGTTCATCAGTTTAACATTGATAAATTCATTCATGAGCAACAGTTCGAGTATTTCTGGATTAGTATTGCTGCTGGCCGCCAGGTGTAGTGGCGTCTGGAGTCCGTTGGTCTGTGCGTTGATGTCTGCTCCGTGTTTAAGGAGAGCGGAGGCCGTGTCCGCCTGTCCCCAGTTGGAGGCACTGTGAAGGCTGGTCCAACCGTCGTTTGTTGTGTTGTGGACGTTTGCACCCCTTGCCAACAGAAACTGAAAAGGTAACATGTGTCGTGTAATGCGTGGTGAACCAAGGTGGCTGAGCTGTAAGATTAGGTTAAGTCTGTGTAGGTCTATACAAGGCAAGTCCAGATAGCATAAATAAGATAACTTATAGATAAGATAAGTCTAGAATAAGTCAACACAAGGCAAGTTCAGATACAGCAGATAAATTTTGATGTAGAAAAGTGTAGATGAGGTGAGATCAGTCTGTATATAATTTAGGCTAAACAAACAGGGTGAGGAAATGTTAAGGAAGGTGTTGGGCACGTCTAGATGAATGGAAGATGACAAGTTTGGATAAATCTACATGATTGCAAAGGTAAATCTAGGTTGCACTTTTTTGGAGGTAGTTCTCCAATATAGATAATGCATGTTTCATTAACAAAATGTAAATAACACTTAGTAATGTGAATACTGAATAAACTAAGTACATTACAGTGTGAGGTTGAAACAAGCTAGGATTATAAGGTCATGAAAATGCAGGCAGGATGAGCCCAAGTAATTCTAGGTCAATAAAAATGTAGGGTGACTGCCTCACCTCAACGATTTGCGCGTGGCCCTCATAGGCCGCCCGGTGCAGTGGGGTGTACCCATCCGTGTCTCGAGCATTCACAAGACCAGCATCTAGTTTCAGCATCTCCTCCAAGATCTCTAAGTTCCCTGACTCCGCAGCCCACAGGATTCGCTTGACCGGATCATCTACGAAGAAATTAATTTGGTTTGCCATTGGTTGATGCCTTATTATACTGACCTGATTTCTACTTAGAATGGTTTGCCATTGGTTGAAGCCTTATTACACAAGATAGCACAGAAGTTACTAGTTAATAATAATAATAATAATATTAATAATAATTCCAAGGTCTGGTACAGTAAGACAGAGACTGCATCCTAAGGAGGATACAGAAGCTGAAACGAAGACACAATAGAGGCGGCCACGTAAAGAGATTTTCTAGGTTTCTCCAAAATGAATCATACGTTGTTTTTCTTCCTCTGTCGCTTCGTCAATGTCGTTTTCATCCAACTCCCATGCGCTGATGAACTGCGACGGATTCCTTTGCTCTTCCTCAAGAATCATCTGAAATACATTCAACCGACACATTCTAAGTTTTAACTTTTCTCACCTGTTTTAAATGCTCTCTTGACATCTACTTTAAGAAATCAGTTGACCTTGATAGTGAGAATTGTCCTACTTTTGATTTGGGTCAATATTTGAATTAATGACTGTAACATTTAATGTTATTTGGCATTCAAAAAATGTGAACTTAAAAGACAATGAGGAATACTGAAAAGTGTTCAGTTTCTAATGGGTTAATCATAACAAAAGGCTTTGAAAATGTGTTTAAACTGTAGGACCTACAACTTAGTGTAATTGTATACTCCAAACTTCTAAACTACCACTTGAAAACCAGATGAGTGTTGCTTATGGAGAGAGTTTGGGACAGAAGAAATGATGAGTAGGGGTATGAGTTCACCACAAGGTAACTGATTCAGATCCAAAAAGGGCAGAAAGTTACTTGAAAACTTCTACTCCATTTTGAATTAATTCTTTAAAATCCTGGTTAAATCCCTTGGGTAGGAAGGTTGTTCGAATCCACTACATTTGGATACAAGTTTTCGTCAATCTACGATTAAGTTTACTTCTTCTCTGTGTCAAGTACCTGTTAACCGATTACATATCAGTCAGCTCACCCTGTAAACATCATCTATGTCTGGAATAGATTCTTGTGCTTCAAATAAGTCCAACTCTTCTTC
Source organism: Bimastos eiseni (assembly GCA_959347315.1). NCBI lineage: Eukaryota > Metazoa > Annelida > Clitellata > Crassiclitellata > Lumbricidae > Bimastos > Bimastos eiseni. The sequence continues at coordinate 35,048,731 of OY365813.1, forward strand.
CGTCCAGTCAGGCTCCATAGTCTCCAGAACTGCACATCAACAAAAACTAGCTTCATTACTACTCTACATAATCTGTAATTAACTCTCCGCGGAACGGAGAGCCCTCGGTCGCAAATAGAAAATACTCGAGACAAATTAGACGATATCACACATCTCCAGAACGAGTGATTATCAATTTGAAATAAAATAACGGACCAGCCGGTCAAGACGATGTAGGGCTAAGACCAATGTAAATAAATTCCTGAAATGTAGGGTGTCGATCATTCCAACGCTGTGTGCTACAGTATCACAAGCTTACAGCAAATATTTTACCATAAAAATATGCAATCTAATAATATTGACAAAACCAAGAAAATGTTTTACATTATTACAGAGCTAGACGAATGATCATTGAATAATTCGAAGAGTTTTTATTTACACGATGCAATAAAGAGGTGGCATTAAAGAAAGTTGGTAAGTAAACAAGGTGACTCATTAATAACGACTGACCCTGTTTTCAAAACGACTGACCCTGTTTTCAAAATTCTTTTGTTGCGATTAATAACTAGAGCAGGAAAGATAGTAGAACATTGCATGATTTTACTAGCTATGCTAGTTTTAACACGAATATAAGGTATTTTGACAGAATGAATCCGAATGATTCTACTCGATAAATACAACAAAACTAAACATAAAACTGATAAAATTTTAAGCACTATTGTTACGCGTCCTTTCAGAAAGACTATTTTATTGAGGTGCGTTATAAATACAAGTTGTATTGCATTGCATTACAATTTGTTGTTATCTCACAAGGATGCCCTGGCTGCACCTTTGTCTTTTGGAATTGATGGGATCGCAATCTATTTAGGAACTTCATCAATTTGTACCTGGTGTATTTTCCTAGTTTGTCACAATGGAGATATCGCAGCTCCTATTACCCTCCTAGGTGGGATCCGATTTCTACTTAAGATAATCTGTATGTGAGATCATTGCTGTCACTAGGGTAACAAGACTTTTGGGATGCAATAAGAATATATTATCTTCGGTTGTGACTAAAACCCACGCTGTGCCTGGGTACTAAAACCTTGGAAGTTGTTTCCACTTTACTTGTGCAAGGACGTTTGGGAGAAAATAGACTTTTAAACTGTTTTCAAGTCTGTTGAATATTTTGTGTGTGTGTTTGTCGTACGATTAAAATCTAGCTGTGCTAAACTCTGACGATCGCATTATTGTGCGCGCTTAGTAGCGTCGTGCATGTGAGTTGATGTCCCCTTGCAAAACTGCAATTAATTAAAAATAATTAACGTTGCAACGCAGCATTTTATTGTATACTTACGCAGCTATTTACGGGAAGCGTAGTGAGTGGGATACGTTTTGCGTAATGATTCATTGATTTGACTATGATTGTGCAATTATGTGACCATTCAAACCACGTCAGTAAGTGAGTAGCCTTTATTTATGAAAATTGCGCAGAAAGTTCTTGACATTTGAATACGTTTGGAGACTTGGAGCCTGTTATTTGCTTATGTGATTGACTTTTGAGCACACTGTAGTGGAAGAATGGTTTCTGGTGTTTTTATTTTTGGCTAATATTTAACATAATTGTCTATTTGTAGAGGCAACATGGCACTGGCAGCAGTTTCTAAAAATGTCGCCCATCTTCGACGAGTTAGATGCTTCTCATCCCTGCCAACAGGTGAGCTTATTTCTAACAGCTGTTGCCATGGGCAATGATCTCCTGACCAATTGTGTTTGGTCATTGGCCAGCATACTCATTTTTAGATTGAGTTCCCTATTGGTGTGCTGGCAGAATAAATTCTCAATCATGACCAGGAACAATCTATCCTCTGACTGGATTTAAATCCTGACTTCTTTGTTGATAATCCAGGCAGTGCATATCGCTAGACACAGCTCTGTATAAATTCTCCAGTTGCTTAGGGGCTGTCCACATATTACGTACGCGGCGAGGGGAGGGGTTTCAAATTTCAGCCATTTTGCGTACGGGTGCGTATGGTGGGGTAGGGGGTTCCGAAAATATGTACGTACGCAAATATAATTGTCTAATTATGACGTCCACAATACGGAATATTAAATATTCAGAACTGTAAACCTAATCACAGACTATATTCCTGTTTAATCAATATTATGTAGCGTTAAAACTGTTTAAAATGCAAGTGTTGTTAGTGTTTTATTGTTTCATAACAGTTAACAAATTTGAGCTGTTAAATATGATGCTTAACAAAACTAAATAGCCTGTGGTAAAATCAATGTCTTATAAATGTCTTTAGCTATCGTGTGACACAATGGCCGATCGGTTAGAGCGGTCAGCCCATAACGTTCAGTGTGTGCTGAGTGAGTGGGTTCGATCCTCGTCCGGGGAGTCACTGTGTAGGGACCTTGAGCAAGTTCTTTGCGCACAATTGCTCTGCAGTACAACTGCAATTGCGCCATCAGGGCGTGTGTGTGTGCACTTCTGAGCAAGAAATGTTGGAAGAAGGGCGGTGTCAAATTTCGGTAATAAATAAATAAATATTTAACCTTTGCAATGGGGGGTAGAGCTCAAATCTATGTACGCATGGAGGCAGAGGTCCATGAAATGTACGCGGTGCAACAGAGGAGGGGGTTCCGAAAATCCGAATTTTGCAAACGCAATATATGGATAGGCCCATGTATTGTGGACACGTTATCTGATGGATTAAACCGTTCTCTTGCTTGTCTAGTCTCTTCCCCTGGGGCGATTACAGTAATGTAATGCAATCATACATTTATATAGCGCCCCTTCAAAGTGTCTACTCAGAGGTGCTCTGTAAGCTGGGAGTTTAGGCCAGCGCAGACTATGACTTTAAAGTGCTAGTGAACGCCTAAAACACATCTGTTAGCAAAACTATGCACTGTAAGCTGAAAAGGGTCGTACAGTGTAGGAACTTAAAGCACATCCTTTTTCTACAATTTCCTTAGACCATTGATAGTTACATCTGTCATTAAAAATTAATGATAAACGCATAATTAGTCACCTTGAAGAGGTGCTACACACAATTTCTCATAATGAATGAATAATAAATTGCAGATTTTCTTACGGCTGAATTTTTCTCATCCCTACCAATTTTATTTACAGCTTGTAAGACACATCGAGCGACAAATCAGACACCTCCGGTCGATTATTCGTCTGCTGTGAACCTAGCGCTGTATCGGAAACATTCTGTGCAGAAACCGTCTCCTGAATCCATTCTGAGAGTCCAGGAACAGTTCTGCGTTCTCACTTTGTCTATCCAACCAAAGGAGGAATATAAGCTTCCGACGACTTGGTACAACAGTGTTCTCAAAAAATCCATAATCGATCCCGTGTTCAGCAACGTTGCCTTCAAGCTGCCGACCACGTCGATCCATGAGATCGAGAAGCTTGATCCGTCATTGCGATCGCTTTTTCCTATCGTCGATCCTAGTCCGCTGCAGAGGATCATAGATCAAGGAGCGCCGCCGATCGCCATGGAGACGCAGCCATACCTGATGACGATTCGACACAAGAAGATGAAGAAGCATCAGTTGCGGAAGCTGAGAAAAAGGATGCGCTTCCTCAGGCGGAAACTGGAGGCGGTCAAGCGGAAAAAGAGGGAGAAGGTGATGCTAGACTATGAGAGGCGAATGACCTTGTGGTCACAAGAGTTCGATCCTGATAAACACGTCGAGGATCATCTGAAGAGAGCAAGAGAGGCTGGGTGGGAGATCGATATCGTGGCCGAGAGAGAAAGGAAACGGACGACTCTCCAGGGTGCAAATAGTCCCATGGACAAATGAATTCAGATGAATTTTACTATTTGGTTGTGTTATCATGTGGCTCTGATAAGAAATGTTTTCTTTGGAGAAAACGAAATAGATTGAATGGCAGAAGAAATAAATGTTCGCAAATTTTTTTATTTGTTGCATTGAACATTGTGATGTGTTTTGTGAACTGTGTTTTAACCATACTGGGAATTTTTCTGGATTGTAACCAGGCATGGCTACGGTGATTTGTTCTAACTAAATATGGCTAAAATGATTTATTCTAACAAGGCGCGGTTAGGATGATTTATTCTAACTAAACATGGCTAGGGTGATTTATTCTAACTAGATATGGCTAGGATGATTTATTCTAACTAGACATGGCTAGGATGATTTATTCTAACAAGGCACGGTTAGGATGATTTATTCTAACTAAACATGGCTAGGGTAATTTAAATTTATTCTAACTAGATATGGCTAGGATGATTTATTCTAACTAGACATGACTAGGATGATTTATTCTAACAAGGCACGGTTAGGATGATTTATTCTAACTAAACATGGCTAGGGTAATTTATTCTAACTAGATATGGCTAGGATGATTTATTCTAACAAAGTGCGTTTAGGATGATTTATTCTAACTAAACATGGCTAGGGTGATTTATTCTAACTAGATATGGCTAGGATGATTTATTCTAACTAAGCATGGCTAGGGTGATTTATTCTAACTAGACATGACTAGGATGATTTATTCTAACAAGGTGCGGTTAGGATGATCTATTCTAACTAAACATGGCTAGGGTGATTTATTCTAACAAGGCGCAGTTCGGATGATTTATTCTAACTAAACATGGCTAAGGTCATTTATTCTAACTAGGTATTGGTAGGATGATTTATTCTAACAAGGTGCGTTTAGGATGATTTGTTCTAACTAAACATGGCTAAGGTCATTTATTCTAACTAGACATGGCTAAAATGATTTATTCTAACAAGGCGCGGTTAGGATGATTTATTCTAACTAAACATGGCTAGGGTGATTTATTCTAACTAGATATGGCTAGGATGATTTATTCTAACTTAAGCATGGCTAGGATGATTTACTATAACTAGACATGGCTAGGATGATTTATTCTAACAAGGCGCGGTTAGGGTGATTTATTCTAACTAAACATTGCTATGGTGATTTATTCTAACTAGACATGGCTAGGATGATTTATTCTAACAAGGCATGGTTAGAATGATTTATTCTAACTAAACATGGCTAGGGTGATTTATTCTAACTAGATATGGCTAGGATGATTTATTCTAGCTAAACATGGCTAGGGTGATTTATTCTAACTAGATATGGCTAGGATGATTTATTCTAAACATTGCTAGGATGATTTATTCTTTCTTGGCGTGGCTAGGAGGATTTTTGTCAAACTTGATAATACAATTCAAATGCATTTTTAATGTTCCATTCATACAAAGTTCAGAAGTGTGCAGTTATATTGCAGAGCAATTGTGCGCAAAGATCCCTACACAGCAACGACCTCGGACGAGGATCGAACCTGTACTGTACGCGTTACAGGCCGGACGCTAGTCTAACCAATCGATGTAGCTGTGGTCATTTATTCTAATTAGACATTGTTAGGGTGATCATTTATTATATGTTAGGGTTTGACTCGATTTCCCACGAGCAGTTGCATGGTCTGCTTGATTACCTGGTAGAAGTTCCCTCTGTTGGTCGCTGTTGCAGATCATCTGAAGGATACGAAGGTGCTATATAAATATCGATTGATTTATTGAAGTATGACTGGACAAACTTAAGCATACAATACCAGACAAGCGACGTTACTGCGTTAATAATAATAATAATGCCTTGGGAACTTCTATAGCATCACTCTAATGTAAATCTGTGAGATATTGATTAAACAACTAAACGATGTGCTCTTATTCAGTAACCAAAATAGTACAGGACATGCTCTTTGCACTACTCACCCTATGTTAAATAAGCTAAATCTGGATAATCCTTTAGAAACTCTGAACATCAAAATAAATTTATGTAGATTTATTGCTTACCATTTTATTATAGAACTAGGCTTCAAACAGACGTTCAACATAGACGTCAACCAGTAAGTCCAAGAGCCCCCATACCAGCAACAACCAATACGTATTCGTCTAAATTCAAATATACTGATTACAACTGACAAATTGGTAGACGTTTGTTATTTATTACCGAATAAGGAAGTTTTAAGAGCACAATAAATGTACGTTTCCGGAAGTCGCTCCCGTAGAAGAAGTGGCCAATCATTTTTTGTACCCTTTCTCCACATTTCAGGAAGTTCAGGTTGCGACCCGCAAAGTACGTCTGTAATAGGTAAGTTAATAAAGACCAGTTAGTTGTATGTGTTTACGATTACCTTACCAAACCAATCTTACGGTCAAAGTACGATCGTACTGACCCCTCTTCTATGACTCCCAGTATTCTTAAATACATGTTTCAAGCGCTGTTATGCTGAACACCCACGGTGTCTTTGGGAAAATTTGAAATCTAGGGCATGTGGAGTGGTTTAGAGTGGACGATAATGGCCGTAGTAACGTTTCTGAAGTATTTAAGGCAATTTCATACGGCAAATCGTAGGCCCTATATTGTTTGCGGATGGGATGCTGTAGTCGTAGTGGGAGCTATCCAGAGGCGATACGAGGCTGGCCACAGTTCCAGGGGTGTATAGTTAAGCACTTAACTTACATAAGAAGTTTCGTCAAGTATTTCAAAATTCGGCGCAGTGGTAAGATATTCGTCAAACTAAACTCAGCGGAACGAAGCATTTAAGGAAATGACCGCTAAACCACTTCGCTTTGTTTGTAACCGTTCAAGCCCAACGTCGGGCTTTTGCTGTTGTTGGGCTTTCTGTTTGGAATTACCTTTCCCCCATTGGGATCTTATCATATCCCGATCTCATCTTGACATAAGAACCCCACCCCAATTGCGAGTTAAAAATTAGAGATCACATGACCCATTCGCTATAACAACTACGCTGGTTACCCACTACTCGGATATCGGTTTAAATTCTGTCTCTTGATGTTGAAAGTAAGGTTAGGTTCTGCTCTGCCTTACTATCATCATTCTAAGCTTTTATATAGCTCCACTTCAAAAACCTACTCTGCAGCACTCCCAGCCACAACTAAAGCTAAAAGACCTGTCTGTAAAACCATGTGGTATCTTTGTAAATGAATTAGGCCAAAGAGTATACATTTCCAGATGATGTATCGATTGGGATTTGGATTGCGGCCTGTGTCGCAATGCTCTGTTCGGGCTGACAGCCAATCAGAGGTGAGTGTTTGTCAACCCACTTTTCATTTACAACGCAACGTAAACAATGTTTGAGTCGTCCAAAATTCTTTCCTTGCAGATTATTTAAAAGCTTGCCCTCAGAATTTTCTCTCTGACAATTTTTTGCAAGTTTCTTTTGCAGATGCGGGACACTGCGACTGATTGGTTAGACCAGTCACCTTGTTATGTGGAGATTATATGGGTTCGATCCTCCTCTTCCACTGAGACGGTTTCCGTGTAGGGAGCTTTCTGAGCATTTCATTCACTTACAGTTGCTCAGAGCCATCGAGATTTATGCTTCATTATTAAATAGTGGCGCTTATTATAAATACATGATAATTTTTATAATAACAATTTTGCTACATTAGTATTGATAGTAATAATAATAATTCTGGTTGTAATATTATTAATAGTAATAATAATAATAAGAACAATAATAAAAATAGCTATAATGATAACAAGGACCGTAGTAAAATTGTTATAATGGTACTAATAATAGTAATGCTAGTTTTAATAGTGATAGGTTCAAAAGTATCTAGTATGAAATAGGTTACTGATGCATGTTTATTGTAATTATTTATAATGATGCTGAAAATGTATAATTTCAATGTCACCATTCAAAACGAAACTGGTTAGAAATCTTTGTTGATTTTCTCTTTTTACAGTCGAGTAGCGACGACGGAAGCGACGATTATGGCGGAAGTCGAAAACGGAAGTCAGACGAAGAAGACTCCGAGTAAGATCGATCTCCCACATGAATTTGCTCATCAGTCTTCTCCTCTTCTCAAATTGTCTGACATCCATTTTGCTTCTTGGTGTTGGCACTGACTTGGGTTGAAAGTGCCTCTGAATCGCTGTGTGGTGCTATATAAATGTGTGCCTACAAAAGGAGGCTGTGGAGTGTGGAGTAATGGATAACACACTAAGGCGCAGAGCTGAGGAACCAAGTTCGATGCTTGTATCCCCGATAAGGTTGATTAGTCCTTCTTTCTCTAGGCGATGGCATTGGTTTAATTAGATGTATAGCGTTATCGGCGCCTTGCATTGCTGCGAACAGTTAATTTCTACTCCTGTAATAGCTCGTCATCATTCGCTCATACTGTACTTGTAGTCATATTGCGGCTTTTTAGTTTGAAAATAAACGAAAATTATTATTTGCCAATTAAATCGAATTTTATAAATGACTGAGTCTTTAGCCATGGCTGGACTGAGAGCGCTCCTCAGTGGACTTCTTTAAGGGGTGCTATTTAAGTGCCCAGAATGAATGTTGATTGAATTAATTGCAAGTATTTGATCAATTAATTTTTTAGTTAATCAATGAAATTGATATAGCACCTCTTAAAGAAATCTACTCATAGGCGCTCCAATTAGTTAATTAATTGTTTAATTAGTAAATTTGTTAGTTAATTCGGTAGTATGTTTATTGATTAAGCCTTAGTTAGTTATAACTATGAACAAAATGTTGTTGTGGACATCTGCATTTGGGGAGAAATCCCGTTACCCCTTGTCCAAACTGGGGTGTCCTAACCCCTCCATCTTTCATGACCTCTGACCTTACCTAATTTGATATTCATGTCTTCATCTTATTTCCTGTGTGGCTGATATTATATCTTGTTATATTTCCATTGAATGTTTCACAGCTTTGAAGCGACTGAATCATCGGAGAGTGAGGTCACTGCCGACGATTCAAGCGACTCCACCTACGAGGAACCGAGGAACAAAAGGTCACGACCTCCCGTTAGAAGGTCGGTTCAAATAGCAAGGCCGCATTCGTCTGTGTTGTGGAAAAGAAATGGTCCAATGAGGAGTTGCAATTAGGGGGGTGACAGGATGGAGGAGATGCTGTTGGGTTTTGATTGTTGATTGTGGAAGAACTCTCTTCAAGGGTGGGGTTTGTTGGGTCTTTGCTATCTTGGCCGCTCCATAAATGTCTCATTGCTTTTATTTATATTATATATATATATATCTTCATTTATTTTACCATTCTGAATGAAACACCGCTACCATTTGCAACAATTATTAAATTAAATTGCATTATTGATGCTGATGCCTATAATGTAAAGAGCCATGGGTTCGAGCAGAGGCGTCAATCCTCTCTGAGGGATGGACCTAAATGTCAGGAAGATATTCCCCCAAGACCCAAGAAATCTCCCCTCCCCTACCTGAAAGTGGAGGAATCTGCCTCCGGACACCGTATCTGGATGCCCTGGGTTGGAGGCCTCTGTAGGGGTCTTTGTGGACACACAATCACTTCTATCATATGGTAGTGTGGACTTTGAAGGTTTCATACGAAGATGGTTTCAGATAGAGTTGTATTGTATTGAGTCTTCTTGCCCTTCCTCTCGGACCTCTTCTTGCCCTTCCTCTCGGACCTCTTCTTGCCCTTCCTCTTGGACCTCTACCTTGTAGTATCGTGCTTTATCGGTTGGAATGACCTTCCATAGGATCTTCGGCTCTTGCATAGGAAATCTCTAAATACCCCTTTCTATTCTACTCTTAAATCTGTCTTCTAGTATGTACAGAGTAGTTTTTGTCTTGTATTTTTGTCCGGTAGAAACATCGCTCAACCGCCGAGGAAAAAGAAACGTGGGACATCGTCGTCGGGTGGAGAGAACAGTTGGAGCGGAAGTGAATGGAGTGACGTCTATCGACCAAAGACAAATCGATTGTCTGCCAAAGCAATTAAGTAATTGTCTTCATTGAATAATGGCTTACATTTGCAATTAAGGAATTCATTAATATTCCCATCAATCAGTCAATGCAATTTATATAGCAGTCCTTCAAGATGACTACTCAGAGGCGCTCCCGACCCTCAAGAGGAAAGTCTTCAGAAGCTTACATGGAAGGAACCAGACTGTCACGGGGAGAGTGCAGGTGAGATGGGAAACTGTTCTAAACACTGGGAGCTACTACTGAGAAAGCTCTGTTCTGTCTTGTGACAGTGCAAGCAGGGGTGTCAAACTTTTTGTAATGGCAGGCCAATAGAAATGTTTTCCAACAAGTGGCAAGCCAGAGTGCTGATAGCGCATGAGGAAAATGGGGTAAGGATCTCAGAGGAAAATGGGGTAGGGATCTCAGAGGAAAATGGGGTAGGGATCTCAGAGGAAAATGGGGTAGGGATCTCAGAGGAAAATGGGGTAGGGATCTCAGAGGAAAATGGGGTAGGGATCTCAGAGGAAAATGGGGTAGGGATCGCAGAGGAAAATGGGGTAGGGATCTCAGAGGAAAATGGGGTAGGGATCTCAGAGGAAAATGGGGTAGGGATCTCAGAGGGGGCATACAAAACATTTGAAACAGGAAACAGGATTCTGATAAACATTATCAATTACAAACATCACAGAAAACTCATTAAGCCTTAAAAATGACAGATTAATTTTGTTTTCTTTAGACAAGGCTTCTCGGGCCAGAAATATGTTGTTGGCAGGCCAGAAATGGCCCACTTTTCAGCTCTTTGACACCTCTGTTGTAAAACATGGTTAATTGCTTCAATTGTACCTTGTGCTGTCAGTTCATTGAAGTCTAGCGATCGTCATGATAAATCTTCTCCATTTCTTTCTTTCCGAAGTAGCGTCCCTTGATTGTTGAATCGCACTTCGGCCTGGGTGTCACCGCCGTCTGCAGCTATCGGTTTTTCTTTATTGGTGTGTTTAATGACGGTTTTCTTGGCACATTGACAGAGGTGGTTTGCCATTGTCTTCCTCTGGTTTTGCCTGCCATGCCCGTTCATTCGCCTTCCTATTAAAGCGGGGTGGGGGGTACTAACGATCTACACCACGTGAAGGCAGGCATGGAAGACTTTGATTCACCAGCCCAGGTCGGTTCCGAGTCTATGCTCCTTGGAGTCGTCGGTCATGTCACCTCCCTGTTTTACTCTAGTCATGCTAGAGTGACTGATGAACCGTAACAGACCTAGCTTCAGTTGATGTTTGAAAATGTTTTCTGCATTTAGATACAACGAGAATTCATCCGGGTCATCTGTCGAGGAAGAGAAGGGTGAGGTGACAGCCGATGAGGAGGAGGAGAAGGAAGAGGTGGAGGATGAAGGTCATGCAGAGGTCGAAATGATTGAAAAGGTTCTGCGACAGAGAATAGGTCGAAAAGGAGGTAAACGTCTCCTGTTATCTATCAAAACTTTTGCCATTTTATGCTTTTAAGTTTATCTGCTTTGACTGGCACTTCTCATTTCTGCTTAAATAACAATAATAGTGATAATTTTTGTTTAATTTCACACTGATAAACTGCAGTTTGATTGCAGACACAGTATGAATGAATTATAAAAATTTAATGAATGTTTTAATATTCTCTGAAGGAATCTGTTAACATTCTCTTGAGGGACTCTGTTAATATTCTCTTAAGAAAATCTGTTAATATTCTCTTAAGAAAATCTGTTAATATTTTCTTGAGGGAATCTGTTAATTTTTTGATTATTTGTTATTTCCAAACCAATGTTTCTCTCAAAATCTTCTGCTTGATGACTGCAGAGAATAGCATTCGACTATACATGAAGAATTTATCGAGGAGTCCATACTCACACGAGACGTGAAACCACGGTCGTTGCCTCATCAATTAATTCTCTTTGTTATTTTCTGCTGAATCGTTTAAACCCAGCGACCGGAGATGAAACCATTTCCTACAACGTCGCAGAGAAGGGCGACCCAAACACGGGTGTCGACCCGCAAACAGAGGATACAGAGAGACAGTTCCTCATCAAGTGGAAAGGCTGGAGTCACATCCACAACACATGGGAATCGGAAGAGAGCCTGCAAATGGCAGGTGCTAACGGAATGATCAAACTGAAGAATTTCCGACAGAGACAGGACGATCTGAAACTTAGGTCAGGTTTTTATCTATTAAGGAATCTATTTTTGAGAAATGGTTACTCATCAAATATCCATGTACACGTTTTACTCTGAAACATAGATGTCGCCCCAATCTAAATTTATGACTGAAAATATGTTACTTTAAGCCTCCAAAATCAGTTTTTTTATGTTGCTGACGTAGGTATTCATCAATTTAACTTCATAACTAAGGGTTAATGAATCAACTTTTTATGTAAAAAAGATGTGAAAATTCTTGCTCCAGATTGTCGCCCCAAAGCTGGTGACATAGTGTTACATAGGGACTTTCCAGTCCTGTGCTTATTGGTCCTTGTTAATCTATTAACAGAATATCAAATAAGTTGTAATCAGTAACTTCGGTAATCTTAATCGAGTAGTATTCAGCGCCACTTTAATTCAGAGGGGCTACCTACATGGGGGCCAGTGTCTTAACTGATGAAAGAGAAGTTTTCAATGCTTATTGAACTGATCATGGGGGGTTGAGAAAGAACACTTGGTCCTAAGTGACTGGGGTAACCAATTCCAGCTGGAGGGACCCACAGAGGCAAACCTTCTAGACTAAGCCATAGAAGTACTGTCCGTGGCAGGACCACATAACTATGAGTTGGGGCGGTAGGGAGGAATGGCTGGATAAGAAGGAATGACTGGAATACAGTGGGCGCTACAGAAACAGTCGTTAGGGGGCGTTGAAACAAGTGTTGGTTGTTTTTCTCTTCAGAATGGATCTTGCAAACGAAGAGGATTGCGAGTATCTGATGTGTCAACAGGAAAAGGAGGAACAGATTGAGGATCGACACGCGATCGCAGAACGGATCATACGTGAGATGTTATTCTTAAGCGGTTCTGTTTGGGTGATAGATTCATGGCGTACGTGGATATGGTTTTGGGTAGCTGGATTGGTGGTTGTAAGTGTGTGGTTTTTGGTATGTGGATATGCACTGGATGGTACTTTTGGGAAGGTGGTTTTGGGTATGGGTGGTTGGATGTGCAAGTGGCAAGGCCCACCGACAGAAATTCCAGGCTCGTTGGCGGGGCGGTCATAGACCTCTAGACTGTAATTGGGTTCCATGATAAAGTTGAGTGTGGACCCAGGCCGCTAAAATGTTGTCAGGCCTCTGGGTATTTGGCAAATACTCTTTGCCCTCCTTGCTCCTCCCTCTTGGCAGACCAAAAGGGTGGTGGATTTTGGATGGATAGATGGATGGATGCATTTATGAGTTGGTGATTGAGGGAGTGAATGGAGTAATTTAGTGTTGGATGAATATATAGATAGATTGATATGATGGGTGGGTAGGGGACCGATCGACAAATGTATGGATGCGTGGATGAGCAAATGGGTCATGGATCGATGTATGATCGAACGGAAGACTGGATGTGGGAGTGATCATTACCTGTGGTTATTTGCAGAGAAGAAGACGGAGAATGGATGCGTGGAGTATCTCGTCAAGTGGGAGGGACTCCAGTATTCACAGACGACAGTAGAGGATGGAAAGCTCATCGAACGACTCTTCCCAGATGTAGTTGATGAATACACGGATCGACTGATGAACATGCGAACGCCAGACCCCAAGGCTACCGTTAGACAATTAACACACGATTGATTGATTGATTGATTGATTTATTTATTTATTGGCTGATTAATCGAATGATTGGTTGGTTGGTTGTTTCATTTATTTATTGATTATTTATTTATTTATTTATTTATTTATTAGTTGATTGATTGATTTGATTGTTTATTGATTATTCATTAATTTATTTATTTACTTATTACTTGATTATTTATTAGTTGATTGATTGATTGATTTATATATTTATTGACTCACATCTGATAGATAATACTTGTTGTCTTCTGGTGGCATATTGTTTGCTCCATAGTTTCTTATAATGGTTCATTATTGATCTAAATCTAAAGATTATTTATGTTGCCCCTTTTATAGTACCATCATATATTGGTGTTTGTCATTTGATCTTGGTGCTAAATAAATTTAAGAAATGTTTCAGTTCTTATTGTTATCAGGCGTTGAGACAACGTCCGAAGTTTGTGCAACTGCGCGAGCAACCGGCACGACTCGGAGGAAGGAATCGGTTGGTGCTCAGAGATTACCAGCTGGAAGGACTCAACTGGTTGCTGGGAGCCTGGTGCAGGTCAGCCTCAATCTAGAGGTCTTTACAAGGGCCTTTGCAGAGGTTTTTACCATTACCTTTACCAGGGCCTTCGTTGACTTTACCAGGGCTGTCGTTGACTTTACCAGGACCTCTGTTGTCTTTACCAGGGCCTTCGTTGACTTACCAGCGCCTTCGCTGACTTACTATGGCCTTGTTGAGTTTACTTGGGCCTTCGCTGACTTACTATGACCTCTGTTGACTTTACCAGGGCCTCTTTTTTTCCAGGGCCTCTGTTGTCTTTGCCAGGGCCCTGTTGTCTTTGCCAGGGCCTTGTTGTCCTTACCAGGGCCTTTTTGTCTTTACCAGAGCCTCTGTTGTCTTTGCCAGGGCCTTGTTGTCTTGACCTGGGCCTCTGTTGTCTTTATCAGGGCCTCAGTTGTCTTGACCTGAGCCTCTGTTGTCTTTATCAGGAACTCTGTTTTGACCTGGGCCTCTGTTGTCATTGCCAGGGCCTTGTTGTCTTGACCTGGGCCTCTGTTGTGTTTATCAGGGCCTCTGTTGTGTTTATCAGGGCCTCTGTTGTCTTGACCTGGGCCTCTGTTGTGTTTATCAGGGCCTCTGTTGTCTTGACCTGGGCCTCTGTTGTCTTTGCTAGGGCCTTTTTTGAGTTTCTGACTCTTATTTGAACTGAGTTTATTAGCATATTTTTTCTCCCTGGTCTCTTGGACTAATGATTAAAACTTGTGATATTTGTTCTTTCCTGCATTTGTTCTTATCAATGTTTGTTCCTACCGACATGCGTTTTCGACATCGTCTGGTTCTAACCGTCTGTTTGTTCCGCCAGGTGGAACGGTGTCATCCTTGCAGACGAGATGGGTCTTGGCAAGACAATCCAGACAATTTCCTTCATCGAGGTCCTCATGACTTCTCACCGCATCTACGGACCATTCCTCATCCTCGTTCCTCTCTCTACGATCGCCAATTGGCATGAGGAGTTCCACTCATGGGCTCCTCACATCAACGTCATCGAGTACGTCGGAGACAAACAGAGTCGAACAAAAGTAAGACGATTCACCGGGTTTTTCTGTTTTCCTTTGTGGTTATATGACGGCGGGGAAAACCCGCTTTAATGATGTCGTTTGGGAGATTGGAGAAGGTGACTTTATACTGAGACTGTATGTAGTGATTTCTATACAGTCAACATAAGTCATCCATCCATTCATTCATCCACCTATCCATCCATCTCCCTATTCATCCCCTATTCATTCACATATCCATCCACTCATTCGTCCACATATCCATTCACGTATCCATTCACGTATCCATTCACGTATCCATTCACGTATCCATTCACGTATCCAATCCATTCACGTATCCATTCACGTATCCATTCACGTATCCATCCATCCATCAGTGTATGAAGCAGATTTTATCTCTTGTCAACTGAAACAACAGAGTCCACTCAGCCGGCTCAACCATTGTATGACAGGTTCTGGCCTGAACGTTGCCGACCCCGTTACATGGGAGTTTGAATTATGAGGTTTTTGTGTCTCTTTCAGATCCGCGATTACGAATGGAAACGAACGGAGAAGAATAACGGACACAACTTCAATGTTCTGCTGACAACGTTTGAGATTCTGCTGAAGGACGAAGTAAATGAGGAGTTTATATTGTAATATTTAGATATTTATATAGCACCAGGTAATGTAACGGTCAATGAGAAGAAACATCAGTGGCTATCTATCTATTACAGATGGAAATTAATTTAAAACTTAGTCAGCCTGATATCTTTACATCTTTGTAATGACCTGAGCAATATGAACAGATACAGGGAAAGATATTTCTATCAATCTATCTATCTGTCAATCAATTGCGCTCTCAGACCAAACTAATTATCTAGCTATCAATCTAACATCCATTCTGTCTATCTATTAATCAATATATCTGAGCTCTTTATCAAGCAGTCTGTCTTTTATTCTATCTAGCAATCTATTTATCAAGCTCTCAATCTGTCAATCTATCTATCTGTCAATCTATCTATCTGTCAATTTATCTATCAATCAATCTATCTTAATTTTATCTATCAATCAATGTATCTTCATTTTATCCATCAATCAAGTTATCTGTATAGCTATCAATCAATCAATCAAAAAGTAGTAAACTGCCATGGATCCCACTAAACAGGAATACCTAGGCATCAACACACATTGTCATGCTGCAGCCAAGCGATACATTGATGTAAGGTTTTAATTAGAACTGGTGGAATTCGAATGTGGAATTTCTTTTCCAGGCGGAGTTAAGAGTCATCAATTGGTGTGCGCTGGTGGTCGACGAAGCGCATCGACTGAAGAACGATGAATCCGGTCTCTACAAATGTCTCATTCCATTTCGGACGAACCATCGACTGTTGATCACTGGAACACCTCTTCAGAACAGTCTCAAGGAACTCTGGGCTCTTCTGCATTTCATCATGCCAGACAGGTTGTTAGGGGCTTCATTAGTTTTAATATTGATATTAGTTTTAATATTGATATTAGTTTTAATATTGATATTAGTTTTAATATTGATATTAGTTTTAATATTGATATTAGTTTTAATATTGATATTAGTTTTAATATTGATATTAGTTTTAATATTGATATTAGTTTTAATATTGATATTAGTTTTAATATTGATGTTAGTTTTAATATTGATGTTAGTTTTAATATTGATGTTAGTTTTAATATTGATGTTAGTTTTAATATTGATATTAGTTTTAATATTGATATTAGTTTTAATATTGATATTAGTTTTAATATTGATATTAGTTTTAATATTGATATTAGTTTTAATATTGATATTAGTTTTAATATTGATATTAGTTTTAATATTGATATTAATTTGTGGTTTTACTATTAGTCTTATTCTTTTATTGTGCTTCATTCACTGTGTAATGTAACGTAATCGAGTATTTATGTAGCACTCCTTCAAAGTAACGATTGATATTGATAGATGGCGAGAATTTATATAGCACCTCTTCAGGCAAAACTACTCAGCAGCTTACAAAAGGTAGGTAGGTCATTGTAAGGGGAAGACGGAGGGCCACCTGGAGCCCATTCCAGGTGGCTGGACCAACCACTGAGAAAGCTCGACACAGCATTAGCGATGATACCAGATGCCAGAAGCTCACCTTTAGCAGAAGAGCGCAGAGCTCTTCGCAAGGGGAGGTCAGATACTGGAAGACACAGTTCAGTCTAGTAGGGTGGTGCACAACAACAGCTATTGTCACAATCCAGAAAGAGATGCGCTCTTGAACTGGTAGCTAGTAAACATTAGTCTAAGTTCCCAGCTCAAACGTGTCTTCCCAGCTTCTCTTTTCCTCAAATATCTAATCGTCTGTGACCAGGGTATTTGTTGTTGTTTTTTTATCATAGATACCGGTTCTGGGAGGACTTTGAGCGGAGGTTCAGTCTCTCCGATAAGTCTGGATTCGAGAGTCTCCACGCGGAGCTCACTCCGTTCATCCTGCGACGGATAAAAAAGGACGTCGAGAAGTCATTGCCCGCAAAAACGGAACGAATCCTACGAGTGGAGATGTCGAAGCTACAGAAACATTTCTACAGGTGGGGAAATAATAACCATGGGTGAATAAAGCACCTGCTGATTAATAACCAATAGTAAAATGACTGGCAGTGAAATTCCTGGTGATAGAATGACTGACTGTAATACAACTGGTGGTAAAATGACTGGCAGGGAAATGATTTTCATTAAAATGAACAAACAGTTATAAGTTCAATAAAGAAATATATATAAAATATATATTGGTATAAATAAATAAGTCGATATAATATATATATTGATATAAATGCATAAATAAACTAATATATATATATATATATATAATAGGAGATGACATTTGATGAGGAGACGTACATCACACTAGAGCAGTTTAACCCAAACAATGACTCGCGACCCAAAGGTGTGTCGGGGGGGCGTCTTGTCAAGTGGTTTGCCATGCTTCAGACCTGTTTTAAAAAAATTCCATTAAATTCAGAAAAAGAAAATGAAACTGTTGTATTGACCTTCTTTGTTGTATTGCAACTATATTATACTCCAATGTCTTGTCAGGTCTCTTTATTATATCCAGTGTATTTAATGCATGCATTGCAAATAGAGGTTGAAATGCTAATTACATTTTAGCACAATATTTTTACCTTTGTGAGGTGGGTCGCGGGCATTCAAAGATTTTGTCGAAGTGGATCCCACGACCGAAGAGTTTGGGAAACTCTGCACTAGAGGTTTTATGAGATAAAGGATTTGATGAGAATTTGTCATAAGTGTTTCTCCCTTGTGTTGATGACGTGTGTAGGTTGATCCTGACTCGTAACTTGGTTGAGCTGCAGAAGGGAGTGAGTGGGAGGGTCTCTTCATTTGTCAACATTGTTATGGAGCTAAAGAAATGCTGCAATCATCTATTTCTCATCAGCCATGACACTTCATTTGGACTAGAGGTTCGATCTTGTCTTCTTAACACTGTTATCCAATTCAGACGCAGAGGTCGTCTTGTCATTTGTATTGTTTCTAATATATGCTGATATATTTGCTAAATCCATAGTCATTATAAGGATCTTAACTCCGCCACTTTTCTCACTCTGATGGCGCCAGTCCCAAGCATTGATAAGGGAGGAGGGCGAGGGTCTTTATTATCACGTGGTGTTATTAAACTGAAACTGCTACTACTATGTAATTTAATCCAGGACTTCTATGGGGCTCTGATGGGGGCCTGTGAAGTAATAGATAACACAATGGGCTCAGAGGAACTGAGGCATCAAGTTCCATACCCTTATCTCTCATAGGCTAACCACTCCTTCTTTTGCCATAGTGTTGGTCTAATTGGATGTGTATGTAATGGTCGCCTTGCATGGCTGCTGACAGTTAAATTCGACTTCTGTTATAATTTGTCATTCGTTTATAATATGTCAGTTTTGTCGGTGTTTTGTGGTTTGTCGGTTTGATATCAAAGGATTGTTATTATTATTATCTTATTATTATTATTATTATTATATTGTTTTTATATTATTGATATTTTATTGTTATTATTACTAAAAATTATAGTCCATCAGATGATTATCCAATTGAAAGAGTCTTAACTCATTGCTTCTTTTCTCAAATCTCTTCTCTTCACCCTCTAAGATTATTTATCCGATCCCTTTTGTCTTTTCCATCGAAGACTCTCATCAAAGGAAGTGGCAAGTTGATCCTTCTTGACAAACTGCTGACGCGGCTGAAGGAGACGGGACATCGCGTCCTCATCTTCTCCCAGATGGTCCGGATGCTGGACCTACTCGAGAGCTATCTGCGGTTCCGCAGGTTTGCCTTCCAGGTGAGGGATTGCGCGTCGGTTGGTAGTGGATTCAGAGTTTTTTTTGACTGTTACCTGTTCTCCCTCTATGCCCTCTGCTTGATTGGTTGGAAGTTTCAGTGATTATAATTGGTTACATGGTATTACTATTAACTGCTCTTTGGATCTGTCACTTGTTGATGTATTAAGTAGAATTTTTGAATTCTTAAATTCAACTTCAGATACTTACATGTGTTTGTGTGCTCCATTGTAGCGGTATGGTCGTGTTACGGCACCATTATTATTATTATCATTATTATTATTATTATTATTATTATTAGTATTATTTGTATTATTATTATTATACACTCGTACATACATAAATACATGCGTACACACACACGCACACACATACAATTGGCATGTTTGGCAGAATCTGCCTTGAGAATGGACCTTGTTGTCATGATCCCCATTGTCTGAGCTGGTTCTGTGACTCTATTGTCTTTTGGCTGCAGAGGTTGGATGGTTCCATACATGGAGACAAACGAAAGCAGGCGCTCGATCATTTCAACGCCGAGGGATCACAGGTAAATTCGATCATAGACAAAGAGAAGAGTTTTCGTGTCTTTGCTTATGTTTATCTAATGTCTGGATTACCTATTATCTCTCTCTCCCAATATCTGCCTTGTCTGCTTAATATCTTTCTCTCTCTCTCTCTGTCAATTCTGCTTAGTGTCTCTCCCTGTATCTTTTCATTCCACTTAATATGTCTTCCTGTATCTGTCTGTTCTTCTTAATATCTCTTCCTGTGTCTGTCCATTCTGCTCCATTTTTCATGCCATTACTAAGACTTTGTGTATCGATATTAAATTGATTTTAAAATTAATTTTCTTCTGTGATCTTTTCATCTCCTAGGACTTTTGTTTCCTCCTTTCAACAAGAGCCGGTGGTCTCGGTCTGAACCTGGCAACAGCAGATACCGTCATCATATTTGATAGCGATTGGAACCCACAGAACGACCTCCAGGCACAGGCGAGGGCACATCGCATCGGACAGAAGAACCAGGTGAATATGCAATCATCGACCATTATTCAATCAGTCAATCAATGATTGATTGATTCAATCAATCATATTCAGTCGACGGGTCTTGTTCAATCAATTGGTCAATCAAGATTGATTGATTCAATCAGTCTTGTTTAATCTATTTTATCAATTGCCATGGAACTTACCTGTTGACGAAACTGGTATTACCATAGCCTTAGAAGTTGCCCAGTCAGTGAACTGTGCTGAAATTGGTATTACCCATGGTAAGAAAACTTACCTGTTGAACCATTCTGAAACTGATGTTACCTCTTTCCAGGTGAGCGTCTATCGCTTGGTAACAAAGAATAGCGTTGAGGAGAACATCCTGGAGAGTGCGAAGAAGAAGATGGTTCTCGATCATCTCGTCATCCAAAGCATGGACACGACTGGAAAGACCGTCCTGGAAAAAGACTTCCAGAGGTACTTCCAGTCTTCCACCCCACTGATACCGGTTGCTATGGTATCACTCAAACTGGTTGCTATGGTATAACATAAACCGGTTGCTATGGTGACCAACTTATGTACTCTCAGCTCTGACCAATAGGTTACGATTGGTTCTCAGTTGGATCAATGTATTTGTATCTGTCCATTCTTCTTAATATCTCTCTCTGTATCTGTCCATTCTACTTGATGTATCTCTCTTTGTGTCTGTCTGTTCTGTCTGTTCTAATTCTGTCTGTTGATATGAACTGTTCTTACATTTTCTTGTCTGTCTTCGTTTTTCCAGCACAAAGAACCCGTTCAGCAAAGAGGAGTTGAATGCTATTCTGAAGTTCGGAGCAGAGGAACTGTTCAAGAATAATGACGAGGAGGATGCGGATCTACAGGTCGGTAATGTAGGATTTGAGTCTATGTAATGTAATGTATCATAATATGATGCCTGTTAGTCTCCTCTGTGTGCGCTCCATATAAATGAGTTTGTAGTGAAAGACTAGGATGTTGTATTGACTCTCTCTCTCTATCTGTCTCTCTCTGTCTGTCTCTCTCTGTCTGTCTCTCTCTGTCTCTCTCTCTTCATCTCTCTACCTTCCCTTGCCTCTGTCTGCCTCTCTATCTCTATCTACCTCTCTTTCCCTCACTCTCTGCTACTCTTTGCCTATCTCACTCTGCCTCTATCTTCCTATCTGCCTCATTTTGCCTCTCTCTGTCTCTGCTTATCTCTGTGCTTTTCTTTGCCTCTCTATGTCTCTTTTCTACAACAAATTGAGGGTCATTACCTCTTACATTACATTACTGTTACCGTTACATCTGTAGATGGACATTGATGACATCCTACAGAGAGCAGAAACAAGAAGTGCTGAGGAGATGGCCAATGGTGGAAGCAGCGACCTTCTCGCTGGATTCAAGGTAAATCACACCTGAAGGAATGTTTAGATAAATTGCACTGGTTGTTGGAATATTCAAGGTAAACTGCACTGGTTGGAAATATTCGAGTTATTTGAAGCATGCTTGGCTTGGTGTGTCGCATTTAGTGCTTGGAGGAAACTGGTGTTGGTTGCTCTTAGTGGAAGAATGGATAGAAATATTCTATTCTATTTACGAATTTATAAAGCGCCTCTCACAGTACAACCTAATCAGAGGCGCTCCCCAGTGTGAAAAACCCCTAGAGAAAAGAAAAGTCTTAAGAGAACGAGCAGAAACAGTTGTGCTACTAGATAAGATTGCAGCACAAGTCACAGCAGGAAGGCTGTTTCATAGCAAAGGGTCAACAGAGGCATTGGCACGATGTTGAGCTGTGGCAGTTCTAGACTGCAGTACTAGAAGATCGTGACGGTCTAAAGAACGGAGAGAACGTCCTGTGGTAGCTGAGATAGGTTTCCTGATAAGTTCACTTAGATAGAGTGGAGCTTGACCCAACAACGCTTTGAATGTAAGAAAGAGAACTTTGAAATGAATCCTATCAGTCAAGGGAAGCCAATGAAGATGTTGAGTCATGAAAGTAGAAATGTGTGAGAAACGTGGAAGACTGGCGATCAGGCGAGCAGCTGCATTGAGTACAGACTAGAGCGGAGTGAGGCGGAGTTTTGGTAGGCCGATGAGTAATGAGTTACAATAGTCAATGCGGGAGCAGATGAAGGCATGAACCATGGTCGAAAAAATGGCCGAAGAAACAGATCGTCGGATGGCGCGTAGTTGCCACAAATGATAGAAGCTGGACCGAGAGAGATTAGAGATATGTGCAGAGAAGGATAAAGTACTGTCCAGAGTGACGCCCAGATTGCGGACATCTGTAGAGAAACTAAACTGAGGGAACTGCTTGGCAATTAAAGCGTAATCAAGTTTAAGCAGCTGTTGGCGAGTGCCCAACCAGATCAATTGAGTCTTGGAAGAATTGAGTGAGAGACGGTTCGAGGACATCCAACAGTTGAGATCAGCAGAGAGTGATTCAATAGATTGGCAAAGAGCAAGTAGGTTGGAAGTGGAGTCATGCACGAAGGCCTGAACATCATCAGCGTAGAGGTGACCTGACGTCGAGTGCTTCTCAAAAAGGCGAGGAATATCAGCTGTAAACATGGTATATAGAAGTGGACCCAATACTGATCCTTGAGGTACGCCAATTTGAACAGGTACTCAAGAACTGCGGGAGTCACCTAGGATGATCATTTGGTTACCATCAGTAAGATAAGAGCAAAGCCAAAGAAGAGGGAGACCACTAAGACCAAAGGACGTTTCAAGGCGATGAAGAAGTATATCATGGTCTACCATATCGAATGCTGAAGATGCATCAAAAAGAAGTACTTCTCTATTCACATTTGTTGCTGTTGGACATTGTTTGGTTGATTGGTTAGAGAGTGTGGTTTGAAATATGCAGAATATGGATTCAAGACGTCCTCAGTTTCATATGCATGGACCTCTAATGAATCATTCACGTACGATTGGATTACACACCTCAGATTCGATTAGATTAGTTGTAGAAGTTATCAGAGTAGATTAGATTTGCTGTGGAAACCATTGAATCGGATTAGATTAGGTATAGAAGTAATTATAACAGATTAGATTAACTATAGGTGAGATTATGTTAGATTTAATATAGAATACATTGGTTATAGGTACGTTTAGATTAGCAATGGATGAGAATAGATTAGAGTAGATTAATGATGTGTGTGTGTGTGTTTAGGTGGTTAGCTTCGACAATCTCGAGGATGAGGAGACGGAAGGAAAAGACGAAGGTCAGTCAGGAATTAGATATTTTATATTTTATATGTTTAGTATTTAATACGTTAAATGGTTTTCCATTTTATGGCATTATATTTTGTGAGCAATGTATAATCTTGACTGGGATTTTTCCATGCTGCAGGGAAGTCATGGAATGAGATTATTCCAGAGGATATTCGACGTAGGCTGGAGGAGGAGGAAAGATCGGAGCGCATCATGAGCATGCACCTTCCACCGAGGAATCGAAAGAATTTTCAGACGGTCAGAATGATTGAATTAATTTCTGGATTGCTGATGTATTATTCTGTATATGCGGTTGGGTTCCTTTGATCAGTATCTGTTTGAAAGTATGGGTCATTCTTCTTTGTACTTGTTATGCTTCCTGTGTGAGTTGACGGCTTGCCTCTTGTTGTGATGTCTTTATGGGTCTCAAAAGTCTGCTCGACTCGGTCAGCAATTCTGAACCGTCTTCGGAGGGCATTGTGTTTGTTGTATTGTTTTTTTAGTTGTATTGTTTTATATTGTATTTATGTATTATATTGTTTTGTATTTTTGGAATTGTCCTTATTGCATTGTTTGGTATTGTAAGTTTTGTAATGTACTTGTGGTATTGTATTGTATATTGATATGTACAAAATCGTGTATACTGGACTGGGTCAAACACAGATCAGTCATGGTGCAAAATATTTTACTTAAAATGAAACTATTTGGCGCTTTCAGTGTATAGTTTTGCTGTCAAAATCTGCTTTCCTTTGGGTTGCCCCCCCTCTGACATTTCTTTGGAGCTATCTGTCACATGTTGTGGTTTCTATTAAGCTGCAGATGAATTTTAAGTTGAGTTCTCAATAACACCTGAGAATTTCAAATCTTTGAACCGGTCTATGATATCAATGTTCGGCAAACAGTTGTGTTGTGATTCTACAATACCTTATTATCAGTTGTTTTAATAAAATATATATTTTGCGAGTTCCAGATTAATTATGATGAATCAAACGGTCGAAAGAAGTCGAAACGAAAAGACGTTTCAAACGACGTTTCTAGCGAATCACAAGACGTCGCAGGAAATCCAAAGAAAAGAGGAAGACCGCGACACACGTACGAAGAAGTGAAAGGACTAACGACTAAAGAATTGAAGACACTTGTTAAGAGTCTTAAGAAGTTTGGAAGACCTCTAGAACGGTATTAGAACAGTCTTCTATATTTGGTTTTATTTATGTAATGATGATAATACTAAGAATAATAATTTTACTATAACAATAATAATAATGATTATAATGATCATAAAAAGAATAATAATTGTTTTATTTATATACCCGACCTGCCTTTTTGGTACATTGCCACCACTCTGAGCTATGCTGAGAAATAAATAATATTAATAATGTTATAGTAATAATAATAATAAAGTGATAATAAAAATAATAATTATAATAATAATGATATGTAATAATCACACATGCTCCTTTGCCACCACTCTCTGGACTATGCTGAGAATATAATTATAATAATTACAATGATAAATAGATAATAATAATTATAATATCCCGAACCTGCATCTTAGGACTAATGCCACCACTCTCTGAGCTATGCTGTGAAAATAACAACAAATAAATAATTTAAAATATTTAGATGACAAGAGCTGTCTTAATTCTGCAATTAAGCGCATCTGAGTGAACCCTCTGAGACATATGGCGTTATGTCAACAGGATCCCCGTTATTCCATAGCACAGGGCCAACAACAGAAAAAACTGTGTCATGCTATCTAACTGCAGTTTATCTATTTTACTCATGGAGTTGGTTACTTGTGTTCGTTTTTTTCCAGTGTCCACGCGATCGCTAGAGACTGCCATCTGGGAGACAGGAACATCGACGATCTGATCAAAGTCATCGAAACCATTCTTAGCAAATGCTCGGAAGCGATGGAAGCATCGAAAACAGCTCAACCGAAAACGGAAAATGGAGGAGTCTCAGGTCTGTGTCCATCTATTGGCGTCTATGTCTGTGGAAAACTTAGGTAATGTGATGGAACATTTATATAGCGCCCCTTGAAGATATTATCTACTCACAGGCAGATGTTCTGCTTGAATGGCTCTTCAAGCATGTAACAGACTAGTTAATGGACCCCAGGTCCATATAATTAGTCTGATCTAGTGACTTCTAGTGACTTGGTCAATAGACTCATTACATCTTACCATTATCTTTTACCGTTGACCAATCGCCTTTACCGTCAACTTTTGCATTCAACCATTACCTTTTACCATCATCTTTTACCTTCAACCATTATCTTTTATCATTATCTTTTACCGTTGACTTTTAGCATTACCTTTTACAATTTACTTGTACCATTAATTTTACCTTTGCCTTTTACCATTAACTACCATTAGCCCTTAACTTTTACCATTAACTTGTATCATTAACTTTCACCATTAACTTTACCATTACCTTTTACCATTTACCATTACCTTTTTCCATTATCTTTTACTATCAACTTTACCATCAACCATTGCCTTTACAATTTCCCTTTACCATTCACTTGTCTGCTATGCCAGGTAATTTTGTGGGCCACAACCTGTCGATTTTCAGTAGCACATGTTAGTCATTGGACTGGCTCTTAAAAGAGATGTTGGGAATTGTTCCAGAAGGTTGATTGTTTTTGCTGTTGATGCTTTTTGGTTGTGATTGTACTTTTTTCAGCTCAGAAGAATCTGACGTTTAAATTGGCCAAAGTCATCATCACTCCAAAGTCGATTCTCGACGCAGTTGAATACCTCGAACCGCTCTGTCTCTGGTACCTTGATGAACACAACGAGTAAGTGGGGGTCGATTGAAACTGTGCCATCGAGACGTGTATGCATTTCTGACTTGATTCTAAGAAGGGCGATATCAAATTACAGTTGTATTGTATTTTATTGTATTTAATGAGTTGTAGCACAATTCAGTCATAGAGAACCTTTCTTAATGTTTGAGGTTTTGTCATTTAGCAAATCCAAGTAAGAAGATGACAGGCTAAGTTGTGATTGGTTGTCATGCCAAGGCATAGTAATCCAGCCTCATTGGTACAAAGCAGCCACTCTCTGTTGTACCAGATGTGTGTTATCTATTGCTCTACCCCCACCCGCGTTGTATTGTTTTATGCATATCTAAAGTGCCTCTTCCAGAATACTTCAATGTGTCCTTTGTTCATCTCTTTAGAATTCCCTCTGGGATTCACTTGAAGGCGACTGAATTTGACTGTCCCTGGACTCCAGAGGATGACGTTAATCTACTGAAGGGAATCTTCAAGTATGGCCTCGGTAGTTGGCAGACGATAAAGGCCAAAACGAAATACAGACTGTCAAAGGTCAATTGGCGATTCTTGACCCCAATTGGTGTCTCACTAGTCTTATTTATGAACAATAATGTAGCAGCAGAGAAAGATTTTATTAGTTAAAGATTTATTATTGTTTTTGTATTTGTTAAAAGATTACTTTCTAATATTGAATATCGATCATGACTCGTACAGGGTCAAGGATGAAGATATGAAGGCTATGAAGATTTATAAAGTGCAACTTTTGTTAATTAAGGCACCGTTTCCCAAACTTTTTCCTATTTTTTTCTTATCCTTCGTGACCTACTAAAAATTTTATCTCCTATATTGGCCCACAGGTTCAATGAAACAGATAGTTTTTGTGTTTTGGTGATGGCTGCTTGGAGTGTACAATTATCTTTTTATTTACTTGGTTTAATTTAAATCAGTGAAATCAAATTAAAATATATAGATGACCCTGAATATTTTCTGTGACCCAGTGCCAGGTCACTCCCCACCATTTGGAGAGTGTTGAACAGCGTCATCTTATTGAAGCCCTGTTGTTTCAAAGTTTGTCTCTGTGACTGTTGTAAAGAAGAATATGTTGTAGATTGTAGAAGAAGAAAATTCTTTATCATTTTCTTTTTCCAGATTCTGCCAGAGAATGGCGATAAGCCGCAGGGGAAACATCTGTCTTCGAGGGTGGAATATCTTCTTAATAAGCTACGGAAGCACTACAAAGACACCGACGATTCAAAGGTAAACAGGACAAAAAGATGACCCCATCTGGCATTTCCTCCGATTAGATTGTAGCATGTTCAGCTGGCCAGGCTCCCCACCGAACAATGTCTCAGAGGAGCAGTAGGTGTGAAACCGTGCTCCTGTGTTACTAGGCGAGCACTGTAATGAGCATGTTGAGCGGTATGTTCGTTCCGCTGTTTATCAGTTCATTCATTTATTTTAACATTTATATGGCGCCCTGCAAGAAGTCTACTCGGAGGCGCTTCCATCCCAACCACGGTGATACAAATCGGTCTTAAGCAAATGGTAAAACAATTTCTCTTCATTAACTTTGTTCTCGTGTTATTGCTGCCGAGGATTTTTTGTGGTGTCAAGTTACGCACCTGTATCGCCCCATGTGGAGCGTGGAAGAGATGTTCATTTAATTCCTTTAGTTAGCTGAGGTTGAGAGAATTCTAATCACCAAGACTTCAGAAACATTGCTGCATCATGGATGGTTGTATTGAGACTATGTTAAGGGACTACCAATCTTCCTTCTCTTCTTCCTCCTCCCTTCCCTTTCTCCTTCCCTCCTCTCGTCCTCTTCTTCTTCTTTCTCCTCCTCACAGATGCATTAATTTCCTCTTCAGAAAAAGAAGAAAGCAAAGAATTCGGAAGATACAAAGAAGACGAAAGTCCTAAAGCAAAGAATCAACGGAGGAGAATCCCTTCACAACAAATCCAAATCATCATCGAATTCAAAGTCGAAATCGAATCAACCGAAAACGGAAAAACACAACAAAGAGCTTCTTCCTCTGGACGATCCTCACACAGGAGACGCTCAGTCATGTCTGAAGGTCGGTAAATCGCTTGCCATCTGAACTCTGACCTTCTGCAACATGGCAGAGTCTCATTCAGTTTTTCTGTCTTTCATTTTCTGTATCTACTTTTATTTGTTTACTTGACAACAATGATAATAATAATAATAGAGATATGTTAAAATAGCCACAGGTAAAACAATTTACAAAATAAATATAATAGATGATAATGATGTGATGTCTATTGAGTTCTGAAATGCAATTTGCAGACATTATTATTTATTATTATATTTGATAATGTTTTGTATTTTCCAGTGTAAATCAGATATGTATCCAGTTAGGAAATCGTTGAAACTGCTCCAGCGAGATGATCTCTTCGATCAGTGTCTTCTTGCGGCCGGCGATCAGATCAGGCTTCTGCTCTCTCAGCAGCATCAAGATCGATCGAAGGGCGACGATAGAAAACGGTGATAAGAGGTCTTTCTTTTGAAGATAAAGAGCAGAAATGACAGACAGTATTCGGTATAATACAACTGTAATGTAATCAAACATTTATATAGCACCCCTTCAAGATATCTATCCTATGTCACTATCTGCACTTTCCTTAATGATGTTAACTGTGAATGTTAACTGTACTTGATATGATAGAACTGTATTGGATACAAGATGATGCTCGGTCGTTAAATGGGGGCGTTTAGTCAATTCCTAAATAATGTTGCTAATTATAATAATGAAGATTATTATTTGTGAGATACATTTGTCTGATTTGGTATTGATTTCTCTGTTTTAACCAGACATCTGTGGCAGTTCGTGAGTTGTTTCTGTGGCCTGGCAGCGGAAGAACTCCATCGATTCTACAAGAAGTTATCCAAAGACCGGTACAAAGCTCTTCTTAATAGGGAACTGCCGCTTCTAGGGTTTATTCCCACTACAACTAAGGTTGGCCTGACCTCTATTCGCTAGGAGGTGGCCACCTTGGGTAAATCAAATGTATAACGTAATTGGGACATCACAATTAAATTCAACTCCTGTAATAATTTGTCATCATCCGTTCATACTCTACTTGTAATCATATTGCGATCTGTCAGTTTGACTGTTATTTAAAGGGTATTTTATACAGCAAATTTATATCTTTGTAAAGCCATCAAATACAGACCAATTAGTCTTAATTAACCTTTTCAATATTATTTAAGCATTTTTATTATTCAAAAACACTTTATGTTACAGAAATTCGACGAAGGGCATTTGTTCTCAAAAATCTTCAGCTTCTTCAACCTCCGAACGCGGTTCGTCTTTGTAGCATTGAACAGACCGCATGGGTTGATCAAGACATAGATTCCAAATATCAGGGACTTTCACAGCCATCCAGCACTTTCACTCTATCTGTCGTATGTCGTCAAATTTCTGACAGTTGTATGATTATGAATTGTGCCAACAGCAGCTATCGTTTTAATAGTGACCAGTATTGTTATTGCGGTTATCGTCTAATGCGCTGTCTCTAAGCTCGTGGGGTTTTTTGGGGGTAGGGGCGCTCCTCGTCGATAGTCTGTCAAGTTTGAAAGATGAGATTCGTGCGATTGTAAGTTGAACTTCTATGGCGCCGGGGTCGAGAGTCTTGTCGTCTTGAGCTGGTGACTTTGACATTTTTCTTGCGACCGAGCTTGTTGTGATATCCTGATTGCCATCAGAGTTGGAATCTCTTCTGTTGCCACTATCCCACTTCAGTTGCTCTCTCCTCACTTGATTCTATTGTTATTATGCAAGCCAACCCATATTGCCATTCCTAACTCACCTAGCTCTAATAGCCACTGGTAAGTCATTTCCCAACCTTATAGCCAGTAATATATTGCCATTGCTAACTCGCTTGCCTGTCTAATATCCCTTGTTTATCTCAGGTGCTGCCCAATTACCATTGCCTCCTAATTTTCCATTAGTATAACCATTGCTATTTTGATCTCTCCCTCAATCTGGGCGCAGTTTGATGACCTCATCAATAGTATTTTTTATTATAATTATAGAACTGTGATAATGAATAATAGGAGGAAATATTTTCGGACTTTATTTAAGATGTTCGTCCTTATGTGGCATTAAATTAAAGAACTGTACAAATTCAGAGTTATTTTCAGCGGTAAATCACTCGTAAATTGCTTCAAAAACTATTTTTTGGGACTCAAATTTAGGTCACGTAATTGGTTGACTCAATTTCTTGAAGATGCGCTATTTTCATTCAAATTCAGGTCACGTAATTGGGTCAACCAAACAGCTTAAATTCAAATTCAGGTCACATAGCATGGTTAGCCAATAATATTATGGCTTGCACGTAATTGGGTCAGCCAATTATGGCTTGTACTCGTTGTATTCATGGCGGTTCTAGTTTGTCCGTTGCTAAAGTTAAACGTGTCCGCATACAGGTTGTCACCAACATTAATCAACCACGCGCGCGTGACAAGGATGGTTAGGATCGCCCTCCTGTCTAATGAGAGCTTTGGCCTGGCACCACACAGTTCGGGAAGCGGCGGAGTTAGGCTGGTCCTTTTGGATAGTTGACTCTTTGCTAAGCGCCTGGACTTCTCCATCTCCTTCCTCTCTGGACTTCCTGCGCCAGCCCCTATCATCAGTCCTACACTCTGCTGCCCGCCTAATAGAGGTCTTGCTCCTCGCGACCACATCAGACCATCCCAACAACATCTACGCTGGCCCGCATTGCTTTCAGAATTTCTCAGGTACCACATTCATAACTGAACCTCCACCTCGTACATGACGTCCATGGTTGCGTCATGCGCTGCCTTTACCTCAAGAGGACTCCGTTCATCTACGCATGGAGACTTTACCATACCTCGCACTAACAAGAAGTTTGGAAACTGCATTCTCAGTCGCAGGACCCACAGAATGGAATAGTCTCTCAATTAGAGTCCGTCAAGTCACAACCGTTGCACTTTTCAAGACAAAACTGAAGACCTACCTATTCTCCCTGATCTATGACTTAGAATGCAGCACAGCGCGCTTTTGTGCAAGACCTGTCTTGTCAAAGCAAGCACGGTATAAATGCCTAGTTGTATTGTATTGTAAGCTATCATTAGACCCTCATCCACTTTCTCCATTTCCTTCATCTCTTCCTCCTCCATCTCCTCTTCCCTTCTCCACCTCTTCCTCCTACCCCACTTCTCGATCTCCCCGTTGCTCCAGCTCCCCATGGACGAATGAGCAGGATGACGCAGTGAGATAACGCGCACGTATATGGGCCTTCTATATACTTTGTATATGGACAGAGAAGTCTCGCGTTTTATTATTAATAAATACAGAGGAGGATCTATAATGCAATTGGTGAATTTCACGCTCCAGAAAGACGAACTATGTCATATATATTT
Source organism: Bimastos eiseni (assembly GCA_959347315.1). Taxonomy (NCBI): domain Eukaryota; kingdom Metazoa; phylum Annelida; class Clitellata; order Crassiclitellata; family Lumbricidae; genus Bimastos; species Bimastos eiseni. The sequence continues at coordinate 35,080,477 of OY365813.1, forward strand.
ATGACGTCGTTCTAGATAATCTGTATTTCAATCAATCAATCAATGAAAATACTGCATCTTCGAGAAATCTACTCAGAAGCGCTCCCGGTCCAACGTCTGCGGCTGAGGCTCTGCCAAATAACTTGAAATAAGACAATATTTCAGAGTGGAATAGAAATGGGATGGAGGGTTCATAGACAAGCGCCGAAGATCCAATGAGAGGCCATTCCAAGCAGTCGGGCCCAAAACCGAAAAAACACAATACGGCATCGTAGAATATTTATATTCATGACGTCGTTCTAGGTTCTGTCATAGGCGCCGCCTTCACAGGGGCAACAGGGACATTCGCCCTAGTACTTGTCGAAGTACTGGGGCGGACCTAATTCTCTCGCCCCAGTGCCTTTTCAAATTTATCTCCATTGCAAAATAGTATCATGCCTGGGATAGAACGTGAAAGAATTTCTACCCCACAAACTGGTCTTCTTTTGGAACCAACACGCCATGGTGCAAATGTAGCGGAAAGTAATATATCTTCCTACGAAGTCGGGAGAGGAAATGGTGTGAGACAGGACACTGTCCCCTCTCTCTGCTTCTGCCCCTCTCTCGGTTCCTGCAGCTTATGAGCCGAGAGGGGCAGAAGCAGAGAGAGGAGTCCTTGTTAGTTTGAAAGATCAAAGAAATTGTCAACGTTCGACTCTTTTTTATCTTTTATTATTTTTTAAAGATAAAATTCCTTGATAAGCCCCTACAAAATTTCTTCTTCACCCTATCTCTGGCTATCAATTATTGGACATAAAGGAATGTAGTTTTCTTCAATCAATAGGTTAAAACCTTAAAATAGTAAAAGTTCTGAGCCGCTACTCAACCAAATTGAACAGGTGGTAGTACTTGACCGGCTCACAACTTAAGGAAGTTTTCCCCCTAAGACCGAAGCATCAAGATGGCTCACTAATGAAGAAACGGCGTAACTACGGCGCATGGTGAACTCTGGTCTACCTAACGCAGCCGCCATCGTAATCCCCAAATTTCTAAAGCGGGACTCAAAAGTCAAGTGCAGAGCATCAGCTTATTCATGAGCGCTGTGTCCGATCTGTAGTACGAAAGGCCTAAACGGAGGTTACAGAGTCCTTGTTAGTTTGAGATATCAAAGAATTGTCTACGTACGACTCTAAGATCTTTATTTATCATTTTATTATTTGAAAAAAAATTCCTTGATAAAAATTTATCTTCTTCACCCTATCTCTGGCTCCCAATTATTGGACATAAAGGAATGTAGTTTCTTCAATCAATAAGTTAAGACCTTAAAATAGTAAAAGTTGTCAGCTTGATCTCAATCGCTGGGGCACCGGGTTCGACCACCATTATCACAACCACACGACCTCTTTAATAATTAATAATTATTGTTCGGCGTTATGTGTCACGAATTGAGTGTCGATCATGTTCGAACCCGGTTAGAAGCTGCTCTGGTAGGCCATCGTGTTTCTTTTCATGACGGCCAGGTACGAATGGAGCTGCCGTTCGAAGCACTCCCTCTTACCCTCTCCAGGAAAGCCACTTTGACTCTTCCGACGGCGTAGACGCTGGCCGACCTCTCTCTGTTCTCGAGCAGAGCCATCTCCGAAGACATTCCACTCGTCGCCCTCGAAACGACCTTCTCCTCGCCCTGGTCGCAGATCGTTACCCGCACGTCACACCACTCGATGAAAAACATGCCATCCGCTTGCCCGTCCCATCTCAGAAGATAGACTGCCCGTCGTCGTAGAACCTTGACACAAGGGCATCTGCCAGAGTCACCCGCTCGTAACCGTCCAAGGACTGGAGCGTTGGAACGCTCTGGAGCAGTAGCTCGTACATCTTGCGCTTCCGGAAGGCGTTGTGAAGAACGATCAGCCAGAAGGACATCCGGTCCATGGCCCAGAGGGTCCATTAGGTCACGGCCACCACCGACGCTGCCCGAGGCATGTTGTACATGAGGGCAATTACTGAAACCGCCACAACCGTCTAACTGAAGGACTTTCTGACTTCTGGCTCTGATCGCTTTCGCGACGGATGATCACGTCAAAGATACCGTTCTCAATGACGTAGAAGTTGTCGTCGTCGTCGTCCTGTCGGTTCACGTGCTCGTCTGGCACCACCTTGCGTTCGAGCATGGCACCGATCACTTCCTTCATAAGGTCGCTGTCCAGGGATCTGTGAAGCAAAAATGAATAGGCCTAGATGACTTGTTAAACAATAGATGGAGGAGATGGGAAACTAATCAACCAGCTAATCAACAAATTAGATTTTAAAAATCGATTAGACAAACAGCTAATTCTAATCTAAAAGCTGCAAAGGTATTCCAATTCTAATTCGTATTGAATGGGTCATTTCAGTAGCTAATATTAATTCTAACTGATTGGCAATTAAAAAAATCAATTAATCGACTTTCTAATCGATTAAATTTTGACAAACAGCCAATTCTCATATTGTCAACGACTGGCTGCAAGATTTTGCTAATCTTCATTCTTGTCAATTTGGGCATTTCTTTAATCTAAATTATAATCGATAAACAATTTAAGAAATCAGCTAAGTATAGCCTGACATGCGGTGCGTCGCTTATATTGTAGAGTGGTGACGACTGCTCTGCATATACGGTGAATTGAATTCTTTGGTTAGCGATTAATACCGCACACCCGTGTGGTCGGTGAGCGTTCGTTCAAAGCCTGGTTCACGGCAAGTTGCGAAAAAAATATAGTTGCGGACGAGAGGGCGTCCAAAAACTAGTCCGACTTACAGCCGAACGTCTGGTGTTGAGACCGACTCCGCCCATCTGATAGGGCAGGGCCCCACCCTTTTATCGAAAGTCTGCAGCCGATTGTGAGATTGCTTCCTCGGGAAGATCCGACAGTGAAATAAATAAATCACAGGTCTGTGTAAAGACCGGGTAAAGCCCGGGTTAGTCGTTCGTATAGACCGAGAAAGATCTCGGATGACCGAGAGTGATACAGACTGGGTGAGTCCCAGAAGGGACCGACCGCATATACCGAGAGAGGCCTCGGTGGCCGACAGAGAGATAGACTGGGAAAAATCAACGACCGCGCAGACCGTGAGAGTAACCAAGAAATATAAATGTTGGCTACCTAGACTGGTCATAGTTAATCCTGCCGTTTTTCAGCAGGTTGTCGGATACGCAAAAGTTTCGGGTGGCCGCAATCGAGAAAGTTCCGGTGGCCGATACCGAGACAGTTTTGGTATCCAAGAAATATAAATGTTGGCTACCTAGACTGGTCATAGTTAATCCTGCAGTTTCCAGCAGGTTGTGGGATACGTGAAAGTTTCGAGTGACCGCAATCGAACGTTCCGGTGGCCGAGACCGAGAAAATTAGGGTGGTCGCTAAAGATACAAGCCGGCTATATTCCCGTAGTAGCAACCGTACAGACCGAGAGAGAGGCCGGTGGAACCGTTGGCAAATACGGGGAACGTTTCCCATTGAATACGTTAGATAAATACGGGGAAAGTTTCCCAGTGGATACATTCGATAAACACGGGAAAAGTTTCCCAGTGGATACGTTCGATAAATACGGGGAAGGTGACTCAATTGGTGCTTACGACGATTACAAGAAACGGTCGTGACTGGTACCGAAGACCTCAATATCTGCGGGTGTTTCCTCATATTCTATTCCCTGTAATATATATATTTGGCTACCTCACGTGGTTATACTTACTCCCGCGGTCTTCCGTGGTTTCTTGACTTGCGTGTCTGATCGCAATATCTTTAATCGCGGTTTCCCCGTGATATCTCTTCTTGATTGTATTACGGTTTTTAAATATTCTTCTTGGCTACCTAATGTGGTCAGTGACCAGTATTGCCTATGGCAAAGTGACGAAGGGATTATTAAAAATATTTCTGCTCTCCGGTTATCTGTCAAACCAGCAGATTCTGGGACTTCCACGACTTCGGCTTCCATCCGCAATACCCAACATCACACTGTTCTCAATACTGTCTTTAGGCTGTCTCACGATGTGCCCGAAGTACCGCAGTTTTCTGGATTTGATGTGACCCAACAGTTTGCTGTCAACTTTCGCCATTTGATACACTTGTTCGGGTGTGACCATTGCTGTCCATGGAATTCTGAGCAGTGTCCTCATGCACTTGTTCTCAAATGCTTGTATACGTTTCTCTTCCTCTTTTTTTATTGTCCCCGCTTCACAACCATACGTTGCTACTGGCCAAGCCAAGACCTTCATGAGTCGCAGTTTGGTTTTAGTACTGACTGATTTATTCTTCCAGAGGCTTACCCACTTAAACATGACTGACATTCCCATAGCTAATCTTGATTTTACCTCACTCGCGCAGTCTCCGTCCTTCGTTACTCTGTTCCCCAAGTATGTAAATGAGTCCACTTGTTCCAGTTTGTATCCGTCCACCTTGATCAAAAGTGCATCAATGTTATTTGTCATTACTTTTGTCTTTGCTACGTTAATCAGCATACTGAATTCTTTTGCTGATATCTCAACACGTTGCACCAACTCCTGTAAATCCTCAGGAGAAGTGACCAGTAGCACGATGTCATCAGCATATCTAAGGTTATTTATAGTCTTCCCTCCAATCCTGAATCCCTTGTGGTAGCCTAGTAGTGCTTTTCGCATTACCTGCTCTGCCAGAATGTTAAACAGACTTGGTGACAAATTACATCCTTGTCGGACTCCTTTCTTGATACTAAACCATGTCGACATAATTCCGTCTGTCTTTACAGTAGCCCGTTGTTGTTGGTAGAGATTTCGCAATAGCTGAATGAGGTGGGGTGGGAAACCCATCTCCATCATGGTTATCCATAGTTGATCGTGTTGAATCATGTCAACAGCTTTTGTAAAGTCAATGAAGCAGAGGTAAAGTGGTTGTTTCTTTTCTCTCGCTTTCTCGAAGATGATTCTTAAGTTCACAATTTGATCTCGCGTGCCTCTTCTTGGCCTAAAGCCAGCCTGTTCTTCAGCGATCTCTGTTTCCAGCTTGGTCTGGATGCGTTACAGTATCACTCGTAACAAAATCTTACTGGCATGTGAGACTAGCGCAATTGTTTAACAAAGGCAAAGATGACGTTATGATTACGTCATCATATTATCTTCAGTCCCTGACTGAATTAATTTGTCAGTTGCAGCGCAGATCGCAAAGAAGACGGACGTGCTCCAGATTTTTGCGATGTTTTCTCAAATCTGCGGCTATTCGTCGAATTTCTTCCGGATTGTGCTTCTGTTTCGATTGAATTTTCTTCGAGGGGTAGCAGATAAACTCAACTGATTACAAAACAAAGATTTGTTATCGAATTTTTAAATTTAGAGATCGAGTTAGACATCATTAGCTATAAACTTTGATTTTAACTGCCATTTATCGGCGAGTTTAAACACTTCTGCGCCAAAAGAGCTGATGAGACTGGAGGCCTAGATAGAAACGATGAGTAAATGTTGGCTTTAACCGAGTGTCAACGTGAGCCAAGTTTGTAAAGTGTGTCACCGAGAGTCACTATAGATAATCGAATATCAATTGTAGATTGAAAAGTTCGTAAAACTGAACATATTTTTAGTCCCAATAATGAGTCAATTACGCGGTTCAATGTGACAATAATGTTGATATTCAACGTGTCAATTGACATTGTACCCGCGGTACAGCGGTTTGGTTAGGAATCATGACCAGTTTACAGTTCCTGGCCACAAGACTCCTTTAGTTTGTGCTGGCCTATCTTGCTGACCTCTGTGACTGGTCACGTGTTTTGAAGAACTAGTGCTAAAAACTTCCAGCGTTGGATTGTATGGACCTGCTACTGTCCCTCTTAGGTATATTCTTTTTTATCCTAACCATAACTTAAGTATTTCCACGCAGGTAGCGGTTAGCAGCCATGGCAAAAGACAGGAACTTCGAGCTTCAGATTTCCAGACGATTTTGGCGCCAAGTATGCAATAACAAGTCTGCAATTTTGATCTATCCATCTTATTTTTACAATGTTTTATTGATATAGTTAGCTCTAGGCCTACTCAATTGTGGAACCGTGTAGATTTAGAGAACATCAGCAGGTTTATACATTACGCAGGTTAGAGAAGTCCGGCTGCTTTAGCGCCGTCCAACCTGGCAGTGTCAGGCCAGAAAAGTCCAGTTGTTTTGGCACCGTCCATCCTGGCATTCTCAGGCCAGTGAAGTCCGGCTGTTTTGGCACCGTCCATCCTGGCAGCCTCAGGCCAGAGAACTTCGGCAGTTTTGGCACCGTCCGTCCTGGTAGAGGCGCTGTGGCATCTGACAGTGCTACCTGTTGTCTTCGAGCCGTCTCCAGCTGCAATGGTCGTGTGATGCTATTCACTTGAGGGTTTTCAGCTCCAGTACGGAGCAAATAACATGATCCAGGTGCAAACAGCTAGGTTAGTTTCAGTTTTTATGAATGTTTTTACTATAAATCCCATAGATTGGCTGCTAATAAAATCGTCAGGTCGTTTGGAAGATGCTTATTATGTAGCAAAATGTCGACCTGCATAATGAAACACAGATGAGTTTCTGTCTTGTCTGTCTGTCTCTTTGCTAAATTTCTCTTCTTCTGTTTCAAGTCTGTTTACAGCTCTATTATGTCTATTTTCCTCTTCTTAGATTTGCTGAATCTATTTTCTCTGTTCTTGTGCCCAAAATGTTGTCTTAGGTCTGACTACCTCCCTGACGTGGATGAATGGAACGAGATTTTTATGAAAGCTTTTGGCAACATGGTCCTTATGTTTTGCGGTTGAAAAAAAATTATTTTGGCATGTTGCAGCTCAGTTAAATGATAAAGTTACTGTTTGCTTAATTGCAATCTATCCTACTCTACATCTTTTTCTCTCTGTTATCTAGTTCACTCCCCTCCTTAAGTCTGTGACATTTTGCATTATTCTTTTGTCTTTTATAACTAGCTGGAACCTGGGATGCCTGGAGAGTGGAGATGTCATGAGACGAGACCGAGAAAGAGCTGACGATGGACAGAGGAGACGAGTGGAGGATGAGTTGCGTTGCTCGATACGAAGACCTACACGGGAAGGACTTCAGTACTGAGTTAAATTTTAGAATTCTAAGCTATAGGATTGATTGCTTTATAATTGGTTTGATGAATGTAGGATGCGGTGGTGTGGCAGTACACGTTCTATGCCGTATTACTGGAAGGTCGCAGGTTCGAATCTGGCTCAGGCCAGTGCGTAGTGACCCTGGATAAGTTGGTTGCCCAGAATTGTCTGTGAGGAAGGAAGGCCATGGGAAATCACATCACTCTTGTGAAACGTGGGTGGCATATAAGAAGTCCGGCAGTTTTGTATACGTGGACCTGTCTGCGGCTAAGGACTCATCATCGTCAGATTGTTTCATTACTTTCTATCTCCGTTCTCAGTGAATTCTGTGTTTTTCACTGCCCTACTCTCAGCGTTGCTCTAGATTTCTTTTTCTTTTCTGTTAATTTACTTTGGTCAGTTTCGGTATATGTCAGTTTAAGATCCGTGTATCTTCATTTGGTTAAGCCCAGATAATAGCCTCCACAAGTAAACAATTCAACACAAATAAATTTCATCTAAGTGCACAAACGAAAAGAAAATGGCGTACAGTATAAAAATCTCTAATCGTAATCGTTAACTTATGAAAACTTCTAAAACGCCACTTAAAAGCCAAGTGCAGGACACCAGCATATTCAAGAGAGCTTCAGAGGCGTGGAATGAATATGTTGCATTCAGTCTGATACGAGGAGATTAAGGTGTTCGAGGATAGTTCTGTGTTAACCTCAGACCTGAGGTCAACAAAGAACTACCTTCCAATTGCTTGCTTGAGAAAATGTGATGGGCCAAATGCGTCACATTTTCTCTGTAGGGCCCTGGCTTTGAGATAATATTAAGTAGGGTACGTTTGGGTAGTCCACTCATTACAAGCCTCCCAGGCAGTTCATTATTTTCTAGCTTGACATTGAGTCCTTTAAACTGACCTTGTTGTCTGTGATTAAACGTTATGAGACTTTAATATCAAAGGGGATAAGCAGAAATATCTGCTTCGTATACTCTTAATCTTTCGCTCACTTAACCGTAGCATTCCTCTCACTCTTAATTAAATACTGACGCTACCATATATGTTCAGTTTTGATCTTAATTGCATGCTCGTATTATTTTTTATCAACCAAACGGCAGTTTTGCTTCAGTACACTAATTTCTTTGCGTTAATCCCTATCTAACAATAATAACTTCGATCCACTTATCTATCTATCAATCGATCTACATAATCACGCATCTACCAAGCCATCTAATCTCTTTCCTATCCGACATAATTATCTATCTATCTATCTATCTATCTATCTATCTATCTATCTATCTATCTATCTATCTATCTATCTATCTATCTATCTATCTATCTAGCTATCTATCTATGTATCTATGTATCTATCTATCTATTTATGTATCTGTCTATCTATCTATGCAATCTGTCTTTAAATATCTGCTTTTCTATCTGTCTATCTATCCATCTATCTAATTCCATTTATCACCTTCGTCTCTCTCTCTCTCTCTATATATATATATGTATATATATATATATATCACCTGCAGCTGCTACCCCATCGTTACCCACTTACCCTGTTTTCGCACTCTTCAAACTCCGTGTCTCTGTTTCACTCTATCGATATCGTTGTCATGTCTGCTTTCTCACTCTCCTCCGTTTTATCTCTCTTTCAATTTTACTCTCACAGACTTTGTTGTCGTTCACTCATTCGCAGTCTTTGCTTTATAGGTCTGTGGTTGTGTAGTACATGTATGTCATTTCCGAACTTTCTCTGGCTATTTCTACGCATAATTATGTCTCTTATTTGTGTCTTTTCGCGTTTTGCCCCAGCGCCAATGTTTACTTTGCATTTCAATCATAGTAAAAGCAAATAACTCAAATTGAAAATTTCTCAAATTGGCATATTTGTGGGTGTTGCCAAACTTGTGATGACTATCTACTGCCTGAGAGCTGCAATGAATGGCCTACGGAGACCTTTGCCAACACCTCCTCGTGGTGGTCTCTGGGCGTGCAGTTAATCCAACTGGTTGACTACATGGCGAAGATTGGCAGCAGCACGTTGCCATTCTCTGTCTGCTTTCAGGATAGTGTGCTGTGCTGTTACTGCTGCACTATCTGATGACCAAGCTAGCTCTTAATTTACATAAGGTGACGACAATATCTTACTTTGGTAAGCTTACTTCTATGCGTGAACGTTTCGCAGTAAAGTTATCCATTGTAATGACAGTACTAGTAAGTTACTAATTAATAACCCGTAATGCTGTAGCAATCAATAACTCAAATCTTACAGAATTCTTAACTATAACAGGCACCAAGCTTCCTATAAAATGACGTCTTTCGTTCATCAACAGTAAATATAGAGGCATGCCTTTTCCATTAATCATATTTTATTTTAGAGTGGTGTTGGGAAAAGTTACTTGTGTAGTCGATTGATTGTCTACAATAATTATAGTCTGGAGGTGAAACTATTCACTCATCTCAGAACCTTGCAAACTGAGACTGGAGAGCACTGGGGCAAAGGTCCCTTTTGCCTCTGTGGATTCAGTGCATACAGCTTTTCTTGAGCTAAATTAGACACGACCCTAAAGGTCACACGTCTCCAGTCTACACATAGCCTTTCACTGCTCCAATTCTTAGTATATCAGACCTTGAACTCATCGTAAGGGTATCCTTCTCTTCCACCTCTCCATTTTTATTTTATCCTGCATTATGTTTCGATGCCCATTATCAAGTTATACATGGGACTTATGAGCCATGGCAAGTCTAGCACTAAATTGTTGACAGAGAGGTCTACGGCACTCTGTCGCACGGATGATATGGGAACAGCATCATACCATTATTTGACTATTAATAGAGTCCCATCAACACGTTTTATAATTATATTTTTTCATTGCACACGTTACACACCACCTACCGACTGAGAGGCGCGGTATGGCGTCTAAAGTAGGAACAGTTTGGCCTCTCCCATACACTGAACCTTAATATTCAAAAATAATAACAATGACAATAACAATTATAACAATATTGAAAATTATTATTATTATTTGCAGCGAGATATACATGATCCCTCAGGGGCTAGAATGTTAATTGGAGCAAGAAAATGTAGTCTTGAATGGCTCTACATAAAGTTAAAGTAAGATTGTGACTATAGTCTGTTTTGCTGGCAATTTCGCAAACATTGTGTGTATCTGTAAATGCTATAACATCAGATTTGTTAGTGAAAGTTTAAGTCAGTACTAGTTAGTGGTTACAGAAATTTTTTATGTTTTGGCAGGTAATACTCGCGGTTGTTGTGTGCCTCTCTTTACGATTGAGCAGGAAGAAACAAAGGATGGAATAAATAAGAGGCGACCAAATGGGGAAAAGACAGATGACATTGGAGAATGGGGTGGAACCAACCTAACAAGTATCCAAGAGTTGAGCGTTGAGTACGTTGCAAGGAACAGAGTCTACAGAGAGGTGAGGAGAGATGTTGTTAGAACGACATCAGACACCTATGGGCGATTAGCCCATGGTTGTTGACTGGTTAATTAAGGGAGAAAGCACTGTTGCATCCGGTGGCTGATCGGTTAGAGCGGTCGGCCCGTAACACTCAAGGTGCGCAATTGCTCTGCAGGACAACTGCAATGGCGCCGTAAAGACGTGTGCACTTCTGAGCAAAAGATGTTGGAAGAAGGTCGATATCAAATTTAACAAGAAATTAATAATTAAATTACAATTGACCTGTGTCCAGTTCAAATTGCTTGAGGAAAGGGGACTCGGGGAGAGGGATGAGAGGGCTGGATAAGCGATCCGATCACCGGATCATATAAATTAAATTCTTGCCCCAGTACATCGTACCAAAAGTCGGCACCTATGTTCTCTGTATTTATATTCATGAGGTCGTTATGGATCCTCTATTTATTCATGACGTAGTTATAGGTAGTATTCTGTATTTATGTTCATAATGTCGTTATGGGCCTACGGTATTTTCATTCATGTCGTCGTTGTAGGTTCTCAGCATTTACCGGTAAGGAAGACACAAACGCTAGAAATTAGATTTGCCGATTTCGCAATAGTGAGCTTTTCGGCGTAGGCCTACTTGTTTTACCTAACGCGCAAATGTGCGGATGCGCGTGGAGTCGGCTTCCACTGTTCTTTTCCATGTGTGGCAGGTCTTTTCCAGGCTCTCGAGCGACCCGAAATCATTGCCCGAAAGGTCGCAAACAGCTGGAGACAGCTTGAGTCTTCTCTAACATTCGTGTGTGTGTGTTCGTGTGTGTGCGTGCGCGCGCGTGTGTGTCCACATTGATGTACTTCCATGTTGGTGACGTGTTCTGTGTACCTAAGGTAATGCGTCATCTCTTGCCATCGCTATCGAAGTCTTTGAATTGATCGATGTCGTGGGCGTAGAGGCTAGTGGCGCCATATAAATCGTTGAATTAGACAGGACATCATTATGGCATTAAAACAGTAACGATAACGATTCGATTGGCACTGCACATAATGATAATAATAATAATAATTATTATTATTATTATTATTGTTATGGGTCACTCAAGGCAAAGAATCGTCGTCGGTCTCCTGAGCAACGAAAGTTACCTTAAAAGCAAAATTGCGTTGAATCGTCATCGAGATATGCGCTGGTATTATTATTATTATTATTATTATTATTATTATTACTATTGTTGACTGCCTTTGGCTGTATTTGTCACAAATTAATTCAAAATCGTTTAATTATGTCATTATTATTATTATTATTATTATTATTATTATTATTATTATTATTATTATTATTATTATTATCACTAACATTATTATTATTGTTATTGTTATTATTATTATTATTCATCATTGGCATTGCCAACGGATCTGTTATCATGCTATCTGGGTCGCCGCTTGAAAGTGGACTGTAATCTTGACATGGTGCCCTGAAACGCCACCGCATTGAAACGTTGGATCAATGCCGACAAGTTCTGGAAAAGGAAGTTTGTCTCTCGGGTGTCACCGGTAGTTGTCGAAAGTCGGCGTCCAGTCTCAGACAGAAAGGCGAGGCCCTCACTATTGAGGGGACCGAAGGTTTCTATAGCGATTGGAACAAAAGTGTATTTCTTCTCTAGCTCAGAATATTTTGTGTGTTTCCTTGTGGCTGCTATCTCCGCCGCTCCTCCAGCTATGGAAGCTGTTTCGGGGATATAGGAAGCGGCCACTGTGTCCACCACAGTTGCGTCCCAAAGTAAGGTCCGCCCCCCACTCCACGGTATCAGGGTCTGCCCGTCCGGTCTCTTTCCATCTAATCTGGAAAGACCTGACGGTTCCTTGACTGCTGGAATACCGGCTCTGTTGAGGCTGCGATGGATTAGGTCGTTGATATTACAGTGTCTTGCTTGACGGCCAAAGCCCAATGAACAGGACAGGCCATGTGCGCCTCTGGCTGAGACGAAGGCGCCGCATGCGCAGGTGTGCGGCTCACAGATGGCCACCCCTAAACGTAGGCCGACCGCCACCCTCACGGTATCGTCCTCCAGTCTGAGATCGCGAGAAACGAGCGGGAGAGCGTATAGCCAGTCCGAGGCGTGTGGTGACTGCAAGGCCCTTAGTCTTACCTGGTCGTAGGGATCCTGTAGCTTTTCTTCTAGTGCAGACAGAACCGCGTTTAACAGCGGTCTGTCAAAGTGGGCTTGTTTATGGCCTGGCGTCGTCGGGGCAGAAGCTTCGGTAAGTTGAAGCCAGGTAGACATATTGTTATTGTTATTATTATTATTATTATTATTTTATTATTATTATTATTACTGTTATTATCATTATTATAATTAGAGTTAATCTTGTAACTTCTACCTTCAAGCCTTGCCGCACTTGAACCAGTTCTGTTTAGAAGTACCGTGTAGTAACGCTATATAAGAAGAGCAGAGTAATGTTGTGCATAGAGCCTTTCCCTTTCGAGACGTGTTCGGATTTCCTGGATTACGTATCGTTGAAATGAGGAGCGATTAATGGCGTTGTCGCTCTCACGACACGAACCAACAATAATTCAAGCAGCGCTCGTGAATAAACTGGTGCCCTGAGCTTGGCTGTCCAGTAGCGCTTTAGACGTTTGGAGATTCGATTATCAAGACTAATTCCGACACTGTTCGCGATCTGACAGTGCCAGTCTCAAGCCTGGCGGAAGGAGGACGACGACGCAAATGATCTTTGTTATGACACTGTGTCGCTAATCTGAAGCTAGGACGTCATTTGACCATTCCTCTGTGATGGAGTGATGGACAGGTTTCTCTGCAGCCAATCACATGATCGTAGAGCATCATGGCATGTAGGGGAGACGGGCAGGACCAATCCAAGGACTCCTATGGAGGCTAGGATCTTTAGGCTCCAATCAGTAATCTTAAACCCCTTTGAACGGACGAGTGATACAAGACCTTGGTATTTGAGAGGCGCTATACAAATGTTTCATTATATATCATACATGACGTCACCAACTAATGTATAACAATCAATCAATCCATCAATGAAACTTGATATAGCTCCTCTTAAAGAAATCTACTCACAGGCGCTCTCAGCAATCGGAACACTGTAAACAAACACGTGACCATTTCGCGCATGCGCAGGCTACCGTTTTTTCGCTCTTCCTCGTTGCATCCATTCCGTTACATCCAGAGGCGGCGATCTTGTTTGGCAGGACTGGTGAAGGGACACCAAATGAGAGATGTAGGAAATGTGGGGGACACACGTATAACGCGTCCCCTCTCTATAAAAGGTGGGGGACTTATCCCCCTCGACCCCCCGTATCGCCGCCCATGGTTACATCATCAATTACATTACACACTCTCTGAAAAGCCGGCGTTTGTTTACGCCCTAAGACGTCGTCGTCGGTAGTCTCGAATTTCCGTGCGATAAAAAAACGACACGTTGTCGTGCCGCCGTCGTCGTCGGTGGCTCGGGGGCGCCACCGTCGCTCGGCGTTGCGTTCCAGGTGCTGACTCCGGCTCTGATAAATATTCCTTGATTGCATACCGTTGGTCTGACGTCCGTCGCTGCAGATTACAGGGCGACGACTACGACGACGACGCTGCGTCGCCTGGAGAATGTTGGAGAACGTCTATCCATCTATCCATCAGAGGGAGATTACAAGATGCGAGGGATCAGGGAAGAGGAGGATGAAACGGGTGAGACTGGATGGATGGATGGATGAGGGAAGGGGAGGGAAGGAAGGGGAAGGAAAGGGAAAAGTCGTTGGCTGCGGGTGAGTGTGTTTATTCGTTGCGCGCCAAATCCCCTTACGAACGACACGGTCTAACTCAACAAGTCAAGGGAGAGGGAGAGGGAGAGGGAGAGGGACTTGGAGGATGAGGAGGGAGGGACATGGAGAGGTTTCGAAGGAGGGGACTTAAGGAGAGACGAAGGGAGTTAGGGATGGTGTGTGTGTGTGTGTGTGTGTGTGTGTGTGTGCATGCAGGGAGGAGGGGAGTGCGAAGGAAGAGAAATAGAGACAGACAGACAGAGTGAGCAAGACAGGGGCAGTGACAGATAGAAACAGACAGATAGATAGATGGTAGGAGACAGACAGACAGATAGAAAGTGAGATACAGATAGACAGAAAGAGAGAAAGACAGACAGATAGAGTGATAGAACGACCCGTCACCTAATTCATATTCATCCAATGAATGCGAAGATTTATATAGCGCCCCTTAAATGCTTCTACTTAAAGATACTCCCGACCCAACCCCGGCTAAAAAGAAAGGTCACACGGCTATCATCAAATGCATCAGAGTAAACCCTTGGAGTATAATATGGTAATAAGAGTCCATTCTCTGTTGCACAGGAAGCCTGGCTTAGGTTGGCCGTGCAAATGACATAGAGAAAGGGATCCAAGTTAGACCCCTGTGGCAACAGGAACCCAAGGAGAACTATAGTACGTCCCTCTCAACTGATATTGAACGATATTGTACAAAAAGAGCCAAACCAAATAACCAATCAAGGATGTTACCAGAATGGCCAAATTAGACAAATGATAAGACATGCTTTACCTGAAACGCCACTGAGTAGATTTCCTGAAGGGGAACTATGTAAATTTTCTGAACGAATGAAAGTGTGTGCACGGAAGGGGTACCCTGAGGAATTTTTCGAAAGTCCGAAGGGTAATTTGGGGAACATGTGAAATGGGGAGGGGAACGGTCCTCTCCTTCCTACACCTCCACCTCCAGCTTCTACTCCTTTAGCTCCAGAGCTGTGTCTGAATCTGATCTGGCTTAAATCTACACTTTAACTAATTACGAGCCTAATGTTGCTGCCGTGGCTGAGGGCAGACGTCTGTAAAAACAGCAGTTGAACGAAACGCGTGCAAACACGCGTATATATATATAACATATATATATGACTATATATAGACCTACAGCGTTCGTAGAACTAGAGAAAATATATCTTTAATGTATAATTTTCTTGCTTTAGAATAATCAATACACCATTTGAAATATTATCCACGCATCCATCTGTTTTATTATCCCATCCATGTATCCATCTATTCATCCATTTGATTTCATTTATCCATCCATTCATTTAACTTATCTATCTATCTATTTATTCATCTTATCAATTGGTCCAATTTATTTATCTATACATTCCTTTCATCCATCCTTAATCTATATGGATGTACATATGTTAGTCGCGAGCGCCTATGATTTCGAGTGGCGCTATATCAGTTTTATATTGCAATTTCTCACACATATATATATAATCATATATATATATGCTTATATGCATACATAGATAATTATATACATTTGATTTCCTGTCCATTTGCTGTTATCGCGCATTCCGTTGTCCTCTATATACTTGGCGTTGCTCTCCCGTTGCGTTGTAACTGGCTCCGAACTGTCTGCGCTGTGTCTTTGAATCGGTCGATCCGACCAATACGTCATCATTTGCAGACGACTTTCTCTCTATCGCCGCCCAACGAACGACCAAAGAACGACGACGACTCAACGCCAGAGAGAGACTTAGCAAACACTTAGAACGCTGCTTCTTACTTATGTACAACCCAACCAATCAATCAATCGATCAGATCACGTCCATCCATCCATCCATCCGTCTCAGGGAAAAGCCGACCGAACGGAGGAAGGAATGGAAGGAGGAAGAAAGAGAATAATCGCAAGTGAACATTATATATAGCGCCTCGACATCATTACTGGACTCAGCGATCAGACGCAATGGTCAACACTCGTTGTTGCTATAGTGCTATTTCTATACTACTAATAAAAATTATAATCACAATATTAATAATAATAATAATAATAATAATAATAATAATAATAATAATAATAGTAATAATAATAATAATAGCAATAATAGTAATAGTAATAATAATAACGATAATAATAATAGTAATAATAGTAATAGTAATAATAATAATAGTAGCAATAATAATAATAATAATTATAATAATAGTAGTAAAAATAATAATAATAATAATAATAATAATAAAAATAATAATAATAATAATAATAATAATAATAGTAATAAAAATAAAAATAATAGTAATAATAATAATAATAATAATAATAATAATAATAATAGTAATGATAATAATAATAATAATAACAATAGTAATAATAATATTAATAATAATAATAATAATAATAATAATAATCGCGTGTCACAACACCCAGATGCCGAACAATGACCCTGCGTTCCAAGAGTTCACGAGCATAGCCCTCGAGGACATGACTTTGTTGGGTGCACCTCTGATTTCAGGTCCAGCTGTGAACATGGTCGTTAATTCAAAGGCCAATGACCTCGAGAGGGCAATCGGAAGATTGTCCTTGCTTTATACACATGACGCTCTGGTTCTGCTGAGAAACAGTCTAAGTGTACCGAAGCTCTTGTACAGTCTGCGCACAGCCGTCTGCGCTGATTGCCCGGGCTTGGCTCGGTTTGATCAACTGCTGAGAGAAGGACTGTCAACCATTTTAAATGTGGACCTTGACGATGACCGCTGGCTCCAGGCTTCTTTGCCGGTGAGAGATGGTGGTCTGGGAGTTCGTTGTGCATCTACGCTGGCACTTTCTGCCTTTCTGGCTTCTGCTGCTAGTACAAGCGAACTCCAGGCATGCATCCTACCAACAGAGTCTGCTGAGGAACCATATGAACTTGCGAGTTCAGCACTCAACGCTTGGAAGACCCTGACAGATGCAGAACCACCAACAGGAGCAGCAAGTTATCGCCAGAAAGAATGGGACCTCCGATTCACAGACAAGGCATGGAAAGGTCTGCTGGATTCCAATAACAATCCATGCGACCGTGCTCGCCTGCTGGCCTCACGAGCACCTCATTCTGGAGACTGGATGCTAGCGCCCCCTGTGACTGCCCTAGGCCTGCGCCTCTCAAACGAGGAAGTACGACTGGCAGCCGGGTTGAGGCTAGGAACGACGCTCTGCGAGCCACATTTGTGTCACCAATGTCAAGAGAGCGTCGACGCAAAAGGGCTCCATGGACTAATTTGTAGAAGAGGCAGCGGAAAACATCAACGACACAGCATGTTGAACGATGTCATCTGGAGAGCTCTTGGCAGGGCGAAGATTCCAGCGCAAAAGGAACCTCTCGGCTTGCTAAGAGAAGATGGAAAGCGACCGGACGGCGTCACGCTCATTCCTTGGACACGTGGTCGATGTCTGGCATGGGATGTGACAGTGCCCGACACCTACGCCAAGTCACATCTTGTCGACACATCTATCAGAGCTGGCGAAGCAGCCGAACGCGCAGCTAAGACGAAGAGGGCCAAGTATTCCACCATAACCAACACCCACGACTTCGTAGCCCTCTCCTTGGAATCCGGCGGCGCTTGGAGCAGTGAAGGACTGGAGTTCATCTCAGAGTTGGGTAGTCGAACGAGTGCTGCAACCCACGATCCAATGGAGACGTCATTTCTGTTCCAACGTATCTCAGTTGTTCTTCAGCGTGGGAATGCAGTCTGCCTCTTCGTGACATTGCCAACACTCCATTAGCTCATCATGGGCGATAACAGCATAATGTGAAACATATATGTATAATAATAATAATAATAATAATGATAATAATAATAATAATAATAATAATAATAATAATAAATTTGTCAATAATAATAATAATAATAATAATAATAATAATAATAATCAAACTGCTGCCGCTCTTACAACTACTACAAATGCTGCTACTGTTCTTGTTGATGTACCTAATGGAATTGCTACTAATAATAGCCTAACTATACTGATATATACTCCTACTATGTGACGTATCTTATTCGACCAGATCATCCGTACGACATCCCATCCTATCTCTTCCACCTCCCACTAGAGGCGCTCTAAACGTCACCACCTTCGACCCACCAACGGCCGACTTAACAACCCAAATGGGGTAAAACGGAGACAATTAATAAGGAACCCGGTCAACATTAACCTCAGCTACGGCGTCCGCGCGATGGCGCCAAAATCCCAATAAAAGACGCGGCGGGCGGTTTAGGAACGCGCCCGGAACAACAACAACAGCAGTGACTAGCATGCGCCTAGAATAATTGCTCTAAATTTACCGCGACCATAAAGCGTTGGTGGAGCTAGGAGCACTGGACACGCGATTTTAATAACGATATGATTTATAAAGGCGAACGAATGCTGGGCTGCGCTCGGGAAAGACGTGTGCTACATAAATTGGGATTTAGCGTTCATTAGCAGGATCTGGTTAGAGAGATCAAACTCACCCGAAGAAGAAGAAGAAGAAGAAGAAGAAGAAGAAGAAGAAGAAGAAGAAGAAGAAGAAGAAGAAGAAGAAGAAGAAGAAGAAGAAGAAGAAGAAGAAGAAGAAGAAGAAGAAGAAGAAGAAGAAGAAGAAGAAGAAGAAGAAGAAGAAGAAGAAGAAGAAGAAGAAGAAGAAGAAGAAGAAGAAGAAGAAGAAGAAGAAGAAGAAGAAGAAGAAGAAGAAGAAGAAGAAGAAGAAGAAGAAGAAGAAGAAGAAGAAGAAGAAGAAGAAGAAGAAGAAGAAGAAGAAGAAGAAGAAGAAGAAGAAGAAGAAGAAGAAGAAGAAGAAGAAGAAGAAGAAGAAGAAGAAGAAGAAGAAGAAGAAGAAGAAGAAGAAGAAGAAGAAGAAGAAGAAGAAGAAGAAGAAGAAGAAGAAGAAGAAGAAGAAGAAGAAGAAGAAGAAGAAGAAGAAGAAGAAGAAGAAGAAGAAGAAGAAGAAGAAGAAGAAGAAGAAGAAGAAGAAGAAGAAGAAGAAGAAGAAGAAGAAGAAGAAGAAGAAGAAGAAGAAGAAGAAGAAGAAGTACAGAAGGAATTATTATTTGTTTTCATGCGTTGTCAACTGTTCGAACAAACATTGCCGACGGCATCGCGAAATTCAACTTCCGTTCAAGCCCAATTATCGCCCAATTCAGCGCCGACCGTTCAACGATGAACAGGGTCTACAGGATTTCTCTTGGTGTATGCGTCTGTGTACCTCAATGTATGTGTCCGTCTGACTGTCTGCCTCTTTTATTATCCATCTATCCATACCTCTACATATATATATATATATATATATTCGTATCTCTAGGTCTGGCTCTATCCGTCTCTCTCTGTCCCTTTGTATGTTTGTCTGTCTATCTGTCTGTCGGTCAGTAAGAAAATTTTTTGCAGATATAGTAGAGAAATAGAGATAGATAGATAGATAGATAGATAGATAGATAGATACAGACAGACAGACAGACAGACAGACAGACAGAGACAGAGACAGAGAGAGAGGGAGGGGAGGGAGGGAGGAAGGGACTGAGAAGGATTGTGAGGAGACCATAATCCTTCGTCTGGTCCTAAATGATTACAGACGCTGCCACCGCATTTTCATTTCCTGTTGGTCATGCGTCATATATATATATATATATATACATATATATATATGTATATATATGTGTATATATATATATATCTGTTTAGGACATAGAAAGACAGACAGACATAGAAGCGGAAATAATCGCACAAATTAAGAAACTGAGGGAGAACAGACAGACACAGACAGAGAAACAGAGAGATTGGGTGAGTGAGGAAGGGATTGAGTGAGTGAGAGAGACAGACAGACACACAGACAGACAGAGAGTGAGAGAGAGAGAGTGACACAGAGGGTAACTCCTCGTTGTGTGTGTCTTTCTTTTCAACGAGTATACATAAGATTGTCGTCGTTGTCGTCGTCTGTGTAATTAGTTGTATTCTGCCATCGGCCATTTTCAATGTATTCCTTGCAACGAACGATTCCGCAACGAATCTATACCCTCACTCTCTCCCTATCTGTCTGTCTGTCTGTCTGTCTGTCTGCCTGTCTGTCTGTCTCTTAGTCTGCATGTCTTTATATATGTCTATCTCACCTCTCTCTCTGTCTCTCTTTCTTTCTTTCTTTGTCTGTCTGTTTGTCTGTTTGTCTGTCTCTCTTTCTTTCTTTCTTTGTCCGTCTGTCTGTCTCTCTCTCCTAAATTCCCTAATCATATATACATTGAAATGTTTGCTTAATTGTTTATAGTACATAGTTAGTATTAGTTACGCAAGTATATATCTGTTTAGGAATATATGTAAACATATATAAATATATACACACAGATGTTGAATAATATGTATAATGTATATATATATATATATATATATATATATATATATATGTATATATTCTGCCAGAGCATAAAGAACGTTATTCTTCCTCGGTGTAAATCCTGTGGATGTGTTGGTGATCGGTCGGTTCGTCGTTGGAGGCGCCACTGTTGCGGTCGGTTGGACTAAAACACGACGACGACGACGCCTGTTTGTCACCCTCTTATCATCCTCCTCTTCTTCCTCTTCTTCTTTTTCCTCCTCTTATTCCTCCGTTTCCTTCTTTTCTTGCTCCATTTCTTCCCTCTCGTCCTCCTCTTCCTCCTCTCTCACGTCTTCCAACGACAGGACATTAAATTCCAAGGAGCTAGAATAAATGACTCCACACTACAATACACACCTCCTCCATTTATATATATATATATAAACATCATATGTATATGTATATATATCTGATATGTACATCACACACATACATCTTTTATATATATATATATATATTATGTATATGTGTATATAATGTGTGATTGTGATACGAGGTCTAACATTTGTCTCTATATATATATTACGTTAGAGAAAATTTATGTATGCTTATGTATATAATTATATTTAATTGCGTAGAGTCCGATTGTGACATATATTTATATATATATATAGCATAAAGTATATGTATAGTATATATATATATGCACGTGTGTCTGTGTGTGTGTGTGTCTGTGTGTGTGTATCTTTGTGTCTGTGTCTGTTTGTGTGTATGTATGTGTGTGTATGTGTGTGTATGTGTGTATGTGTGTGTGTATGTGTGTATGTGTGTGTATATGTGTGTATGTGTGTATGTGTGTGTGTATGTGTGTATGTGTGTGTGTATGTGTGTATGTGTGTGTATGTGTGTATGTGTGTATGTGTGTATCTTTGTGTCTGTGTCTGTATGTGTGTGTATGTGTGTGTATATGTGTGTATGTGTGTATGTGTGTGTGTATGTGTGTATTTGTGTGTATATGTGTGTATGTGTGTATGTGTGTGTGCGTATGTGTGTATGTGTGTGTATATGTGTGTATGTGTGTATGTGTGTGCGTATGTGTGTATGTGTGTGTATATGTGTGTATGTGTGTATGTGTGTGCGTATGTGTGTATGTGTGTGTATATGTGTGTATGTGTGTATGTGTGTGCGTATGTGTGTATGTGTGTGTATATGTGTGTATGTGTGTATGTGTCTGTGTGTCTGTGTGTCTGTGTGCGCGCGCGAGTTTTAGCACGTCCTGCTCTTAAACACATAGTGTTCACTTGTTGATGGCATTTGCCCTGTCATGGATACATGCGTATATATATATATCTATATAAATGTATATATATATACATTGTGCATTGATGATATATATTATACATTTGTGTATATATATATACGTATGTACAGTTTAAGCTGCGGTCATCGTCTTACGTGTGGCATTTGGATGAAGCGAGTGTTGGTCGATGGAGGAGAAGGGGAGGAGGAGAAGGAAGAGGAAGAGGAAGAGGAGGAGGAGGAAGAGGAAATAATTTATGAGGCTCCCGTACTTTTCCGAGGTGGGACAATTTATGGATGCGGTCGTTCTGGCGGTTTTTGGGATAGGATGAGAGTCATGGGAGACTGAGATGGACGAACGTACGAACGTATGGATGGACGGACGGACGGACGGACGGAAGGATGGACGGACGTACGGATGGACGTACGGATGGACGTACGGATGGACGTAACGATGGACGTACGGATGTACGTACGGATGGACGTACGGATGGACGTAACGATGGACGTACGGATGGACGTAACGATGGACGTACGGATGGACGTAACGATGGACGTACGGATGGACGTAACGATGGACGTACGGATGGACGTACGGATGGACGTACGGATGGACGTACGGATGGACGTACGGATGGACGTTACGATGGACGTACGGATGGACGTACAGATGGACGTACGGATGGACGTACGGATGGACGTACGGATGGACGTACGGATGGACGTACGGATGGACGTACGGATGGACGTAACGATGGACGTACGGATGGACGTAACGATGGACGTACGGATGGACGTACGGATGGACGTACGGATGGACGTACGGATGGACGTGACGATGGACGTACGGATGGACGTACGGATGGACGTACGGATGGACGTACGGATGGACGTACGGATGGACGTAACGATGGACGTACGGATGGACGTACGGATGGACGTACGGATGGACGTACGGATGGACGTACGGATGGACGTACGGATGGACGTACGGATGAACGTACGGATGGACGTACGGATGGACGTAACGATGGACGTACGGATAGACGTACGGATGGACGTACGGATGCCCGTACGGATGGACGTAACGATGGACGTATGGATGGACGTAACGATGGACGTACGGATGGACGTACGGATGGACGTACGGATGGACGTACGGATGGACGTACGGATGGACGTAACGATGGACGTACGGATGGACGTACAGATGGACGTACGGATGGACGTACGGATGGACGTACGGATGGACGTAACGGTGGACGTACGGATGGACGTACGGATGGACGTACGGATGGACGTAACGATGGACGTACGGATGGACGTACAGATGGACGTACGGATGGACGTACGGATGGACGTACGGATGGACGTAACGATGGACGTACGGATGGACGTAACGATGGACGTACGGATGGACGTACGGATGGACGTAACGATGGACGTACGGATGGACGTAACGATGGACGTACGGATGGACGTACGGATGGACGTACGGATGGACGTACGGATGGACGTAACGATGGACGTACGGATGGACGTACGGATGGACGTAACGATGGACGTACGGATGGACGTAACGATGGACGTACGGATGGACGTACGGATGGACGTACGGATGGACGTACGGATGGACGTAACGATGGACGTACGGATGGACGTACGGATGGACGTAACGATGGACGTACGGATGGACGTAACGATGGACGTACGGATGGACGTACGGATGGACGTACGGATGGACGTAACGATGGACGTACGGATGGACGTGACGATGGACGTACGGATGGACGTACGGATGGACGTACGGATGAACGTACGGATGGACGTACGGATGGACGTAACGATGGACGTACGGATGGACGTACGGATGGACGTACGGATGGACGTACGGATGGACGTACGGATGGACGTACGGATGGACGTAACGATGGACGTACGGATGGACGTAACGATGGACGTACGGATGGACGTAACGATGGACGTACAGATGGACGTACGGATGGACGTACGGATGGACGTACGGATGGACGTACGGATGGACGTAACGATGGACGTACGGATGGACGTAACGATGGACGTACGGATGGACGTAACGATGGACGTACGGATGGACGTAACGATGGACGTACAGATGGACGTACGGATGGACGTACGGATGGACGTAACGATGGACGTACGGATGGACGTACGGATGGACGTACGGATGGACGTACGGATGGACGTAACGATGGACGTACGGATGGACGTACGGATGGACGTAACGATGGACGTACGGATGGACGTAACGATGGACGTACGGATGGACGTACGGATGGACGTACGGATGGACGTAACGATGGACGTACGGATGGACGTGACGATGGACGTACGGATGGACGTACGGATGGACGTACGGATGAACGTACGGATGGACGTACGGATGGACGTAACGATGGACGTACGGATGGACGTACGGATGGACGTACGGATGGACGTACGGATGGACGTACGGATGGACGTACGGATGGACGTACGGATGGACGTAACGATGGACGTACGGATGGACGTAACGATGGACGTACGGATGGACGTAACGATGGACGTACAGATGGACGTACGGATGGACGTACGGATGGACGTACGGATGGACGTACGGATGGACGTAACGATGGACGTACGGATGGACGTAACGATGGACGTACGGATGGACGTAACGATGGACGTACGGATGGACGTACGGATGGACGTACGGATGGACGTAACGATGGACGTACGGATGGACGTAACGATGGACGTACGGATGGACGTAGCGATGGACGTACGGATGGACGTAACGATGGACGTACGGATGGACGTACGGATGGACGTACGGATGGACGTTACGATGGACGTACGGATGGACGTACAGATGGACGTACGGATGGACGTACGGATGGACGTACGGATGGACGTACGGATGGACGTAACGATGGACGTACGGATGGACGTAACGATGGACGTACGGATGGACGTAACGATGGACGTACGGATGGACGTACGGATGGACGTACGGATGGACGTACGGATGGACGTGACGATGGACGTACGGATGGACGTACGGATGGACGTACGGATGGACGTACGGATGGACGTACGGATGGACGTAACGATGGACGTACGGATGGACGTACGGATGGACGTACGGATGGACGTACGGATGGACGTACGGATGGACGTACGGATGGACGTACGGATGAACGTACGGATGGACGTACGGATGGACGTAACGATGGACGTACGGATAGACGTACGGATGGACGTACGGATGGACGTAACGATGGACGTACGGATGGACGTACGGATGGACGTACGGATGGACGTAACGATGGACGTACGGATGGACGTAACGATGGACGTACGGATGGACGTACAGATAGACGTACGGATGGACGTACGGATGGACGTACGGATGGACGTAACGGTGGACGTACGGATGGACGTACGGATGGACGTACGGATGGACGTAACGATGGACGTACGGATGGACGTACAGATGGACGTACGGATGGACGTACGGATGGACGTACGGATGGACGTACGGATGGACGTAACGATGGACGTACGGATGGACGTAACGATGGACGTACGGATGGACGTACAGATAGACGTACGGATGGACGTACGGATGGACGTACGGATGGACGTAACGGTGGACGTACGGATGGACGTACGGATGGACGTACGGATGGACGTAACGATGGACGTACGGATGGACGTACAGATGGACGTACGGATGGACGTACGGATGGACGTACGGATGGACGTACGGATGGACGTAACGATGGACGTACGGATGGACGTAACGATGGACGTACGGATGGACGTACGGATGGACGTACGGATGGACGTACGGATGGACGTGACGATGGACGTACGGATGGACGTACGGATGGACGTACGGATGGACGTACGGATGGACGTACGGATGGACGTAACGATGGACGTACGGATGGACGTACGGATGGACGTACGGATGGACGTACGGATGGACGTACGGATGGACGTACGGATGGACGTACGGATGAACGTACGGATGGACGTACGGATGGACGTAACGATGGACGTACGGATAGACGTACGGATGGACGTACGGATGGACGTAACGATGGACGTACGGATGGACGTACGGATGGACGTACGGATGGACGTAACGATGGACGTACGGATGGACGTAACGATGGACGTACGGATGGACGTACAGATAGACGTACGGATGGACGTACGGATGGACGTACGGATGGACGTAACGGTGGACGTACGGATGGACGTACGGATGGACGTACGGATGGACGTAACGATGGACGTACGGATGGACGTACAGATGGACGTACGGATGGACGTACGGATGGACGTACGGATGGACGTACGGATGGACGTAACGATGGACGTACGGATGGACGTAACGATGGACGTACGGATGGACGTACAGATAGACGTACGGATGGACGTACGGATGGACGTACGGATGGACGTAACGGTGGACGTACGGATGGACGTACGGATGGACGTACGGATGGACGTAACGATGGACGTACGGATGGACGTACAGATGGACGTACGGATGGACGTACGGATGGACGTACGGATGGACGTACGGATGGACGTAACGATGGACGTACGGATGGACGTAACGATGGACGTACGGATGGACGTACAGATAGACGTACGGATGGACGTACGGATGGACGTACGGATGGACGTAACGGTGGACGTACGGATGGACGTACGGATGGACGTACGGATGGACGTAACGATGGACGTACGGATGGACGTACAGATGGACGTACGGATGGACGTACGGATGGACGTACGGATGGACGTAACGGTGGACGTACGAATGGACGAATAGTGTTAAAGCAGTAGAAGAATTTGTTTAAGAAGAAGGGTAAGAGGAGGAGGAGGAGGTATGCAGTATCTTATACCTGAGTATATTAAAGCGCCCCTTGCTCTACAGG
>OY365813.1:35117285-35164785 GCA_959347315.1 Bimastos eiseni
TATCTAGCATACTTCTTAAAATACTTGTGTTATGTGATATTAGTTACCATAGCTTAGAATTTTGATAAACAAAACTGTGCCCAATGATCTATTGAATAGTCTTGGGGGTAGCCCCGTCAGCGGGAGAAAATCCCTTGGGGCTTTCCCATCTGTAACCTATCTATTCCTATATTAATTTTTTGCAATGTATTTTGTATAGTTTATCTGCTCATCCGGAAAATGACTCTTGTTTTGCTTTGGTTGCAGTAAATAAAATCAATCAATCAATCATATATATACATATATATATATATATCCGTTCATCCATCTGTGTGTGTTGTAGGTCAGACGGAGGGTGACACAGGGTATGACTATCACGCTGTCTACGAGAGTGATTATGACAGCAACTTATCAGGTTACAATTCACTCGCTCATTCATTCATTCATTCAATCATTTGCTCAGTCATTCATATATATTATATTCGGTCATTTTATTTAGCCATTTGGACATTTAGCCATCCAGCTAGGGAAATATTTAGCCATCCACTCGTTCACCCAAAGCATCTTCCAGTCAGATACAAAGCCATGTGACCATTCAGCCATTAGTCATTCATCTATGAAGTCATTTAGCCATTTATCCATGAAGTCATTTAGCCATTCATCTATGAAACCATTTAGCCACGAGCTGGTTATGTTATTGTTCTGCTTTGAAGACCTTGGTAAGGAGCCCTCTTTCGACGCTCCGTTGGCCAATGTTACCTTCAGGCTGGGAGAGACGGCGCTTCTCCCTTGCACCATTGAACACCTCGGCAAGTATAAGGTCAGGGCAAATTTCAACAAAATCGGGTCGGGTCAGTCGCCATAATTAGGTTATGGCGCTGCGCCTGTTTCCCAGAGTTCACTTTCACTCTGTTATACTCCCTTAGAAATGTCCTTTTCAAATGTGATGGGATCGGGAGCAGCCTTTAAGGGGTGCCATATAAATCTTCGCAATGAATGAATTATGTTGCGCTATGTTTGTTCTGTATTTCTTAATGTTCGTTTACTATTTAAAACTAAGATACGTTACATAGTGATAACATTTATAAGGGCGATGATCCGATTTAACTGTATGGCAGCCTGCCAGGTGTCCGTCTGTTCTTCTACCCATACGACAGTCACCCCTAGTGAGTGAAAGGCTGTGTCAACCATAATTATGTTGCGCATATTGCTTTGTTTTATGAGCGCAGCGTTCGCTAATCCATGATTGGATAGAATTTAATTTATTCCAGTGATGTCACCGTTTGATTGACAGCTGTCAGTCACCGGCTGAGCGATGTGTCTCCCATCAATGGATTGAGAGACCGTTTAATAACGTTTCGCTTGCGATGACTGACGGGTGATTGAGTACGTTGATTGATTGGTTGATTGATTGAGGCTCTATGGCTACATGTATGGAGAGTGCAATCAAACGCAGCGATAACATCTGAAACGAATCGAATGATTGAAAACAAGTGATTGATGGCGCCTGAGCTCAGATCCGTGCCTCTCTCCGTGTCCCTTTCTATGTCCCTTCCTCTCTCTCCCTGCGTCCGTGCCTCCCTACGTATCCCTCTCAGTCTCTGATAATTTCTGGCGCTGTAGAGCGGACTCGATTGACGATGCGCGTAGGAGGTGATTCGGTCCGATGATGCGGAGGGATACAATTAATATGTGTTTGTACGCATGCGTATACGTCTGGTCGTGCTTGTCCGTCTCTGTCGTTGTCACTGTCTTTGTGTGGGTGGAGCTAAGGAACCAAAGACGCTCTTCCGATCCAAGTCGCTATGCAGGCCTATGGCTATGTCTTTACGACTGTCTTGACACTTCTGCATTGCTGTCTGTCTGGTTTTATGTCTGTCTATGTACCTGTCTTTCTGTCTGTCCGTCCATCTGACTTTGTATCTCTATCTCCATGTGTGCCTGCGTCTGTGGATGCGTATGACTTATTGTCTGTATGTTTTATAGTGTTTCTGCTCACTCTGTCGCTCTACCTCTCTCTTGCTCTCTTGCTCTCTTTTTCTTCTCTCTCTCTCTCTCTCTCTCTCTCTCTCTCTCTCTCTCTCTCTCTCTCTCTCTCTCTCTCTCTCACTCTCTGTCTGTCAATTTGTCTGTCTCTGTCTCTGTCTCTTTCACTCTCTTTCTGAATGAGTCTATAGATGCGTCTGTCTCTCTATCATTGCCTTTTGTATGACTGTTTGTGTGTGTGTTTCGCTGTATTTGCCTGTCTGTCTGTCTGTGTCTCTCTCTGTGTGCTTGTGACTATAACTGCGTCTGTCTGCGTGTGTCTCTGAGGTTGCCTGGTTGGAGCATAATTCCATTCCGTTGACCTTCGAAGATCGAAGGGTCATCGATGACTCTCGCTTCAGTATCGTTCGTCCGGCGATTAAGGACTGGAATCTCCAGATCCAGGACGTCCGCTTGGAGGACGACGGACCGTACAGGTGCACCGTCAACATCAAACCAGTCATCAGTAAAACAGTCTGGCTAATCGTCACAGGTTAAGCCGTCTCAAATTATTAGCAACTCTAAACGCTTACGGTTATGGTTTTGGTAACGATGAGAGTTATGGTTAGAGTTACGGTTAGAGTTATGGTTAGGGTTACGGTTAGAGTTAGGTTTACGATTGGAGCAATGGTTAGTGTTAAGGTTAGAGTTATGGTTATGGTTATTATTGGAGTTACGGTGATGGTTATGGTTACGTTAAGGGTTGCAGTTACGTCATGGGTAGCGGTTACGGTTACGTCTGTCTCAGTTTGTATGTCTGCCCGTCAGAGACGTATCTAGGGGTGCAGAAGGGTCATGTGCCCCGAGCGCCAAGTTGGAAGGGGCGCCAAAATGAGGGTTGAAACTAATATTTTAATTTTATGCAGCTAATTTATCTCAACTAAGTTACAAAGATTATATTTTGGCGCCTCCTTAAATGTCCTCATTACAAACAGATTGTCAAGCATGATTTTGACGCCCCCTCCCGGGCCCCACTGATGAGTGATCATTGATTACTAAGGGCTCGTTAGGGGAAGCATAATACTCATGACGTATTTTAAATCTACGCATTTCAATTCTTCTAGCTATTCTGTTTCAAAATTTTGCAAACTATGACCGGTCCTTCAGCAAATTTAAGCCAATTTTGTCGTTTTGCGGGCCCCAATGAAACAAGATCGTCTTAGCGATCGTGCTGTTCTTAGCGTCGAACGAGAAACATTTGAAAAAACAAATTTTGATAAAGTTGACCAATTTGCGACAGTTAAGTCAAGGCAAATTAATTTGTTAGACTGTCTATGACAGTCATCGTGGGTCCCGTTATAATGGCTAGATGGCTTTTGTTAAAAAGTCTATGGACAGTCATGTATAAGATACATTTAAGATTATGTGAAATAAGTTAGAAAAGTCCATAAATGACGTCTCGCAATTATGGATGAATCTTGACATCCCCTTACCCCAGAAATCTGACGCCACAAAGCTCTGGCACCCTCCCCAGGAAAAAAACAGATGTCCAGAATGTCATATGCACATTTTCTTATAATTATAAAACAAAGTAATTATAACTATATAAGTACTTAAAACTATAGGTATAACGATGACAAATGAAGCAAGTTGAATTATTACACTGATTATGCATTCCACAAGATGAAAAGCTCAAGTATAATCATTACATTGAAATTTTTTTGAAAATAACAACTTGAAACAATCCAAACTTTATGCTTCTTCATTCTACCATGCACTAGGAAGCAAATTGCTTCTTCGTGGAATAATACTGAGAGCTTGAACCTCATCATCCTATTCAAGTGATATTCCGTTTCTAAGCTCTTCTTCGTCTGTCCAATCTATACTCTCTCCATTTACTTTGTTTGCGATTACGACCATTAGTTCACGTTGCCGACTTCTTTGGCCTGAAACGTTTTAGCCGAGCAATTGATTCCTGCCTCTGTGTTACAGAATTTCTGCCTCAATTCCAAAGCCACAAAATTGACACCGAGCATAACAGTAAACACATCAAGAATGAAGAATGCAATAATCATAATTATTGTTGTTAAATTGTGGTAATCACTGCTGATAAGTGAAACTTGTTTACTTTAATAAAAAATTTAATAAAATTACGAATTTTGATGTCTGATGTGATGATGTGATGCCATATTTCTTAGACACCTTCTCCGAGTCAAGCATCGTCAAAAATGTGTGACCCATGGCTTGTGACGTCATTTATGGACGTCCGTCAATGGGGCGCCAATTCTGTAGTTTGTCCCCGGGCGCAAAATATCCCTACCTACGCCTCTGTCTGCCTCTCTTTCTATTTATTTCTCTACATAAGGCGCTATAAAAACACTTCCTCCCTCCTCCTCCTTCTCCTCTTCCTCCTCATCCTCCTTCTCCTCCTCCTTCTCCCTCGCGTCACCGAATCCCGTGAAATGCGTCCCAATTCCCGGACCTGACATCCCAATATCCCGTCTTCTCCTGCGGCACAACAGTCCCACGATACCTCGAATTACGAGGAACGTCATTAGTGCTTTTGACAGCCTGGGTGGTATAATACACCGTACGACCGGAGGGACCCCTAGTTTCCCCTTTCCCCCGCCTCGCAAGGGGTCCTCTTCCAGTGACCGGGGTCTCCCAAGAAAAGAAGATCAAGCGGAGAGAGAAGGTCATTAGTCACCTTGTATTACACACTTCGTCCTATTGCTTCTATTCTCACGGATCCAGTCGACCAGGCGAGTCGTCGCTTCTCACATCAAATATTCATGGAGGGAGCGATGAGGGAGGGTGCCGGGCAGAGGAGGGGCAGGGGACAGAGGTTTTCAGGGCAGGGAGCCTGTGACCGTCTTTGGTCGCGAGGGCGAGGAGAGGAGAGGAGAGGCGCCGTTGCAACCGATGTGTCGTCGGTGGAAGCAGGACGAGGTGACTGCGTCGTGTTGAATTGGTCACTGGTATAAGATGAAGAAAGAGGAGGAGGAAGAGGAGGAGGAGGAGGAGGAGAGGAACGGGAAGACGTTGGGAAGAGTGTTTGACGCTTCTCAGCAATCAGAGGATGGATGGAAGGTGGGACGGAGGGAAGGAGGGACGAAAGAAGGAAGGATGAAAGAATGGAAAGAAAAAAGGAAGGGAGGGAAGACAATGGATGGAATGAGGGAGAGAGTTTGGAAGGATGACGGCAAGGAAGGACTGAAGGATACAAGGAGTGAGTGAAGGAAGGGAGAAAAGAAGAAGGGTAGGAAGGACTAAAAGACGGAAGGACGAGTGCAAGGAAGGATAGATGGACAATATGCTAGGATGGGTGGATGTGTGGGTGGATAGGTGAATGGCTGGATTTGTTTTGTAGCTACTTGAATTGTGTCGATTGGAGGTGGTTTGGTTGGAGGTGGAAGAGGAGAGGGGCTGGAGTAGAAGGAAGAGCCTGAGGAAGAGGAGAAGGAGGAGGAGGAGAAGGAGGAGGAGGAGGAGGAGGTTGTGGTGGAGGAGGAGCATGAGAATGAGGAGGAGGTGGTTGTGGAGGAGGAAGAGGAGGAGGAGCTGGTGGAGGAGGAGTAGGAAGTGGAGGAGGAGGAGGCCCCAGTGGGCTATTGAGTCGGCGAAATTAAAATTCATGCTCGGGTCAAAGAGAGCGAAAGACCAAAGGATGGAAACAATTTGGATTTAATCAGTTTCACTCTTCTTACACCCAAACAAGCACGCACTAACACACACTCTCAATCTTTCTGTATGTCTCTGTCTGTCTCTCTGTCTGTCTGTCTTCTCTCTCTCTCTCTCTCTCTCTCTCCGTTTCCGTCTCTGTCTCTGTCTCTCTCTGTCTCTCTCTCTCTGTCTCTCTCTCTGTCTGTCTCTCTCTCTCTCCAGCTCACCCTATGTATCTGCCTGTATCTACGCTATGTATTTCTCAATGTGTCTTTGTCTCTCTCCTTATTACGTAATGAAACAGACGCATTTCAGTTCTGTAGGCGGCCCTTCTATCGCATTCGTTACAAAGGTCATAATAAAATGGACTCATTTAATTTGAACAGATGTCACTGCTCTTCGTACGACTATTGCCTCCCCCTGTGCTAAGACTGTTTAAACCAACATGCGTATATTTAATAATATAAATAATATATTCTGTTACTACAATGTGCTTTAAATAAAAAATGTAGATTATATTGAATCAGATAGAATTTAATTGTTTTCTTATTCTTTCTTATAATGGGAAATCATTTTATTTATTTCAATTTAGAATTATGCAAATCCTTTGCATATAATATTATACGTATATTCTATGTAAAAATATTCCATTGGATGTGAACAGAAGACGTGACTAGAGTTTCAACGGCGTCAATTTGGAGCCTGAGATTAAAGCCGTGGAAAACGCGCTTGGCAAGCCTGTCTTACTGTCTGTCTCTGCCTGGCTGCCTGGCTGCCTGCCTGTGTCTGTCTGTTTGTCTCTCTGCGTGTCTGTCTTTCTTATGTCTGTCTTTTTTTATGTTTTTCTGTCCTGCTGTCTGTCTTACTACAACCGCTGTGGTAGTCTTAGTACGCCCGTCGTCGTCATTAGCAACCTCTGGTCGTTGAGTTAATTGCTTTCGCCAGTCGGCGCGTCTTAGGCAGCGCCACGACACCTGGCGAACGACCACAAAGATATATTGGATTTCTACGAAGGCGCTATATAAATTGAGATGAAGATGAGGACGACATTTGATTCGGTTAGGTTGGGAGACAATAACAGTAAAGGGATTAGAGAGGAAGGAAGGAGGAGAAGGAAGAGGCAGAGGAAGAAGAGGAAGCGAGGAGGAATCGATGGATGAGAGGGAATAGGATGGGGAGAACGACTTCGAGATGCTGCCTGTGGGGTAGCTCCTCGTCGGGTTTTGGAACAACTGACGAAGGGCGATGGGACGACTGGGTTGGTGGTGACTCAGAGGGTAGGGAAGAGAAGAGGGTGTAGACCTATGGGAGAGTGAGGATGGCGATAGACGACGACTAAAAAAACTGTTGGATCGATGAGAGGGGGAGAGGGAAGGAGGAGGAGGAAGAGGAGGAGGAGCAGGAGGAGGAGCAGGAGGAGGAGGAGGAGGAGCAGGAGGAGGAGGAGGAGGAGGAGGACTTGGGAGAGAAATGGACGAAGTTATGGGCATGAAATGCATTGCAGAGAAAAAGACGATGATGATGATGATGACGACGACGACGACGATGATGATGACGACGACGATGATGATGACGATGATGACGATGACGATGATGATGACGATGACGAAGATGACGATGATGATGATGATGATGATGATGATGATGATGATGATGATGATGATGATGATGATGATGGTTGCGTAACTAGTCTATTATTTAAGCTGTTGATGCCATCTCACGCGGTTTAACTGGTTTTGTAAATAGCGATATAACAACACCCGTTTCTGCCTCCTCCTTCCCTCCCTCCCTCTCTTCCTATTTCCGTCTATCTGTCCGTCCGCCAGCCTGCCTGTCCATCCGCCAGCCTGCCTGTCTGTCTGTCTGTCTGTCTGTCTTGGTCTATGGTTCTTCTACCATCCACGTAATCTTCTTGTTTTTCTGTTTCTCAGTTCCGGCAGCCATCTTGGATGACTCGTCGAGCGGAGATAAGAGCATTCCGGAAGGAAGTGACGTCACCTTCAGCTGCAACGTCACCGGCGTCCCACGACCGGAAGTCACGTGGTTCCGATGGCTGTCTCCCGGAAGAACGGTCGAGACGGAGGCAGGCATGTGCAGATATACCAACATCTCCACAGGTTGGTTCATCATAAGAGACAGGAGAGGGAGACAGACAGACACACAGACAGACAGGTAGGCAGACAGAGAGCTTCCTCTTCCAATGTCTTCCCCATACAGTGTCCTCCCCAACCCTTGGCTTCCCCAACCCATGGTTATTCTAACCCATAGCTTCCATAGCCCATAGCTTCCCCATCCAATGCCTTCCCTCATCAAGTGACTTCTTTTCACTTATATTCTCTAATATTCCCCTTCAAATCCTCCGAATCTTTCCAATCTCCGATGGCTAAAATTGTCGCTACAGGAATTCATCCTATTTGTCACGCCTGACTGCTTCCATCCCTTTCCCCTTCGGCCTCACTTGACGACAACCTAATTGGCGATCCGTTCCGCTTGAGTGACTGCACCGTCGCTCTTAACGGATGACTGGCCACAGTCATTAGATGACAATTAACGACATCTATTGAGAAAATCTCTTTTGAGGTAAAGAGAGAAAAGGCGCTAAACAAATTCATTGAGGCGTCGGTCGAAATGAGGGCAGACAGATTGAGGTTGCGTGATATTGTTGGAAGGCATGCGGGACGATGTGTCTGTCTGTCTGTCCGTCTGTCTGTCTGTCTGAGTGTCTCTCTGTTTGAGTGTCTGTGTGTTTGTCTGTGTACGTCTGTTTGTTCGTGTCACTGTCGCCGTGTGTGTGTCTGTCTGTTCCTTGTGTATGCTTGTGTATGTCATAGTCCGTGTCTTCATTAGCCTTCATTGGAAAATCATAAGATATTAGTTTGGTCGACTGAGTGGCACTTCCTATTTCCCTTCCTCCCATTCTCCGCTTTTTCCTCCTTCTCTTTTTCTTTTTCCACCTTCTTCACGTCTTCCTCATCATTCTCCACTTTCTCTTCTTCTTTCTTCTGTCTTCATCCTCCTCTTCTTATTCCGCCTCTTTCTATGACTTTACCGAGGAGGTGAAGGCCATAGGAATCATCTTCTCTTATTGGTCTGTTCCCTCGTTCTATCTCCTCCTCCTTCTCCTCCTCCTTTCCCTCCCTCATCATTTTCTACTCTTTCATTTCCTCAATTACTCCTCCTCCTCCTCCTCTCTTCCTCTTCTCCTTTTCCTCTTCGTCTCCTCTTCTCTAGCTCCTCTCTTCCTCCGCTTCTCTTCATCTTCTCTTCCTCTCCTTCTCCTCCTCTTCTTCAATTCTCTTCCTCTCTTCTCCTCCTCCTATTCTCTTCCTCTCTTTCTCCTCTTCTTCTCCTTCTCTTATCCTCCTCTTCTCTTCTTCCTCCTCCTCCTCCTCCTCCTCCTCTTCTTCGATTCTCGCCTGAGCGAGTGGCGTCGAACAAACATCGTTCTATCTTCTCTCACTTCTATGCATTCTTAATTCGGACGAACCGTCTCTTTGTCTTTGTCTATTTATGTGTCCGTCTGTGTATACGTATGTGTATTTGTTTGTGTGCATGTGTGTGTGTAACTATGTATGTATACTATTTCTGTGTGTAGGTATATGTGTGTGTCTGTCTATATATGTGTTTGTTCGTGTCACTGTTTGCTTGATTACGTTAAAAACATCGTCGATGAATCACCCCATCAGTCGCTCTCTGTCTCTCTCGCCTCCTACCCTTATTCTCACCCTCAAAATGACAGATGAGGCCCAACGCCTCCCTTACACGTGATACGCCCAAGCACCCCCAAATCCTTCTCCCTATCTGCAATAGCTGACGCATTGGGATTTGGTCTTTGACGCCCTGATAGGCGCTATAAATATCCTCTGATAAATTACTAATAACCCTCTGACTTTCTACTTTACTTTAATGAGATGAGTGACTGCCATAGCGCCCTTAGCTCGACCCTCAACGCACCAAGCGCTGTGCTCCGAGGGATAAGTGCATCGGTCGATTCTTCAGTAAACTGTCAAACACGGTTCTTTAAATGCTACGCTCTTCAGACAATGAAGACGCATTTATTTAAGAACTGCTATAACCAGCTTCGGTTTGCGCCTTCGTGAGGTTCCTGAAGGGCGCTCTATAAATATACATACACACATACATACATACATGCGTACATACAATCACTCGTTGGCCGAGGTTAAGAAAATGAAGTCGTCAACACTTTATGCCCATGGCTGTCCTCCTCCTTTATCCAGGATTGGGACTGGCACTGCCAGAGTACAGATCTGGTAGTGGTAGTTTCCGATAAACGACGCTGTGTGATAACAAAGATCATTGGCGTCTCCCTCCTCCTTTATCCAGGTTTAAGACTGGCTCTTGTACGCTCTGTTTAAGGTTAACACAGAGAGGATGCTACAGTGTGTTCTGTCTGTGTATCAGGGAGACTGGAGCATCGAGATGAGAATGGAGCAGTCTGGACTTTGACGCGAGGAAGAAACAGCCTGACGCTCGTCAATGTCACGCGTCATTGTGACGACGTCTACGAGTGTCACGCGTCAAACGGAAAGTCACCGACCGTGACTAAAAAGATGAGGCTCACTGTCGAATGTAAGAAGGGAGTGGCGCTCGGCCTGTGTCACGGCATATGGGGAGGGGGCTATGTAGGAGAAAAGTGTTGGGGAGACTGAACGCCGCAATATAGTGGGTGGAGGGATGGGATCTTGGGTAGATGGATACAGGGTGGGTGGATGGATACAGGGTGGGTAGATGGATACAGGGTGGGTGGATGGATACAGGGTGGGTAGATGGATACAGGGTGGGTGGATGGATACAGGGTGGGTAGATGGATACAGGGTGGGTGGATGGATACAGGGTGGGTAGATGGATACAGGGTGGGTAGATGGATACAGGGTGGGTAGATGGATACAGGGTGGGTAGATGGATACAGGGTGGGTAGATGGATACAGGGTGGGTAGATGGATACAGGGTGGGTGGATGGATATGTAGGATGGATGAACAAAAGACAAACAGAAATGTAGTTAGATATAATTTTGATATAAAGGTAGACTGGTGATAGACCGTTTTAATAAAAAATTAATACGACGTCTTTTGTTTCAAATCAAATCCAAGTCTATGTTAGCTATTTATAACTGCAGACAAATTCAGTTTTTCTCTGTTTTCTTAAACTTAATATATTATACTTTATTAGTTTTAATGAACACGAAATACAAATACAATCGCCCACTCGTCGTCTAGCGGCAATTGCAAGGATCTAATTATCCTCTGTCTGTCTGTCTGTCTGTCTGTCTTTCTCTCTTTCTCTCTCTCTTTCTCTCTCTCTCTCTCTCTCTCTTTCTCTCTCTCTCTGTCTCTCTATTTTCTATAGGGGTGCTTCTTCTCGCGGAGACTTGAGCACTGGCAGCGCTTCTGAACGGTTCACACTACAAGAGGCGCTCTATAAATGCTTAAATACAAAACTAAAAAGCAGCAGCATGATCATTATTAGTATCATAATCTTCAGACTCGTAATCGTCATCCTACTCATAATCATCGTATACTCATAATTATCATCATCGCCATCATATTCATCATCATCACGCGTGTCTGTATTGGCGCTATAAAAATTAGCTGGTGTGTGTATGTACGTGTGTGTGTGTGCGTTTAGTCCGTCCTGAGATAAGTTTGCCTAATCGTCGTATTGGTCAGTCCGTTGGTCGTCAGACGATCCTTGAATGCATCGTCAGCGCTTATCCACAGGCTGTCAACTATTGGCAGAAGGATGGGAGGATCGTCTCTAGCTCAACGAAACACAAGATAGAGGCATACGACGAAAGCGAACACACGCTTACACTAAGTCTCAGGTATATAAAGCCTACATGATGCGTCAACTTACAGGAAAGCCTCAACTTTTATGTTTTTCTACAGTGACGTCATTGTTATTGTCACCATGTTTGATCGACGTCGTGACACTATTGTCGCCATAAATTTATAATTGTTTTCCGTGTTAAATTAATGAATTTATTATTAATTTATTTGATAGAATCGTTGATCTTGAGCCTTTTTAGACAGTTGTGTCATAGTATTATCGTTGCCATAAAAACTTCTAAGAAGAACCTGGGACTAATATGGAACCAATGCCTAGGCTTCTTAGACCAATCCTTCACAACAGTCTCTGAACTTACAAAAATAGCAGATGCCAAACTCCTCTTCTCCATTTTACATAACTCCAAGCATGTTCTTCACCAACTCCTACCTCCACTCCGTTTCCACTTCATTCACCAATTAAGACCTACAGAGCACACAACCTTGTTCTCCCGCACAAAGATGTGTCTTAGTTTATCCCAAGATTACTATACAAAAGCATTTACTTGTTTATTATTAATCGTGGCTTCTACTGTTGTTCACTGTCAGTCATGTAAGCATTTCTGCGTAATTGTCAGATTACTTTACATCTAAATAAACGAATCTCTATGTTTTTTTGCCATCACGTAAATTTTTAATTAATTTTCTACCCGTATTTAATTACTGAATTTATTATTAATTGCTATTCTAGAATCGTAGATCTTGAACCGGCAGACTATGGTTTCTACAACTGCGTTGCTGCCAATCGCCTAGGAAGAGATGAACAGATGATGCAACTATACGGTTCAACCATTGATTCTTATCCTATTCAAAGCTGTTTTTCCGATATGCTCAATCTTGTTACTTAACGCACAAGGACCAATATGCACAAGACGGCGTATAATCATCTACTGAGTGAGACCTACTCATTGTCCCATTTGCCCGTACAACTACTAAACAAACTCATGCTTTTTCAGTGGTTGGCCCTTCGTTCTTGGACAAGCTCACGCTGCTGACTTTTTATACTCGCCTTAAAACGGTTCTTTCTATCAGCGCTATGGTAGGGAACGCTGCTGAGTAGTAGCCTTGAAGGAACGCTATACAGATATTCGTAAGGAATGAATGAATGAATGAATGAATGAATCATCATACTTATAATCATCATGACCATCGTCATCATCATAATCACATCATCATCACTATTATTAGCACCCCCAGATTCTGTGTCCTGTAATCTTATGAAACTGGTCCCAAATGACACCCAATTCTTTTCCTACAGAAACCTTTGACCTGGATTCGATGATGAAACAGACGACCTATCGATCTCTAAAGACTTCGACTGTGAATGGGAAAGGAGGAGGAGGGGCAGAGGGGGTCGATGGAGGAAGAGGTGAAGCGTGGCTTGAGGAGGGGTTAGGCTTCTCCCTCGCCCCACACGCAATCGCTCTCGATGCTACGGACTCAAGCAAAGCAGACGTCTATAAAGTCATCGGAAGCAGCAGCCGTCAGTTGAGATTCTTATAATGATCGTTCAGCAGGAAATGAGAAATTCATTCTTTGTGTGGGATGTAGCCGTAAATAATTTGCATATATAGACATTATTATTATTTTATTTTATTTTTTATAATAATAATAATGATAATAATAATAATAATAATAATAATAATAATAATAATAATAATACAGCGATGATAATATTGATGATGGTGATACTGATGATGATGATTATTATGGTAGTGATAGTGATATTGATGGTGACGATGATAGTGATGATGAATTGATGATTGTGAAAGTAATAACGGTGTTAATATTAATAATCATTATGATCATCATGATTATCACGCTCAAACCGTGTCTGCATGTTTGTATGCGTGTTTCTGTGTCTCTGTGTGTTTCTGTGTCTCTGTGTGTTTCTGTGTCTCTGTGTGTTTCTGTGTCTCTGTGTGTTTCTGTGTCTCTGTGTGTTTCTGTGTCTCTGTGTGTTTCTGTGTCTCTGTGTGTTTCTGTGTCTCTGTGTGTTTCTATGTCTCTGTGTGTTTCTGTGTCTCTGTGTGTTTCTGTGTCTCTGTGTGTTTCTGTGTCTCTGTGTGTTTCTGTGTCTCTGTGTGTTTCTGTGTCTCTGTGTGTTTCTGTGTCTCTGTGTGTTTCTGTGTCTCTGTGTGTTTCTGTGTCTCTGTGTGTTTCTGTGTCTCTGTGTGTTTCTGTGTCTCTGTGTGTTTCTGTGTCTCTGTGTGTTTCTGTGTCTCTGTGTGTTTCTGTGTCTCTGTGTGTTTCTGTGTCTCTGTGTGTTTCTGTGTCTCTGTGTGTACCTATGTCTCTCTGTGTATGTGTGTGTGTGTGTTTCAGTGGCCTCAAGGAGTTGTGGTCTATCTAGATTCCTTCGTCCTCTTTCACCATCCTTCGCCATTCTCCTATCCGTCGTCGCCATCGCCATGACAACCGCATCCGGGACATTAACCGATCTAACCAATCACGGGCTTCGATAGGACTCGTCTTCATTGATGTAGCGCTATTTCATTCATTGCGGTGGAGTTACTGGCATAGTTCGTGCAGCGTCAGTAGAAGGATGTTGAGGAGAATGTGAGTGAAGGTTGTGAATGGAGGAGGAGGTCTGGAAGACAGACAGGGAAAAGGAGCTATAGAAGGCGGTTGGTGAGTAAGAACTAAGAACGTCGTTTGTTTACTAGCATGGAGAGCGCGAGAAAGAAAGATGGGGAGAGAGAGAGAAGGGAGTGGGAGAGACGGAAAAGATGGAATGGGAATGAGATTAGGTAGAGAGAGACAGATGTAGTAAGTGAATGAGAATTAGACAAAGAGAGAGATAGAGAGAGGATTAGAGAGGCACAGACATAATTTACGGCTTACATAGATATTGAGAGGAAATTGGCTATGGTTACCGCACAGATCGCTGGGAAATCTGGGTATATTATACATGTATGTGTATGTATGTAAATATATATATATTTACATATATATATTTGTGTGTGCATATAATATATATATATATATTAAAAAGAAGCGTTCAGTTTCTGATTTGTTAATTAAACTTTTGGATTGGTATATATATATACATATATACATATATCATTTCTTGTCTTCTTCGGAATTCGGGAGGTTATAATATTATAAGAGATGATGAGGATAATTCTTTCGTTCGTTTCTTCATTCTTCCATTCATTCATTCATTCATTCATTCATTCATCCATTCAGATCATAAATGTGATACATCCCCAACATCACTACTCACAGCTGGTCCAACCCTTAAATGGGGAAGAGACAGAACAGTCATCAGACTTACTTTCCATCACATCCAAGCCAATGCCATAAATATGAATGGAGGCTATGTCTGCTTCGCTCTGTCTGCCTGTACAACTGCTTAATTTCAACTTAAATAGTCTCAACTCTGTGAATTTTATTTGTCAAGCGACTTATATAGGGCCTTTATTGTGTTGTATTTACAGATTTCTGTAGCGCCTCTCACAGAACAACTGAGAGGTATTTAACTATCCCTTGGGTTGGATTTGGTCTAGCGCCGTTGAATAAGCTGGTCTCTTTGATGTGGGTTTTTGTGGGCGTTGAGAAATTTGGAAGATTTACATTACATTACATTATCCCAGTTACAATCAAATCTTATGAGTGATTAATTATAGCCTGGCTGGGCACTCATCAGCAGCTTATGAAACTTGATTTAGCCGCGATTACTGCTGATTTCCCCCTATTTGCATTCTCCTCTGTTGTCCGGGACCTTGGAGTCATGTCCAACAGTTCACCTTTGCCTTTCATATTCACCGTCTTTGCCGTGATTCATACTACCAGTTGCGTCAGCTTCGAACTGTTTCCCGCTAGCTAACTCCAGACGCCACAGCTATCCTTGTTCACGCCTTCATTACTGCCCGACTGGATTACTGTTGCTCACTCTATGCAGACCTTCCAGCCGGGCGGTTGCGGTGCCTGGGGTGGGTCCTACGTTCTGCTGCACGTCTTGTCGGACGCATTCCTGAAATTGGTCATGTATCCGACTATATGCCGGATGTGCTCCACTGGCTCCCCCTCCAACAACGAATCTCGTACCGTATCATCTCTTTGGTATGACGGTCCTTGCTAGGTTTCGCCCCTGCTTATCTTCGCGATCTCTGTTACTCTACTTTGAGTGTACTGAGTCGCCGCTCTCTACGCTCTACTGAGCGAGGCATACTCATTGTTCCATTTGCCCGTACAACTACCAAACAGAATCGTGCCTTCTCAGTGGTTGGCCCCTCGCTCTGGAGCATGCTGCCATTGGCGTTGCGGTTGTCACCAGTTAGGGTCCACTCAGACTCATTTTATACTTGCCTTAAAACTGTTTCTTTTTAAACGTGCTGGAGTCGGGAGCGCTCCTGAGTAGTAGCCTTTAAGGGGCGCTATATAAATCTCTGTAATGAATGAATGAATGAATGAATGAATGAATGAATGAATGAATGAATGAATGAATGAATGAATGAATGAATGAATGAATGCATGAATGAATGAATGAGCTACAATCAAAAGCGAGTGGTTGAGGGAATAATAAAAGGCCAACAGACGCATTAATACGGCATTGGGCAGTAGAATTCCCACTCCCACAGATCCATCTCATTGAAACACACAAGGTTCTCTTTCAGGTTAGACATTATTCTTCCTTCGTTTGTAGCCCCCGTAAGGGCGTTCAGAAATTGCGCTTGCCGCCCATATTTCAGAGCGACAGCGCGGGGTATTGGGTATAGTTTTCAACTAGCAATAACCACGCCTCGGATGAACCTCATCGGCTATGGTACTGCCACTGCGCAAAGCTAACAATCTACGGTGTCGCCGCTCTTATCAAACGTTCAACGCATACTAGAAAAAGGTTTGCAAGTCTGGATACAGTTAAAAGAGTAATATTCAAGTCAAACGCTATCGTTTATTTACAACAGGCAGTCGTTATATGCGGATCGATTTTGTAAATATTTTATTAGTAAGCCAACTAGGTTAAATACACGTTTAGTGCTTTTGATGTCAATATAAACTTTTATCGTTGTAAGTGATGCCTTGCTATTCGCCAGGTGCCAGCACGTTACTCAGCAATGTCATTCGCTACAGGATGGTGCATTTGCCAATTATTAAGACTGGAAATTTAATCGTAATCGTAATCTCCAAATTTCTATAGCGCCACTTGAAAGCCAAGCGCAGAGCACCAGCTTATTCACTATCATCCGTGTGTTATCGTACTTATGTAAGTGTGCTTTGAAATTTATATAGCGCCATACTGAAAGCAGTGAAATCAGACGGCAGTTTAATTTATCGACAATCATTTAATTGTTGTCATTGTTGGCCTGAAGACTTTCCTGTTCTCTGCCTCGCTATGTGTTGAGTCGTGAGTCCTAAAAAACGCACCTAGGCTACATCGGTCTGGGAAACAACACCCAACAGAAGCAACTTTATTGTTGCGACCTTGCAGTAAATACTCTAACTTCCAAGGAGGGCCAGAAACAGCTTAAGGCAACAGCGCCACCTTTTGACTGCTACCCACACACTATCTGTAGTTATATTTTACAGTCACGATTGCTCGCACGGCCTGAAGCCTAGACTCTGTCGGCCGCCCCACTTTCGGTCCCAGGTTGATTTGATTGACAGCTAATTGGACAACAGGTGGCCTTCTAGTCTTTCTCAGTGTTATTAGTTCT
Source organism: Bimastos eiseni (assembly GCA_959347315.1). NCBI lineage: Eukaryota > Metazoa > Annelida > Clitellata > Crassiclitellata > Lumbricidae > Bimastos > Bimastos eiseni. The sequence continues at coordinate 35,134,397 of OY365813.1, forward strand.
GCCTGTCTGTACCGCTGTGTATTTCTTTATGTCCATGACCCTCTCCGCGTAGGTGTTGCACAAAGGCGGCTTCTGTCCGCTGCAGTCAACCAGTCAACCACTAGGTGAGGACGCGTAGGGCCTTTTTCGTGTTGGTATTGACTCAAGAAGTGTTTACGAAGGGAGATTTCTAGCTTTGCCGACGAATTTGTTATTTTGAAAATGTTGAAAATCAACTGGAATTATTCGAAGACACTCGCTCGGCATCGTTTTCAATTAAATGACTGAATGAAAAGTAAAGGCGATAATTGTTTTGCCCGACTTTGTGGAGTTTATTATACGATTAGAAGTTTGAACAGCTGAAAGATCGTGAATGGAAACTTTGCCGTAACACTTCACAGAGGTAAAACTGGTCATAAATCATATTGACTGCAATAAAAACCTGAATAATTAATTTTTACAAACGAGGGTTCGTTGAGTGTCCTGCTCACCGGTAGAGTTGGGGCGGGTGCTCACGCATTAAGCCTGCCTTTAAGTGGTTTGCTCGTTACCTGGTTTGAGCTTACGACTTCTGGGTTTAGAGTGGGGCATAACCTTCCCTGTTTTTCTTCACAACGGGATTTATATTTTCCTTTCCCAACGCATTAGATTTTTTTATTATAAATTTATATATATCATTTGTAACTTGTTGCAAGTGATTACTTAGCTCAAGAAGTCCATGATTTCATCGGATTGCAGTGAAAATGACAAGTGGAGGCGTGGTTCTAAGCGGCTGTGGAATGCGCTGTTGCTGTCTGTTTTAAATGCTTAGCGATTTGTTTACAATGGCAATTAACTGATATGAAGGCCCTTACTTCCAGACGGTCTCCTACTTCCTCGCTTTGAGTTGCTTTAAGTTTAGTCTTCCTCTTATCACCTCCGGAATTTTGGTCGTACTCTATGGAAGCCATGGCGTAAGATATATCTTACACCGTGATGGAAACCAAGTGCACTGCCTCTGTAAGTAAGAGGACCAGGCTTGAAATGGAGGTCTGTTGGGGACGGTGGTGGAGGCCGTAGGCATTTAATCGCCTCAGCAGAGGAGTGGAGTGTTTATATGTGGAGTTTGGTGAGAACATTGGCCAGCCTGCGATCCAGAAACATTTGCACTAAGCAGCACACACAACACCCAACACACACACATGCACACTCAGACATACATACATACATACACACATGCATACACGCATACACACACAGATATACACAAACGTACGCACACAGATAAGCTCGCATAAATGTGAACATCGTTTGTGACTTAGCGATGGTTGAACTTCGATCGATGCTTTGATTTAATATTCAACCGACTCTCAACGTAATCCATTTAAACCGTGAAATGCGATTCTCTCTCAGATGGGACAACATCAGCCAACGAAGCCCAACACAGCTGCAAACCGATTCACACACCTGTGGCTCCTTCCTACCCTCACGGACGGTGGGTAGGGGAGGGGATGGGGAGACCGTCGTAGGCAGGGTTTATAGAGCATGCAAACAGAGAGAGAGAGACAGACAGACAGACAGACAGAGAGAGAGAGAGAGAGAGAGAGAGAGAGAGAGAGAGAGAGAGAGAGAGAGAGAGAGAGAGAGTTGTCTTCTTGGTTTAGAGCCTGTTTTACCGGATGCTCTATTACAGACACACATGTCCATTGACACAGACAGACAGACGGATGGTTGGACAGACTGATAGACAGACAAGTCTGGGTCGATCCGAGTAGGTAGTAGTCTCGGTTTACCCACGACACTGTATGATAGCAAAGATCATCAGCGTCGCCCTCCTCTTTTATCCAACCTTGAGAATGGCACTATCAGACTACAAGCAGCGGAGGAATTAACTAAGTTCTGATGGGTGTTTCTATAATTATAAGCCATCGTTTGAAGTCGACTGTTGTTAGACGAATGTTGCCTCGAGGCCAAAGAGAAGAAGAAGACGACGAAGAGGAGGTGGAGATAAACAACAGCAACAACGCAGCCATCAAATGCGTTGCCTTCAGTGACAACTCGTTCGTTGTTGTCTGCTGAGAATATGTGAGAAGGAGGAGGAGGAGGAGGAGGAGGAGGAGGAGGAGGAGGAGGAGAAGGAGGAGGAGAAGGAGGGGAAGTGTGATGACAAATGACATACCTGCGAAATCAGTTCTCATCGGTTCACGTGATGAAGGACGTTACATATACTGTTACTGCAGCCAGTGTTCAATCAATCAATCAGTGTGAACTTAATATAGCGCTCCTTCAAGATGTCTACTCTTACGGCTGAAAAATATGGATTTCTATTAAGAGTAAAATGCAGGCCAGGAATTTCTAGGCAGTGTTGGGCTCAAGTCCGAGACCAAGACCGAGAATGCAGTTTTCCGGTCTCAAAGACCAAGACCGCAGTCTCGAGACCACATCACTGACTACTTCTACCACTACTTTTCCTGCTAATACTTGTACTGCTACTATGACTAATGACCCTGTCAAGGGCCTGCTTACTGTTGCAGTGGTATGGTATTAGCAGATGTAATTCTAAAACTCAATGTCTTTCTTAATGTCGAATTTCGTCTTAATTGTAATTGCACAATTACTGTCCGCTTGGGTGGCAGCGTCTGCAATTATAACAAATATCCGGTCTCATAATAGACCTTTCTAGCAACGCAACGGGATGCTTTAAAATATGTGACTATAATTTTCATTGGCTGGATTGGGAGCAATTTTCGCTGTTCAACCGATTTGCCAGCACACCATCCCTATAACCATATACCTCGCAGGCGTTGGCCAGCTGCCGTGGCTTGCTCTCCCACGGAGGAGGCATCCACCGCCTTCTCCTTCTCCTTCTCGATTGCTTGCCTGGTCCTCTGCGGTGAGTTGTTGGATAGGGCGCGGCTCAGACTTAGAGGAGGTGTGCTCGCGAATGTTCCTGCTGGTGCTGTGGCCTAGGAGTGGCGGTGTCTGGGATTTCTGCCTTGTTGTTGTTTTTGGTGTTGGTTAGAAGAAGGACGGATAGACAGACAGACAGGTAGGTATACTATAGAAGGGGAGGTGTTGATATTGGAGTAAACAGCGTTCTGTTGTGGAATATCTTCTGATTAACTCCTCCGCTGCTTGCACTCTGATGGTACCAGTCCCAAGTCTGTAAAATGGAGGAGGGCGACGGTAATTATCTTTGTTATCACACAGCATCGTTTGACTGTAACTACTACATATTCCAAGACAATTGGATGAATGTCTTTACATGGCAGACCTATATTTATAGCATTCACTACAGATGAGATTATTAAACTTTTGCCAGCTTAGTTTATTTACCGTTGTAGCGATTTTAGATGACACCTCAGTTACCTTCTCCTCTGCCCCCCGCAGTAACTTGAAATCGCGTCTCACCTTACCTACGGGTAATAATAATAATTTTCGTTTATTTTCAAAACGAGAAACCGCGATATGATTACAATCACAGTACGAACTAATGATGGCAAGTTATTACAGGAGTCGAATTGAACCGTCGGCAGCCATGCAATTCCCACATGACGTTATACATTCAATTACATTACATGAAATCGATTTTGGATTGCCCCTCATTCATCGTCTTATCCCGTGACTTTTTTAATCCATTTAAGATTACCCAGGGTGACTTGTATGCGATTTCAGATTACCGGGAGTAACTTAAAATAGGGGTAACTTGAAGCATTTACACCGGGTCTCCAGTTCTCCGGCAGAGTGTGTAGAATATACAGATTATCGAAGCCTCTGCTTCCTATAATTGGCCAGTTCCATCTCAGTGCGAATACAGAGTGACCTTCCATCATTTGCGTGTAGTGCCCTTTGACCTGTCGTATTGATGAATATTCATGTTATTGAATATTCATGTAAATGTTCATATTAATGAATATTCATAGTAATGTTATTGAATATTCATATCTCTGTTGGTAACTCTTTTGTTCATCCATGGTGTTTGTGTGACTGACTCACCAGAGTGTGTTTGGCTTTGATTAGATTAGGCTAATGAGACGCTGTTGACAGGTTTAACAGTTACTGCGGTCTGAAGGTCGTTGGAATTTACTGCGGTGGTTTAGAGGTCGCTGGATAGTACACACACACCCACCCCCACCCCACATACGCACACACAGATCGTGGGAAGCTGGCCTAGTTAGAAGAGCAGCTCGTCGGTTGAATATCAGGAATTAGAATTTGAAGAGGAGGTCATGGGGTCAAATTCACAGCCCAGTCTCCATTGGCCTGGAAATAGAGATATAGCCACGTTTGGACTGAATAACTTTCTCTTCTCAATGTCCCATTGCTGCTGTGATTATTGACGTAAATTTAAGAGTTCATCTTGAGCTACTCTCTAGAGCTAATCAGAGCAGGTCTATCAGAGCAGGTCTATAATAGAATTTTCTCAGGAACAATAAATCAAGTCAGAGATGGCTAGTGAACATCTCAGTAGGGTTGCCAAATATACCAGAGATACAGACAGACAGACGGAGACAGAGATCTGGACCAAGATATACAGACAGAGACCAGACAGAGACAGACAGAAATACAGAGATATACACAGACCCAAGAGAGACAGAGTAAGAGACAGACAGACAGAGATAGCGACCAAACAAAACAGACATATAAACAGAGACAGACAGACCAGAGAGAGAGAGAGAGACAGAGAGAGACAGAGAGACAGAGAGATAGAGAGACAGAGAGACAGAGAGAGACAGAGAGAGACAAAGAGAGAGACAAAGAGAGACAGAGACAGAGAGAGACAGAGAGAGACAGAGAGAGAGAGAGACAGAGACAGAGAGAGACAGAGAGATAGAGAGACAGAGAGACAGAGAGAGACAGAGAGAGAGACAGAGAGAGACAGAGAGAGACAGAGAGAGACAGAGAGAGAGACAGAGAGAGAGAGACAGAGAGAGAGACAGACAGAGAGAGAGAGAGACAGAGAGACAGAGAGAGAGACAGAGAGAGACAGAGACAGACAGAGAGAGAGACAGAGAGAGACAGAGACAGAGACAGAGAGAGACAGAGACAGAGACAGAGAGAGAGAGGAGTAGGCAAAGTAGCTATTATGTTGGATTTCGTTTAGGATGAGAATACTAATTGATGGGCTATTAATCAATTAATGTCATTGGACAAATAGATGAATCTCATTCTGATCTATCATCAATTTAACTATGTTCGTAAATGCTTAGCAAGCTTAGAGATGGTTTTCGTTGAGAGCAAAATCTGAGCAACGCTGACATCCGTTAAGTTGCAGAAGTTCTGTTGGTTCTGTGTCTTTAGTCCGAAGATTCGATAGTCCGATGCTTGCATGGTGTCCGGTCGACAGGTAATAAGATTACAGTTTTAATGGTAGCTCAATTGATGAACAGAATCATGTCTGGCTAGAAGCTGGATGAATCAAGAGAATGGTTCACATTCTTTTGATTCGTCCAGCTTTGACTAAAGCATCATCCTTTTCATATCAATCCAGCTCCCAGTTTTGCACATTGTTTTCATCAATTAATCCAGCGTGTAGTTAGATTAATGTCGGACAATCGATCCTCTGGGCTATCGAACCTTCGGACCTTCAAGCGGACACCGTCCAGTTGGTATGGTGAGAATATCCCTGATGAATTAATTGGAACTTTTTTGATAAATAGGTCAACTGAAATTCCAAGATATTAACCCAGGAAGCAATAGCATTGTGGTTGAAAATCATGCTAGCAATACCCTTAATTTTGAGATTTACCTGAACTACAAATGGTTAGACATTCTTTAGAAAAAGCCGGAACTCTTGCACTGTTTGCACTTTGACATTGCCAGCCCCAAGCCTGGATAAGGGAGGGGGGCGACGCTCATGATCGCTGTTACAATGTTAAATTACGCCTATGATCTCCGTTAAAATGCAACTACCATCTATGTCGAGAAAGAATTGCACAGATCCTTAGCAACTGCGTGCAACAACACTCTTAACGTTAAGCATGGAATCCGATTTCAAAGTGTGTTTATACTTCACAAAGTACTGCCTTCAAAGTAGCCGCCGACCTTCTGTCTGACTGCCTGTCTCTCTATTTCTCTGTTCAATACTCAATCGTCATACTAATAAATATTACACTCGATCCTCAGATCAGATGATAGCTCTGCAGGCAGTGCCAGTCCCCGGCCTGGATAAAAGAGGAGGGCGACGGGCTAATCATCTTGGCTGCATGTATCTCCATAAACTGTCGTCGTTTGATTGCGCTGCATCCGGTTATTAAGTCAATGAGACTCATTTGCAATTATGAATTCAATGGAAATAAACGGATTGCGTTCTATGGAGGAGGAGGAGGAGGAGACAGATTCAATGGTTAGGGTTTGATCGATGGGTAGCGAAATCCTCCCATGGGAGATGATGATGATGTAGTGGTGCATGGGGCACAATGATTTGGGTGATGCCAAGGCCAAAAGACTTTGACTTTGTATTGGGCGCTGGAATTTTATAATACCTTTCATTTACGAAACGATTTATATTAAAGCCATTTAATCTGTCTAAGTATGGAACACCAGGTAATCAAAGTGAGACCATCCGATCTCTTGCCATCGGTCCTTGAGAGAGATGGTTGTGGCCAGTGAGGTCTCAAGGTTATAGAGACCACGAAGAAGTGTTTGTTCAAAGACCCTAACCCTTTGTGGTGGGCTCCTCTGCCGAGACCACCATCGCTGCCGTGGCCTAGACATGCATGTACCTGCAGGGTTCGACGGTGTCATCACCATAGCTTCCAACACCATGGTATCATTATCAGTTCCCGTCTATTCTTTGGCCGTATGCATGCGCGGTAGGAAATGTACGAATGTGCGGACGTTTTTACTTTCTATAATGTACGTATGTTGAGCGTACATTTTTGTCCGCAAGTTCATATCAGTACATTACGAGCACTAAGTACATTATTTTATGCACAACAAAAGCCAACGAAATCCCAAAAAATTGCCTACAAGTGCATCGTTCTAGATTATATATTATCATCCATTGGCAGTCCGTCATTTTCAGCTATAGTCACACATGTCAAACAATACTGAAAATATTAGCTCGTCTTCATCGCTCATCTGCTCAGTGCATTTTTAATGTACGCTTACGATATTCTTTTCGATGATATACGATCGATGCTTAAATCAATATTCGCTTCGTTTAAGAAATGTTGAGGCTGTGGTTGACACAGCCTCAACTCTCTCTCTCTCTTTCTTTCTCTCTCTTTCTCTCTCTCTCTCTCTCTCTCTCTCTCTCTCTCTCTCTCTCTCTCTCTCTTTCTCATGCAGACTTAAAATATGATTTCTGAAAATTAATGGTTCTTAGGATAGGAGGCGTTGGCGTTGCGCTTGTCCCCCAGGGTCCACTCAGACTTCTTAAAACCAGACTTCTTAAAACCAGACTTCTTAAAACCAGACTTCTTAAAACCAGACTTCTTAAAACCAGACTTCTTAAAACCAGACTTCTTAAAACCAGACTTCTTAAAACCAGACTTCTTAAAACCAGACTTCTTAAAACCAGACTTCTTAAAACCAGACTTCTTAAAACCAGACTTCTTAAAACCAGACTTCTTAAAACTGCTCTTTTCAGCCGTGCTGTGGTCGGGAGCGTTCCTGAGTAGTAGCCTTGAATGGGCGCTATATAAATCTTCCGAATGAATTAAATTGAGACTGTTCTCTATCAGCATTTTTTACTATTATTATTATTATTATTATTATTATTATTATTATTATTATTATTATTATTATTATTATTATTATTTTTATTATTATTATTATTATTATTATTATTATTATTATTATTATTATTATTATTATTATTATTATTATTATTATTATTATTGCTATTATGACTATTATTACTGTTATTATTATTAGTATATTACTCCTTTTTTACTCTTTTTTACTATTGTCTCTTACTATTATTATTATTACTATTTTTATTATCACTATTATTATTGCTATTATTATTACTATTACTACCATTGTTATTCTTTATTTCTATTATTACTATATTAGAACTAATAAGTAAAAATTCCTGCCTATTATAATTACTTAATGGTTGGCTGATTTTCACAGTCACTGATGCATATCTTGTGGCTGTACAGACATTTTTGGTGCCATGTGATGATGATGATGATGATGAAGATGCTGTGAAGCAGGGAAGAAATGGCCGCAGCTGACGCATCTTCTCAGAGTGGACTGTTACCACGAGCGGCCTCTGTATCCAGCCAAGTATTTCGAGGAGGAGGAGGTGGAATTGGAGAGAGAGCAGGTGGTCGTAAGTATTGGCTCTCAACAGGTGTCAAGATGACTGTATACAATGTAGAGATGGGCAAAATTACTTGAATTGCTAATTATTTTGAACTAAAATTAACAAATTTTTGACTGTTCTCGTTGTCTGCTGGACCTTACCATTGGAAACTCTTCTAGTAATCTGTTAGTTGAGCTGTGTGCATTTTTGAGTGACCACTAAGCATATTGACCTTGCGTCACTTTGATTGGCACAGTAGAAATCCGGAAGGGGCGCTATATTAATGTTCTGAAATGAAATAGTAAATAAACGAAATTTAAGTTTTGCAGAGGTGTAAATATTTCATAATTAAAAATTAATAAATTCTGTTTTTTAACTTTAAGAAACATCGTTGGAAGGAAAGGCTGAAATGGAAGCGGAAAGAGACTTATTTTCCAGCCAGCGTTGCACGTGCTGTCCGTATGGCTATCACATCGACCTTGACTTCCTCCAATATCTCGACTCTCTCTACAATGCGGAGAAGCTCAAGACTCTGAAGCGGTTTAGACGACAGGGAAGTCGGGTCCTGTCTCCAGATCATACCTCGGTGTTTACAGGGAATCAGCTGGAGTGTTCCAGGCAGACGGAGAACTTTGTTTTCATTTCGGATGGAGAGGGAATGTCTCCGACGGAGGTTCTCTTGTCGGAGATTGAACTGTCGTTGCTAGTTGGAGGAACTGTTAACAGCGCCAGCATTGCGAGTGGCCAGGATAGAACACAGGATGGAACACGAGATAAAACGCAGGACAGGACACAGGACAAAAGATGGGACAGAGCACATGACAGACGACAGGACAGAACAGAGGTCAGAAGACAGGACAGGACACAAGACAGAGCACAAGACATAAAACAGGACATAACGCAGGACAGGACACAGGACGTCCTGTCTAAAGAGCAGAGCGGCCACAACTCCTCAGAACCCAAGACTGATTCGAGGGGTGCCACATCGAGTGCATCACTCATCTCAGAAGTTGTCAGCGCAAATGACTCTTGGATTTGTACAAAGGAAAGAATCGAATGGAGCAAAGAGGTTGGAACTGCAGTTGAAAGCGACGAGTCACAAGTCACGAAGAAAACGTCTGAAGTTAAACTTTCGTTGACTTCACTGAGAGGTAATGAACCGTGTAAGAGTGTGGAAAGCAGTAGCCACAGCCCACGACTTGGTGATGTATTGGATGCGGATGGTGGAGGTGTCAGTTCGGATGTTCTCCAGGCGATTCGCGAACAGATGGCTGCTAGCCTTCGACGGATGAAGGAACTGGAAGAACAGGTGAAGGTCATTCCGGTTCTTCAGTCACGGATATCGATGTTGACGGAAGAAAACAGACTACTCTTTGTCAGTGCTGATCGGACCTTCTGCGACGCAGCTGTGGGCGATGTTTCTCTTGAGGACGACTTAGAATTGTATCGATCTGAGAGAACGCAAGTTGCGTTGAATGGTGAAAACAGCAGAATTGACTCGTCGCAATTCTATCCTCGGCATTCCGATTCCTTTTCGATGGAGAACCAATCATCTGTTGGAGCGGTGGAATTGAGAAAACATGATGCGATGTTTCTTTGTGATGTGGAGACGCAGACCGCAGAAACTGGAGTTGGATTGGAAGTTGCAATGGAGCCTGGAAGAAAGACAAGGAGTGACGGAATCTCATGTGAGGTCTCGATGAAGGATATTTCTGTTGGAAGCATTGCAACATTTGCCGAATCTGGTGTCGGAAAGGATGAAGGAGTTGCGGTTAGCGATCTGAATATATTGTTGAAACATATCATAACTGAGACGTCAATAAGTGAGGAGGTTTCATGTTCTCAATTCGTCGATTTAAGAAGCAGTCAAATAGTTTCAGCACGATCTGAAATATCTGATGGAAGTCGTTGCAAGGGTCTCGAAGCCTCGGAAGTGGAGTCAGCTGGGAACTCTGGTCGATTTCGGAGTATCGGAATACAGTGTGGAGATGGCATTGTATCTCCTGGAAATGACCAGATGTGGAAATTGGATTTCCCTCAGGTCTCTAACACTCCAGAACCATTCAATGTCGATCGGGGCACAGAAATGGATGGGGTTTCATCCTCTGAGGAGATCGCGGTTTGTGTTGGAGTGATGGAATCTTCTGCCGGAGAAGAAGTTGGAAAGAGAAAACTGGACGACGTTGCAGTGAATAAACAAATGGAATCTCCTGGTGAAACAGTGACAAATAGTTTAGGCATTATTGGCAATTCCAAGGATGTTATCAGAGATGAGGAATCAGGTTCTCTTGAAGGCAACTCAGCCGTTGAAATTCATATCGAGAAGCTTTCTATGGAGGTCACTTGCCCGGTTCCGGTTTCATCGACTGAAACTTTGGAGGGAGGTGGAAAAGGAGTTCCAAGTGGAAAGGGAGCTCCAGGGGAAGAGGATGTGGTGGAGTGTGTAGTTTCCGAACATACACTGGAGTCACCAAGATGTGGGCTATCGGTGATAATCGATGACAGTAGTGAGTCTACCAGTGCCACCGCCAGCGACTCCGAGGATGGTTCTACCATGTCGGTGATCGAGGTCCTGACCCACAAAAGTGGCATTGGATGTCAGAGGGCGGCGGTGGTGGTCAGGTCGGTGGATGACTACTTTCCCAGCGAGGAAAGCGACGAGGCGCTTCTTGCTGGGAGCATTCTTAAGGGAATGGAAGGGGTAGCTGCTGATCCTTTTTCAGTGGGTGTTGGTAGCTCAATTGTTTCCACTGGAGACGTTTTCGAAGAGAAGATGGAGGAAGATTTATGGGCATTTGAAAAAAAAGAGGAGTCTGGCGATTTATGCAAAGTTGTTCTGAATGTAGAAGTTGCCACCGCTGTCGATTCTTGTTTGTTGAATGTTGAGAAAACAGTGAAAGAGGAAGAAGATGATGTCACTGGTAGGTCTGTATTGGCAAAGGACGATTTGATATCTTCAGTTGAAGGAGATATTGTGGTGGTCGCTCCATCTGAACATATCGCGGTTGTGGAGCGACTCCCAGAACAGGAAGGGGAGGATATAGAGACAGTTGAAAGGGAATCTTCCCAAACTGATGAATATCTTCTTTCTTCTGATGATTCTGGATCCATTGTTGTTTCCTGCCCTGAAACAGACCATGTGGAGCTTATGCGCATGGAAAAGAAGCACGCGACTTGCGTCGTTGATGTCGGTGAAGTTCTAGCGGAGTCAGACATTCCAGCGGAAGAGACCGCTCTATCTCCAGACATCCTGAGACTAATGCAGGGAATTCCCGGGGTTTTCCCCATGGGTTTTCCAGCTTTGAGTCTTGCGAGTGGTGATCTTTCGACCGTGAATGAGACCAGATCAACTGCGACTCATCGAAGGATCGTGATCACGGAGACTAAGATCGAACGGAGGAGGATCGACCACGAGGAGGATCCAAATGAGAGGAACCCGCTTGAAATGCCTCTGAAGGTGCAGTCAGATGCTGACGTCAGTGATAACATCAGTCTTGACGTTATGTTGCTACGGTTCGTTGCAGTTTATCACTCATTCATCTTGTAGGCATCTCGACAGTTATGTAGAGCCTTTATAGAGTCTCTGAGATTCATATCCCAACATGTGATGATGCTATTCTGTTTGTCTTAATGTTTATATCTATGCGCATTTTTAGAGGCTGCTGAAACGTTGAGGTTTCTTAGAAGGGTCGTCTATTGCCAGTGGGTTGAAGGATCCTGGAAGACAGGGCATCAATCAATCAATCAGTCGTTCAATCAATCAATCACCTGGACCAATAATGCTGTTCTGTTTTGGTTCCATGTTCATTTAGTGTGTTCCTGTACTTAGCACGTCACACGACGTTCTTTGGTATATCATTAGGTGATGTCATGTGCATCCATTGACCTCATTACGACCTCGTTTTGGTGTCATGTGCATCACACAGAAGGCGCCATCGAAGTTAATAATGTGATTGTTTGGCTGTAGCAGTGAAAAGATGCTTCAAGGTGAAGAGACTGTGAAAGCATCAAGTGTTTTCCATTCAAGAGAAATGACCGACGTCCGAGATGAATCCGATTCCGAGCTAGTGGAAGAGGTTGCAGCCTCTCCAGGTCCTTTCCAAGACAGGACAAGCGAAATAGAAGTAACCAACACAAAGGAGGAGGAAGAAAGTAACAAGACTGCTGCTGCTGCTGGAGTTAATGATGATGAGAAAAGTGGAACTGTTGCTGCTGAAACTGTTACATCCATCCTTCAATCGTCCTCGTCTTCATCAGCCGAAGATTCACGCATCTCGCCACCTCTCAAGAAAGAGTAATGCTTGTATAGATGACTATAACATCAAATAGTGTTCGTAATTTTAATAGTAAATTTAAAAATCGTCTGTAAACGATTTCGCATGAATAAGGTTAAAGTTTTGTGCACTCATCATCTCTCATATTTAATTAATTAAGTTAATGATTTTCAATCTGAATTGTCTTGTTATACAGTTGCTTACTGTATTGTAAGAAAAGTGTCCTTTCATTGCCTTTTATCTTTCCTATTGCTCCTACTCCTCTTAATTATCAATGTGTCCGTTTTACTCATGTATTCTGCTGTTGAAATCAATAATAACATATTGAATTGAATTTAGAAATGTGAGGAGGTGTAAATAGAAGAAAATAGGTAAGTAAGTTACCTTTTCCTTAGCAAATTTCATAATGGATCTACTGGAATAAAACAATAAGTAAAGAATTGTAAAATGGTGGAATGTAAGCTAAAGATGAGTTTATGTTGTAGAGAGAAAGATGACGGAGGAGGAGTAGGAGGAGGGGGAGAAGGAGGAATTGGAGAGGCTCTCTCTGCCTGTGACCAATGGCTTCTCAGTCCAGATGAAACCGACATTAACAAGGTCTTATTTTCTCTTCTTAGGTTTTTTCATCTCATGAGATTTTCGTTACTATTCAATTCACAAACTGTTTGCAGATACAGTTGTATTGTATCGTATCAAATAAAGCTGTATTGTATTAGGTACAGTCGAATTGTATAAAGATACAGTTGCTTTGTATTGTATTGTATTGTAGTTTTAGAAATGATATAGCTCTTCTATCAGAATAACTATTCAGGGCGCTCTTTGCACTGACCTATTGTGATGTTTAATGTCAGTTTTGACTAATAATAATTGTATTTTATCTTTTATCTGTTAATTATCTTTTCCTTTAAAACCTTTCATTTAACGGAGTTCCCTCCTCTTCCTGTCAACATTCCAGGTCGCGACTCTTGACTTAATTCGAAAGCATTGGTTCCTGGTGAGTGGTCGAAAGTCTTCCTCTGCCTCCGAAGTCCGAGACTTCTTGTCCCTCGCTCAGACTTTCACAACCAGCGGTCGACTCTTAGCGACTCTCGTCAACTTGGCTGACGCTGATGTAAGCTCGAGATTTTTTAGCCAGGTGCAGGACATTGGCCTATTTAGGAAGACTGGGTCAGGTCAGAAGGGTTGTGCAAAGATGGGCAAGGGAAGATCTGCCTGGTTGGCATGGCGACCAGGGAGGCTTGAGTTGCTTCAGCTGGGATCGACCCTTGGCAATTGTCTTGTGCAGATGATATATAGATGCTATTGAAGAATGGAAATAATTAATTCAGTTATTGATTAAATGATTAATTAAGTGAGTTTGTAATTAAGAAATTAAGTAATTTTTAAATTAAGTAAGTAAATAATTAATTAAGTGATTATGTAATTAATTAAGTAATAAATAAAGTAAGTGATTAAGTAAGCAGGTAATTGAGTAAGTTATTGCATGACTACTTAGGTAATTAATTAAGTAATTTATTAAAAGATAATTAAGTGATGTAGTTATTTGTTTTTTTAGTACTGGGGTGATAGATTTGTTGATCTGAATTCAATTGTTACGGTTTGTAAGAATCTTTCTTCAAGATGTGATCTTCTCTTTTCTGTTATGCTCTTTTCTTAAATTTCTTGGTAGTCTCTCTCTCTGTCTTCCTCCCTCCCTCCATTCTTCCCTTCCTTATTCCCTCCCTCCCTCACTCCCTCCGTCTCTGTCTGTCTGTCTGTCTCTCTCTGTCTGTCTGTCTGTCTGTCTCTCTATCTCTCATGATTGCTATAATTATGTGCCTGTAGGGTAATACAGCGTTACACTACGCCGTATCCTATGGCAATACGGAGGTCCTGCGGTTGCTATTGGATACAGGCACCTGCGATGTCAACAAGCAAAACAAAGCTGGTTACTCATCGATCATGTTGGCTGCTCTTCTGCTCGTTGACATGGATCGATATCAGTCGATCATTCGAAGGCTCTTTGAGATCGGAGACGTCAACGCTCCATCAACCCTCGTCAGTTATCAAGTCTACTCTTAATTATTTGTTTATTAATTTCTAGTCATTTTAACTCCTGATTAGTAGCCTCAAAGGAAGATGTATTAGCTACCTTTGGGGCTTCATAATGAAGGAATGAATGAGTGAATCAGTCAATCTTACGTCATGTTGTTTGTTCTATATTTAGATATATTTATTTCTAGTATTTTTTTGAGATATCTGGAACTTTTCAGTTGATAAGTATTTTAATTATTATGATTATTGTTGTTATTATTATTTATATTATTACTATTGATATTATTATGATTATTATTGTTATTGCCTATTTTATGCTATTGTTATTGTGTTTTTTATTTTCATTGGTATTCTTTATTGTTATTTTTATCATCACTGTTGTTATTGTTGTAGCTGTTATTATTATTATTATTATTATTATTGTTGTTGTTTTTATAATTATTTATATAATGCAATGGCTGCTCTACTTCTTGAATTAATTATCTATAGTTAATAAACTCTGAATGATAATTGAACTGTTGCTATGTGTTTTTGCTGTTTTTGCCGCCGCCGCCTTTGAAGTCTGGTCAGACGGCTTTGATGTTAGCCGCCAGTCACGGTCGTAATGAGACGGTGGAGCTTTTGATGGACTGCGGTGCAGAGGTGAATGCACAGGATGAAGATGGGTCAACTGCCCTGATGTGTGCCAGTGAACACGGTCATGTTGATATCATCAAGACTCTACTTAGTCATGAAGAATGCGACTCTCTGCTCATCGATGTTGTGAGTTCATTGGGAGGGGTGGGGTGTAGGGAGGAGGAAGAGAGCAAGATTCAGGAGAAGGAGGAATAGAGGAGGTGAGATGGAGGAGGTGAGATGGAGGAGGTGAGATGGAGGAGGTGAGATGGAGGAGGTGAGATGGAGGAGGTGAGATGGAGGAGGTGAGATGGAGGAGGTGAGATGGAGGAGGTGAGATGGAGGAGGTGAGATGGAGGAGGTGAGATGGAGGAGAAGGAGGAGAGCAGCAGGAGATAGAGGTGGAGGATGTAATGGAGTAGGAAGAAGAAATAGAAGAAGGTGGAGAGGAAGAGATAGATGAGGAGGAGGAGGAAGAGGATGTGAAGGATTTGATGGAGGAGCAGGAAGAGTAGTCATATGAGGATGAGGAAGGAGGAAGCTAAAGAGGAGTAGTTGATAGAGGCAAGGAGGGGG
The DNA here is from genome assembly GCA_959347315.1 of Bimastos eiseni. NCBI lineage: Eukaryota > Metazoa > Annelida > Clitellata > Crassiclitellata > Lumbricidae > Bimastos > Bimastos eiseni. Next base: position 35,150,111 of record OY365813.1, read on the forward strand.
AGGAGGAGTTTGATGGGAAGGATGAGGAATAGAGGTGAATAGGATGAAGAATGGGAGATAGAGGAGGATGCTAGGAGGAAGGAAGGATGAAGGTGGTGACTGGTGAAGGAATAAATGGAGGAGGAGAAGGAAGATGAGGACTAGATAAAGTTAGTAGATTTGTAGAGGATAGAGGAATAGAATTCAATATGTTTATGATGATTGTATTTTTTATTGTTGACATGACTAGGTTGTGATGATAATGATGATGATTATTATGATGATTATGATGATAACGACGATTATGTTGACGATGATGATGATGATGATAACGACGATTATGTTGACGATGATGATGATGATAACGACGATTATGTTGACGATGACGATGATAATGATAACGACGACGATGATGGTTGGTCATTAGTGTTGCAGTGTTCAGCTGTGATTACTTTCTACAGGATGGCAGTACCGCTCTGTCGATCGCGATGGACGAAGGCTACCAAGAGATTGGAGTTCTACTCTACGCTCATATGAAGGCAGCAAGAGGCTCGATTGTGAGTACCTACCTGTCCCATAGCCTGGCCCCTCCTCTTCCTGTCTTAAGTCATGGTATGACTGACCCTTGAATCTTGACCTGAAATGACTGACTCTTGGATCTTGACCTAGAATGACTGACACTTAGATCTTGACCTAGAATGACTGACTCTTGGATCTTGACCTGAAATGACTGACTCTTGGATCTTGACCTGGAATGACTGACTCTTGGATCTTGACCTAGAATGACTGACTCTTGGATCTTGACCTGAAACGACTGACTCTTGGATCTTGACCTGGAATGACTGACTCTTGGATCTTGACCTGGAATGGCTGACCCTTGGATCTTGACCTCTAACCTATTCTGACCTTTAATTATCACTACTTTTGATTGTTACGACCTGTGATCTTTTTTATCCGTGATTTTTCAATGTTTATTAATTCTACGCTTCATAATTATTTATCCTTTAAATTTTCCAACTTTGATTATTCTTTTACATTTTCATCTTTTATTATCTCTTACTCTTAATTATATCTATCCCTTTGACTGTTTACCTTTGAATTGTTTCTTCTTATGGTCATATTTTACCCATGCTTATATCTGACTCTTGAAATTATATCACAGCCTGAGGAAGATGAGGATGTTGATCAGGATTAACAGAAGTTCACAGATGGCAAAGCTTCCTGTCCAGTCACCATTCATCAGGAATCCTTCTGTCTTCACAGAATCTTTCGTTTTTTTTCTCTCGTTTCTGCATGCGCTTGTATAGGGAGAGAAATGAGCAATCTGAGCATTGCATGCTCATCATCTCCAGCCCAACTCCTCCTGCTCATCTTGCTGAGCTGGTTATTCATTCATCTTCAAGGATTGAGTGATGGCATTGAGCAATGAGTGCTGGAATTGAGCAGTGAGTGCTGGAATTGAGCAGTGAGTGCTGGCATTGAGCAGTGAGTGCTGGAATTGAGTAATAGGTGCTGGCTTTGAGCGATGAACACTGGCTTTTTGAGCGATTGCTTAAATTGTTCAACATGATGAATTAGCTTTAATTTAATTTATAGAATATCTCACTTGATCTTTTTACGATAAATGCTATAATGTTCAATATTGCTTTTTTTCTTTCCTCTGCTGATGTTCATTTGTGAGATGTGTTTTGGAATTTATTGAACAGATTGAAGTAGGTCTGAAGTTGAATCTCAATTACTTTTAAAATGCATCTGTGGCTTTGTTTCTACCCAATAAGTTCATAGAAAAGTCCTAAAGCTTCAACTTTACTCTGCTTCATAATGCTCTCAAAAAGCTACTCTTGCTGTTTGTGAGTGGAGATTTAATCGTGAAGCAAGTCATTTATGGGAAATGCTTTTCAGTTCTGCTTAAGTCTCTGTTGGTTGAGGAACAGAATTTGTCTAACCTGATGTAACTAACGATGATGTATAACTTTACTCAATTTGTGTAAATACTCGCATTACTCAGTCCATAAGAGTCAGTCACGTTGGCTTTGACTTATGAACATCTCTGTTGTTAGAGAAGGTTTTTTGTTCATATCTCAGATGTTGACTTATGTCAGGGATTTAAATCTCGGGAGGGGGAGGGAGTGTACAATGGGCCCTTAAATGAACAGCAGGGGGTCAAGGATTTCATCCAATTAATGCACTTAAAAAATGTAAAAGGTCGGGGGTCGTACAGTCCTTGTATATAAAACGTGTACATTTACTCTCTGCTATTGTACACTCAACTGTAATGGCAGCTCTGGAGTTTTTTTGCTCATTGCTTTTAACCATAGTTAATTAATTGTTAATTATTCGATTATAATTTAAGGCTTGATTATATGCTGTTGGTTGGAATTTTGAGGATGGTGTTAATTTCTGTACTTTCCGATTTATTTCATTGTTTATTCTTGTCGGCAATAGTTAAAATCTTGTTTAATTTATAATCAAATGCATTTATTTTCCTTGAATCAATTCATATTGTTCTGCTTTGTCTTTTGAGAGTGACTGACACAACATAGAGAGTGAGGCCAACTCATTTGTCCACACAGTTGCTAAACAAAATCATGCCTTTTCAGTGGTTGGTCCTCAGTAGTAGCCTTGAAGGTCTATAAATAAATCTTCGTAATGAATGAATTAATAATCGCAGAGAGGTTCAAAGTTATTTGCTGACTGATTGTAAGATCACATTTTATGAATGAGTGAATTATATTATCATAGTATGCAATACGTTGATAGTTACGTAAATTGATTTAGCTAATAATTCTGATTTTCTTCCGGTGTTTTTTGTCTTTCAATTTAACTCCTTCTGATGGCTTTGTTTTTGGTCTTCTTTTAAGTTTCATCTTTTCATGTAACTTGATTGTGAATATTAGCGAATTGAAAATGGAGAAGCAGAATATCTTGCCATTGGTTTATTGTTTTGTTAAGTCTATTTGCCAACTTTATCAACTTTCCTCTGTTATCCATGTCTTCCCATCAGTTGGATTCTAAGCCCCGTTGCCTGACCTTGACCGGCGTTGCCTGACCTTGACCGAAGCAATTGACCGACCTGCTACCTCTTGCAACATCCCTGCAGATGTTGTACTGTATTTATTAATGGCTATGAGGAGAGAGAGAAAGATGGTAGTACGTAGAGGTCATGAGAGAAGGATATTCCGTGTGGATATGGGCATATGATGTTCGACTGGTTTGCTCCAGACTTTAGTGATGATAGATCAGACTTTAAATCGTGTAACTTGTGTACTTTCAATTGCGACAAACTAGAGTTTTACTTTTCTGGCCATATTGAGATTTGCGTGAGAACTATTTCACGTGGCATTTCAATTGCAACATTAACCAAAGTGATCATGAACTGTTTACTTCTTGAAACTGGGTATTTTATTTTAAAAATTGGTGACCATAGTAGCGGCAGTTATTCTCCTTTAAATTTGTCTCACCTGATTTGAATGCCTATTAATATTTTCTTGAATTTCTTTTTAATTTTTTATTTGTCATTCAACAAAAATGAATCCTTGTTGTTATTGTTACATTTATGAAGCTCCATTGCATCAATCTTTTCAAATCCCAGAGTCTGGAGAATCATTGTTTAAATAGTTGCAGCCGACAGGTGGTTGGAATCACTCATTGTTGGTTTGATAAGTGATGGAATTTGTTCTGACTGCCCGTCTGACTTGACTGTGTAAGTCTCTTTCGTTGACATTGTTAGTCGAGCTGCATTAATAACTTTCTCAGCCTAAAGTGCTCTATACTTTTATTCGTCGGTGCTTATTTTGTGATCTAAGGTTTCGTTCAATACTCAATTAAAATTGTTAGCCAACTGCGTTTTCTATTTAAAAGTGAATAATTATGATATAATTAGCTGTTAACCCGTGAAAAATCACGGGTCATAGGCCTTCTTAATTGTAACGTTGCTAGAGCCTAGAGTAGTGGCTAAGACACTGGGACGCAGAGCTAAAATACGCACTAATTTAATGAGACGGTTAAGACGAACTTTACGAGTCAGACAATGTACGTCACCTAAACATAAGGCTACTTACTTACTGCAAGATCGCCGCGGGACAGACGCAAGACTCTTTCAACGAGAAACAGCACCCGGTGCATTAAGATATAGGGAAACACTCACATAACGTACTGCACTCCGTACTGCGGACAGGCAGACAGTTATCTCGTGACTTAGGTAATTATAATATGTAGATTTGAGAGAGGAGGGAAGGGAGAAGAGGAGAATTGATGGAAAGTTGGAAGGGTCTGGGAGGGAGAGAGAGAGTGTGTGATAGGCCCTACGGTTTGATATGGCCTTTCTCTGGAGTTACAACTGTTCCCTAAATCTTGTACTATTTCCGTCAATTAAAAGTTTTTGAAACCATACCTCTTTTGTCCGGGCTAGACTATTTGGGAGCGCTTTTGAGTAGTCGCCCAACAAGGGCGTTATATAATTTTTTTAATGATTGGTATGGTATGTTTACATGGTAACACGCACCTGTTTCGAAGCCTCTTCTGTAGACTGCATGCGACCAATTGAAGAGACCCAATCACTACAGCCCCATCCCTGTCGGCCTCTCCCACTCCCTCTTTGGCTTCAACTGGGGGAGCTTCTGTTTCTGCCAATATTCTTAAGACGTTTCTTTTCGCATTAGGTTGTACTGGGAGAGGCGCTATAGAAATATTATGTAAACGCAATATATATATATATATATATATATATATATATATATATATATATATATATATATATATATATATATATATATAATGATAATCACTGATTGATAACCGCTTGATGAAATCCTCATCATTTGCAGCAGCAACACATTGTATTTCGGTCTTTAAGTCCCTCTCTCTACGCCCTCTGCGGGCCATTAGGGGTGACCAGATTGAGCTCCAGCAGAAGAACCAGCAGTAGTGTTAGGCCTACTAGGGTGGCTGCAGGTCAAGAAGAGTTCAAAGTTCAGTCGATACCAACGACATAATTATCCTCGAGTTGACAGCCTCTAGAAATGTATTGATCAATCAGTCAATAGACAGAAGTGGAACTACTAGCGCTTGTTGTAATAACAGGCTAATTAGCGTCACCCTTCTTTATACAGCGGTATTCGTATGTGAAGGAGTAGTTTCAATTTAATGACATTGCGATACCTTCATCCTCCTCATTTATCCATGCGTGGGACTGCACTTCCAGAGTACGAAAGTGGCGGAGTTAGCAGGAGGATTACTCCCTGTGTTATAAGAGCTTTGTTACCTGACGATTGTTACTTTCAATAAGTATACGCCCTATAGTAGCAAAACATCAGCCACTATATATACATTCATCACTCTGGTTGGATCTTTCGCAGCTCGACCACGGAAAACTTGATAATTATACAGCACACTTTACCCAGTGTCTGATAATAGTCAGATAGTTACGTGTAATTCCATGGTAATCTGTGACTATATAATTGACGCCACTATTGAACATAGTCATGTTAAAGGTAGCCTACTATCGAAACAGAAGTTTGAATTTCAGAAACTATATAAACAAGTTGGTCGTTCATTCTAAAGAGGCGATCGTAAAGTTTGATTCCGATTGTGGTAATAGTTCTGGAAGCGACTGAACACGTATCAATATTGATATTAGTAGAAGATCTCTATAGTTGGTCCGCAGCAGTTGGCTAATCTCTCATGATTCTCTGTTCCTCTGTTAATTGACAATAAATGCAATTAAGAATCCAAGTGTAATTAATTCTCGATCTTCCTTCGCGTGACCTGTATGTCAAATACAAAGCTCTTGTGGTAAAATATTTACAGATAAAACTATGTTATTATGATTTATTATAGTCAATCACTGAAGACACGATCACTTTATAGTTTATTAAACCACTCCCCATTAGTTCTGCCGAAACGTGTGCTCCACACTACTTGGCTCTAATAAATATGTCCATGTGGAATCATACAGGACCTGTAGGCTGTATGGGCCTATGTCTCCTCGTGGGACCCAGATGGGCTCTTCCTGTCCAAGGGGCTTTCCTCCATTATTGCTATTTATGGGCGGGAATACCTCACCCCTGTGAAAACTACATTACTCCTTTGCTAGCCACATCCCTAATAATATAGAGAGTGATAGCTCTTCCTTTACCTCTGAATAAGCCAACCTCTGAGTGAGAGGATATCAACTCATATACCCTGTTATAAATCGCAACCTGAATGATGTATGAAGCCACCGCCACCCCCCCTACCCCCAATCGGCCCTCGTTAACCCCTGAAAGGTCCATCCAGATGATTAATTCTCTAGCAGAGTCAATCCAAAGCAAGATATGGACATTCCCAACGTCACAAAATGGGAAATTTCGCAACGTCATAAGATAGGGGCATTACCCCCAACGTCAGCATCCACAGAAGCGCGAATCAAAACTCGCCGCTAGAGGCGCTATCTTCGTTATTAGTGGATGCCGACGACGGAGTGGGACTGGATTTGCTGAACGTGGTATCGGTGAACGCCATTGCAAAGCTCCTCGTGTCGTACATCTGATTGCGGATGCCAACGGACTCTCCTCCCGTCGGCAGCGATAGCATCGAGCGAGGACCGATCGTACGGACATCCCTCAGATCGAAGGCCTTCTTCAGCTGCTCTTTCTGTTGGCGCCGTCGCCCGAATACGAAGCCTACGATGACAGCGATCGCGATAGGGATGATGAGGAGGACGAGGAGGGCGAGGAGGCGGTTGTCGGAGGGGACGGCCTGGATGTCGTCTTGACAACGGGGCCCTGTGTGGCTGACGTCACAGGAACATGTGTAGACGCCGGATAGAGTTACGTCACAGATGGCGTTGTTGAGGCAGGTGTCGTTCGGGCATGGTCCATTGTCTGTGGAAAATAGAGAAAAAGTCGTAATCTAATTCTTATGTTAAGACTCAAAATAAGACATAAAGTAAGTCTTAATATAAGCCTCAACCTAAGTCTTAATAATCTGATACATATACCTATAGTAATATGCAAAAACATATTAAGCTAGTGCCTGATATAAATCATCTAATTAACTCTCAAACTAACAGAATTTCTGATTCTGTGTAGGCCTAATTGTAACTGTTTAAATATTGATCTGTACTTACTTATCATAACCATTGTAACAAGCTGCGTTTTGCCAGCATGATATCCGAATAAACGAAAATTGATTGATTGCATGAATGAATGAATAATTGATTGATTGATTGATTGATTGATCGATCAATCGAGTGAGTGTGTCAGTGTTATATTACGGTTTAAAATGAGACATAGTAAATATCTTTAAATAAGTCTTTATCTTAGTCTCAATCTAAGACTTTATCAAAGTATATATATATAAGCCTCAATTAAAGTCGTAATTTAATCTAAATTCTGGTCTTAGCCTAAGTCTTAGCAGAAGTCTTAGCAGAAGTCTTAGCAGAAGTCTTAATCTAAGTCTTAGCAGAAGTCTTAATCTAAGTCTTAGCAGAAGTTTTAATCTAAGTCTGACTGATATAAGTTTATTTAACGACGCATCCATAACGATGATGATATGCGTTTTAATCTAAGTCTTAATCTAAGTCTTAATCTAAGTCTTAATCTGGACTGATTGACCAACCTACCTGTCCAGTAGATGGCGACAGGTGAGAGGAGAGGTTGACTGGCCAAATGCAGCTGCGTTGTGTTCAGACTGTTCTTGAGGTTCTGCAGAGCGTCCTCTGTGTGGACTGGCAGGCCCTGTTCGATAGTAAACCTCAAAACGAGGTTACCTGGCATAAACATTCAAGCAGAACGATCCGTCAGCGACCTCGTCTTGTTACCATAGTAACCAAGTTCGTTAACCTTACGTCGTTTCCATAGTTATGAAAATCGATGATAATACATTGTTACCATATTGACTTAATGTATTGATCAAAAATCGTTTTAGGTGACGCCAGAACCAATTATAACCATGATTAAGAAAGATCGTTTTAAAAATTGGTTGAATGTGGTAAACAACGTCATCATTGGCTGCATGAACACGTCTTTCATGATTTATTGCTGATGAAAATTATTTGAAACTTTATCGATGAATGAATTGATATTGTTATTGACCTCTCTGTCGAAGATCAGGACTTACAGAGATAAAGTGAATTGAATTACTAGAAAAATTAATTAGAATAAAAAATTTCATATTGAACTAATTAAATTTGTTTAGGGTAGAAAGGATTTATTAGATTAGTTGAGAAGATTTAACTAGCACTGAACTCAATTAGTTAATTCAAAGTCCCAGTGGAAGAAAATATGACGCGCTCACCAGAGGGACTGGAATCAATTTCTATGTTAGTGATGCGATCAATAGGAATGTTAGAGAAGTCGGCCAGCTGCTTCTGAGCCCTCGGTCTCTCAGTCCAGAGGTCATAAGTGGTGACTATCACATCGTTCAGCATCGTGCTGAAGGTCAGTTGACAGCGCTGCGGCACACTCGAAGGGAGACTGACGACAGGGACGGTGGTAGCAGCGAGGGTGGGCATGCCGAAATTGGTTGTCATGCTGAAGGGAGCAGGGCTACCTCTGAGGGTAGGTGATGGGAGGGTGGATGATGGGAGGGTGGACAATGGGAAGGTCGGCCATGGGAGTGTTGACAATGGGAAGGTCGTATCCGATGCTGGAGCCTTAGGAGGGGTAGTTCTCATAGCGAGGAAAGAGGTGGCCTGCATGGACGTGAGAGCCGTGATTGCGTCAGCGTTAGAGGGAAATTGCGAGGGATTTGCCGATGTGGGGGTTGAAACTGGGTTACGCAGTGGGGTCGGTGGGTAGGTTAGGATGCGAGTCGGGGTGGGAAAGTTGTCCAGTGTTTGAACGTCTGAAGGAGGGGAGTCGCTGCTGGAAGGCGGTGTTGGAATGACTGTGGGAGAGGCGGTTGGATTAACATCACTCTGTCCAAGAACGTCTACAAGGGTAACAATTCACAATCATTATCATCATCATCATCATGATCACCATCAGTGCCTGATGATGGTCATTTGGTGGCGATGGGTACGAATGAATGATCTTAATAAATTGTCCTCGGTCACGTGTCAAGGCCACTGCTCCCATTAGTGATACTATTAGTCAAAGTCATCAGATGTTATGTCCTCAATTATATTATATCTACTCTTCATACTACATAAGAGCATCTCAACAATCAATAGTATACAATGTCCAGTTGAATAGAAGACGAAGAAATCATTAGACATCCCTACAACCTCATATTTTCATATAATATGGGCAAAAAACAACCAACCGTAGATTTCATAATATTTTTATTTATACTGAATCCTGATCTGTAAAACTTACCATGGTTTCCGACGCAGAGAAAAAGCTACAACACAAGAAATGTAATTAATGTAAGTATAATTAGCGACATCTATTGAGCATATCTGTAATGCAAACGGTATCAACCGATGACCAGCAGAGAATCGTTGGGATGGTGACTGTCAGCCGGAATTGACAGTTGTCAATTGTTGTCAGGTGTCAATTGCGGTTAGCTGTCAATCCTGGTAAGCTGTCAATTCTGGTCAGCTGTCAATGTCAATATCATTTATCACTGTCAATTGTCAATTGTGGTCATTTTCGTTGGCATTTTCATTGCATCATCGCTGACATTGGAATTATTTTTAGCTCCTTGATCACAACGCAAATAATTGTGTCCATGTGAGATGATACTCATAATAATTCGATGGATCATTCTACAGTAGACGAATGACTCTATCCGATCAAATCCTCTCTCTCTAATGTCGGGCTTTTCGGTGCATATCAAGCGTGTCTTCTTTGACCGAAATGACTAGACAGGTGGAATCTGAAGAGATAGGATGACAATGCAACAAAGCTTTCTTGTTAGACTAAATCGGTGGGAGGTATATCGCGAAACACATGAACCTCTCTCTCTGTCTGTCTCTGTCTGTCTGTCTGTCTCTCTCTTTCTCTCACTCTCTGTGTGCTAAGAATGGCTCCAGGATGTACAGCTTTCTGCTTGTGAATAGGTGCTACGGGTCGTGCATATAGGAATAAAGGAACACACTGACAGATAGACCTATTGTATACATGCACATATATTTATATTTGTGTGCATAAATATGTGTATATGTGTGTGTTTGTAGATATGTATATTTTTACCTATATATATTATATATATGTATGTGTCGTAACGATCTGTGGTATAATTACATGTAGGCTTGACTATTTTCTCTTGAACTCTTAGCATGTCAGGACATAGCCAACAGCAAATCGGAGGCATTCGGAGCGTGCATGGTCAGTGCAGCGTAACCGACCATGACGCCGAGAGTTATAATTAGTAATGAAATGTAAGGATGTTGTAGAATGTAGACTGTGCTAAGGGATTGTCCTGACAATTATTGCAAACGACGGTGGGACTATTACCTCAATTAAGCTTTGAGTCTGATTCAATATAAATGTATTCATCAATTTTATGTCCATTATTTGTCTACATCGGTTCAAATAGCAATGAGTGATATGTTGAGGTCAAACATCCGACAATACACTTATTAATGATTTAGTTTATTATTATTATTATTATATAGTATTATTATTACATCCGAAAGTTTTCCTCACCAGAATAAATAGCCGATGGGTCATTCTCCTCGTATCCATCTACAAATTAACAATATCAAAGGGAGAGAACAATAGAATGGAACAATAGACTATAGTCCGTTGTTCCATGCATTCTATTGCTGGGTATACACTGACAGAACAGAGAAATAGAATAATCCAATGGGATAAAAATAAGATCAGAGCAGAGCAGAGGAACATCTTTATATTATCATCTTATATGATCCAGTTCACATCCTTGACGATCTTCCCCTTCCTCATGCATGAGGTCACATCATACGATATGCGATCGAGGTCACATGATCTTACCCTATCTACAGAGTTTATGTCTTTACCAAGAGAATTTTTATCCTTCGAATGTAATACGCGACTTTGTTTTAATTGATGCTATTAAGTATTGATACATTCTGTTAAAAACTAAACTCTGCGTTTGCTGTTATAGTCGATTAAACGGAATAATAAATTCCTTTTCATCTTCCTCTTCTTATCCACCTCATCCTTCTTCATTTTCTTCATCGTCTTCTCTTTCTTCATCTTCTTCTTTACAGCCGTCCAATCCCAAGTTCCATCTCTCCCAGTTACTCATCTCGCATCCCCTGTAACTCAACCCGCAACTCCCTCAATCGACATTCCACTTCTCCACTGGACCGTGTCCTTCCAAAAACCTTCCAAAATGTCTTACCTGTGGCCGAGGCAACGACTCATCCACTCACTGGAACTCCAAGACAGGTAGAACGATTACCAAACACCTGCTAACTCCAGCGACCAATGTCAATTGTTAGTCTGCTCTCAACGCAGCCTAATACAACTGCTTTGCCCTTCTCCTCTGCTAACAATTCGCCTCCAAATCCGACAAAGAAGTTTTTAACCAATAACACAATATACAACTCAAAAGCACCTGCCAAAATGCGTCTTTATATGTTTTATTATATTTGCAAGCTAGTGCACGTGAAGGTTACAAGAGTCTGAAGACATATAGCGTTTTTGAAGACACGTGAGTATAATATAATGTAATGTTATCTGATGTCTCATATATATCTAACACACGTCTACGTTACTCATGTGTTGGTATATATGAATATAAATATATAAGTAAGGTTAATGTTGCGTATGATGTATAGGTTCGTGTTTAACGGTTGAAGTGGACTTTACTTGTTGCTCTGTCATGCGTGGAGTTCTTAGCACGACCGATGTTCAATGTAATGTGTGTTCATTCATTCGGCTCTTAGTCAGTGGTTGATGACCCTACCCCCTCCCCTCCTCAAGAGGCGCTCGACCCTAAGTACTGCCACCAACCGAGAGGAATGCAACACTGGTGGTTCCAGACCCAAGCCTGGGATAAGGAGGAGGGCAACGCCGATGATCTGTGCTGCTACTCGGCGTCGTTAAATAGCCGCTCAATAAACCAAACAATGATTGCAGTATCGTAGTCTCAAAGTTTCTAAAGCGCCACTGAATGGCTAAGAGCAATGGCACCAGCTTATTCAGGAGCGCTACGTCACGTAACGTCAGAAGAGGCTACCAAGCATACACACGTATATGACGTATGGGTCACACACACGTCATTCGTACATCAAATACAGGTCGTGTACGCTTTGCATACGGACCATTTCTAGGTCATGTATAGGGATCACATTGGGGTCATGTGTAGGTCATACGGGTAATTTTTGTTCCCTGAAAGGTCATCACATGTGGCCATATAGCCTATAGGTCAAATTGATATAAGACATTAGACATAGTGCGGGTTGATGGTTATGTAGGTCAGCTGAGGTCGTTTATATGATATACAGCTTATGCAATATACAGGTCATATATGGGTCATTTGTATACGGTGTTGCTGCTTAGTATAATATTATATGCACTCGATCTGTTTCTGTTCGTACATATAAATAAGTCAAGGTGCAAACAAAGTCAACAGTTCGTATACATTAGAACCATATTATCACTAAAACATCAAGAAACATCTGTCGTCTTTTCTCCAACTGAAACGTTCTTTTCCCTCCAACGAATCCTTTTAGCATCCCGTGCAAGGAAGCCCCACATTCTCTTCGCACCCCGTGCAGAAAACCCGTGCCATCGTTTTATAACCAAGCGAATAATTTATCTTCCCTGACCGCTAGAGGCGCTCTCAGCCTCTGCCTCTCTTCGTTGGTAGCTGGGTCAGCCCAGCCGAGAGTTTTGATGTCTTGACTTACTAGCACCAATGATGCTATGGCTTAACTTTATGTTAATCGCAACACCTCTTATGCTTGATGCGTGCCTTCTATGACGTAGCAGAGAGTACTGGGTACCACACCTGACCTAGAGACAGATAGACAGACACAAAGGTCTTTTGAAGGCAGCAACTCGAAAATTTGCCAGGTTGAGGATTGCAAAGAGAGAGAACTCTCTTGCCTCCTCTTCTATCTTCTCCTCCTCTTCCGCTGCCTCTTCCTCCTCATCATCGTCATCACCATCGTAACCGTCTTCTTCTCATTCTTACGCACCCACCCTCAAAGAAGATAGATCCACAGGTCTATTCTTGGCCCCGTGGTTCCACCCTTCCTCCCACCCTCTTTCCTTTCCGCTCCTCCCTCTCTCCCTCCGTCTCTCTCCATTTGTTTCTGCTCCCTTCAAACGGTTCCTCCGCAGAACTGCTTGGGCCACTCCTCGGCGCCTTACGCAAGACGCAGGCCCTGCCTCTTCCGCTGCCTACGTTCCCGCCCTCTCCTTTTCCTCCTCTTTCCCTTCCTCCTCTTTCCAGGCCTGGCAGCCTCTCTCCCGCCATCGAGGATAACGAGAGGCTGGTTGAATTTTTCCTCTGCGTTGTATGTACTAAGACGGGAAGTGGAGAGAGACAGAGGCAGAAAGACAGAGGCAGAGAGAGAGAAAGATAGACTGCTTCTTCTGCTTCGAATCGGCTTCGGACTATTTCTTTTTTCTCCGAGGCTAAACATTAATCTCCTTCGCTTGCCCAGGCGATAGGGAGAATAAGGAGGAGAATTTCAGGGAAGGAGAGAGAGATATAGAGTACATTTCGAGCGTTTATTTCCGCTGGAAAACTTAACGGAACTGGAAGAAGACTTAAACGCCATGGAGTTCTCCACTTCATCTGGTAAGCTAACTGCGACACATGTAGACAGATTGTCTGCTTAGAATATTATATCATCGTCTGATGTGAGGTGTATCTTCAGAAGATATCTTCAGCACCATCTCTCATTGCGTGCTGTATTTGCGTCCTGTTGGTTATTAGTTTCAGTTTACACATTTGTGTGACAACGAAGATCATTAGCGTCGCCCTCCTTCTTTATCCAGGCTTGGGATTGGCACTGTAAACAGTTGCTGTGTTTACGTCGTGTGTTTTCGCTTGCAATGTATTCGTGTGTGCATTAAGCCGAGACCTCAATGCCATTGAGACCTTGAAGCAAATGCGCCACCAGAGATTTTGTTTGCTGGTGGGAAATTTAGAGCATTTACACGACCCTGTCTTGATTGGCAAGACACTCGTTCAAAGGGGTGCTATAAGCTATTACCCGATTACCGGATTGAGACTATAAAGGGTCGACTCCATACGGTGTCTCTATAAAACATATTACATCCTTCTCATGTTTTGTCCACGAATGTCATTCAATTTACTCCCTTTCTAACAGTAATATAACAGCCTTTTTTTATTGTTCAAACTTATAACAGCGCAGTGTATACAATTACAGACATAGTATGAACGAATGTCAGCGGCCATGCAAGGCGCCCATTTCGCTACACATGTAAATTTAATTTAACCAACACTGCCGTACGGGTATCGAACCCTTCTGTTCCTCAGCCCTGCGCTCCACCAGTGTTTCATCCATTACTCTATTTATATACGGCCCCCAAACTATTGCTTACTTTCTCTTTACTTTCTCGTTGCTTCGAATGCGTTTGTTTTGTGATTTCTTATTCTGATAGTTTTCTGAATCTTCGATTGCGATGGTATTAATATGATGTCAACGCAAGAGGCTTCATACAGGATGTTTACTTACTTAATTTTAAGAAGTTGTTGTAGCGATAAACTGGAGCTGAGAGAGATGAAGACTTTGAGGAGGAAACCCTTTAAAAATAGGATGACTACAGTAGTGATCAAGTGGGGTCCTGTGTTAACAACCCTCG
>OY365813.1:35169785-35312285 GCA_959347315.1 Bimastos eiseni
AAACAAAGAGAGACAGACAGGCGGATTGAGAGAGAGGCTGAGAGAGACAGAGAGACAGACAGAGAGAGAGAGAGAGAAAGGCAGAAGGACAGTCTATAGCTATAATAGACCTATTCTTTCCATCCACCCTTCCATCCATCCATCCACCCTTCCATCCATCCATCCACCCTTCCATCCATCCATCCACCCTTCCATCCATCCATCCACCCTTCCATCCATCCATCCACCCTTCCATCCATCCATCCACCCTTCCATCCATCCATCCACCCTTCCATCCATCCATCCACCCTTCCATCCATCCATCCACCCTTCCATCCATCCATCCACCCTTCCATCCATCCATCCACCCTTCCATCCATCCATCCACCCTTCCATCCATCCATCCACCCTTCCATCCATCCATCCACCCTTCCATCCATCCATCCACCCTTCCATCCATCCATCCACCCTTCCATCCATCCATCCACCCTTCCATCCATCCATCCACCCTTCCATCCTCTTGCTTCAAGAACCTCTCACAAGACTTCCACTAAGAACGTGAATATTAATAGCTGGTGTTGATTACTGAATAATGATAGTAAAAGAACGATGTCGATGATGATGACAGTGATGATGATGATGATGATGGTGGTGGTGGTGGTGGTGGTGGCGCCGACGGCGACGGCGACGACGATCATAACGATAATGATAATGATGATGATGTCGTTTGTTGTTCGTAGGAGTCGCTGAGGAAGCGGAAGTGACGGAGGAGTTGGTCGTTCCTCAAAGGAATCGTCCATGGAAATATATTCCTCAGTTTTCGGACGAGGAATGTCGTCTGCTTCGATCTGAGGATCGTAGAGAAGATGAAGAGAATCGAGGAGGTCAAGAGCAAGATGGAGGACTGCTCCAGTACTACCGACACAACAGGACCCTCGAAGCGGGCACGGATGGGTTGGATCTAGATGATGAGAATCTCAATGGTGACCTCGAAGTGGTCCAGCTGGCCCAGGTCGTTTATGGGAGAGTTCCTTCCTCTGGTGGAAGGTCTGAGTCGGATCAGGAGGTCCAGGAAGATCCCATTGTCCCTGTGAAGATAGAACGACGTAGTCAGATGGACGCCCCTTGGCCTGAAGAGGAGGAGGAGGGTCGACCTACAGGAAATGGACTGACTTCAGGAAGTCCATGGGGACAAGAGGAAGCCCTGGAGGAACCGTTAATGGAGTGCGTGGAACAACTCCAGTGGAGAGCTAGAGTTCCCTTCTCCTACCAAGAGACTCTCCCGTCAAAAGAAGACCCTCTTCCAGAGGTTCCGTTTTCCAACCTACCACCGAATGACGTCATTACGCAGAGTCACGAGACCGAGAAAGACGAGGCGCTGTGGGACGAGATCAACGTACAGGTGGCCGAATCCATGGCAACCGCCGCTACTCTGTCAAGCGGAAGCGAAGCGGAAGCAGTCCTAGGCGATGACGCCATCGATGCGAGACCGAGGCAGAATGACGTCACGCTTGAAGCAGATATCTTCGCTCCGCTTGAGTGCACCGCTGATCAACAGCTTCTCGTGGCTGACCAGTGGCCCGTGTCGCATGCCGAGATGGAGAAAGGAGAAAGAGCGCGTCAGGAGACCAGAGAGGAGATTGTGGAGGAACCGATTGTCGAAGCAAGAGCTGTCTTTCAGACGTGCGGGATTCCAGTTTTCGACCATGAGTTGGAATTGGGACAAGGTCCTTCTGAACCGAAAGTGGAGAGAGGACTGGCTGAGGCTCACCCACTGGAAGTGGTGCCCCCGGCTGAGCTCATTCCCCGGTCCTCGCAAGACCCTCCTGAGGTTGAGACCAGAGGGAGATCGAAGCAGCCGCGGAATCAGGGTGGCACCCTACCACCTACGGGGTCAAGGAAACCGGAGAAAGTCCCAAGGTCACGAAGGTCAAGATCTGAAAGCTTCTTCGGGTTCCTTCGGAGGAAGTCGAAGTCGAAAGAATTGGACGACGAAGAGAAGGAGGAGGAGGGAAGAGCGAAGGGAAGACAGGCGGAGGGTGGGAAGGAAAGAGAGGGATCGGCCGATGTGTCTAAGACGAGCAGTGCCAAGACTACACCTACAACATCCAGGTCAAAGATAAACCAGGTCGGGTCAGAGGTGAAGGTGAAAAAGTCGAGAAGTCAAGGTCAGTCGTTCTTCGAGAGGCTAGGGTTCGGACGCACGAGCAAGAAGAGCGAGAAGAAGGCAGAGAGCGAGAGAGAGAAGAAGAAGGAAGCAGAGAAGGAAGAGGAGGGGAAGGAAGAGGAGGGGAAGGCGGAAGTGGTGGATCTTCCCCCACAAAAGCAGACCAGCGCTGGATGTAAGACGAACATTCGCATATTTGAAATTCTCGCCAAGAACGGAGAACCAGCGGATGTATCCATAGAGACGAAAGATACAGAGGCTGCGGGGCTCCAAGAAGTGATGCCAACGTCAGGGCAGCCCGCATCACTCCATCTTCAACATCATCAAGAGAGATCGGGCAGGAACGTGTTAACAGATACAGTGGCAGGAGTAGAGCCAGGTCTAGTTCATAGGTCAGCGGATGAGGATGCTTGGTTGACTTCTCATTCGTATGACCACCTGTTGGTTGAAGGCACCACGAAGGCATCGCAGGCTGCTGAGACAGGAGCATCTCTTGATGTCAGGAGGAAGTTCATCGTTGCTGTTGCCATAGACTTCGGTAAGTGCAAGTCCAAATGATGGATGAAAGAGGGGGCGATGCTAATGGTATTTAGTACCACAGAGTGATTAGCGTCGCCACGCGGGGAAGGGGGCAGCTGCCCCCCACCATCCAGCCCAGGCTGGGTCTTGGGTTTCGTGCAAATCCGAAGAGTTTTTATATGGGGCTGAGGTATCCTTCGTGACTTGTGATTTGACATTTCCTAATTAAGGTCCTCTGCATATTATATATGTAGTCAAATTTTGTCACAAGTCGAGGTGATCTAGGTACCTTTATTTCGAAGTTACGGTTGAGAAATTTGTGGTAAACAAGAGCCCAAAATGTATTTCATTTGGCAACAAATGTTTAAAATTGCCCAGGCTTCTGCGTCTCCGCCCCATACCTCGATAGAAAAAACCCTAGTCGTTACGGCGTTTTGCTCCCCAGCCTCTAAGTTCTGGCGAAACCACTGCATACAGCACCTATTTTGCAAGCAATCCTAAACAGTAATGCATTTCCAAATGAAGCTGGGTTGCACGAATAGTTTTACTTTAAAACTTAATTTCAACTCGCTTTTAATCCCCTAGTCGTTGAGGATTTGTTTGACACCCCCTTGCCCCCAACCTCGAAGCTCTGGCGACGCCACTGCCAACAGTTTCGTTAAACTGAAACTACTTAAGCATTAGATCTGACAGAGAAATTATAAGAAGATTTAAATTAAAGTTCGGTTTCGTAATATGGTAGAACAATGTTAAGGGAATCAATCACCAATCTTCTAATCCAATGTAATATCGTATGATGAATTTAATGCTCAGCAATATCTAAACACTGGTTAGTGTGATATCTTTTGTAATAATTATGAGAGACAATGTGAGGAGAGTTATCTGTGCAATATATCAAGTCAATGTTAAGACAATGTAATTACTACAATCCAATACAATTCATCAATCAATCAATCAATCAATCAATATAATGTCTTGTGATGCAATGAACGTTGTATTCAGTGCTTAACAACGTCTTCGGATTATCAATTTTGCCTTTCAGTATTAATAGTTTTACCACTACCACCAGTATACTTCAATCACCGCTACGGCGCTACCACACTTACCACTAGTCCAGTAACACTGCAACCATTGTTATCATTATTATCATAATGATAATAATAATAACAATAATACCGATTACCAACTGCGGGCTGAGACTTGACGATGAATCCCTGAGGGTGGCGGTGGGTTACAGACTTGGGTTACCCGTCTGTTTACCTCATTGCTGTCCTTGGGGTGCCCTGGTCGAGGGAAACGGATATCACGGTCTCTCATGTGGCCTGGGATGCTGGCCCAGACACGCGGCCCTGAACGACCTTATTTGTAGGAGTCTAATCCGTGCAGGGATCCCCACTGTCAAAGAGCCGATGGGTTTGACCCGATCTGATGGAAAAAGACCAGACGGACTCACTCATATACCATGGCGTGCGGGGTGGCGCTTAATATGGGACGCGACAGTATCAGATACAATGGCAATGTCGTATCTGCCAGAAACATCACAAAGAGCGGGCGCAGCGGCCGAGAGGGCGGCGAACCTCAAAACTCAGAAATACGCCGAGTTAGCCACCAGGTACGTCTTCACACCGGTGGCATTCTAAACCTTTGACCCCATCAATTCCAAAGGCCAAAGCTTCCTTTCAGAACTGGGACACATACTGAGCGCCATCACTGGGGAGCAGAGGGAGACGACTTTGCTCTACCAGCGCATCTCGATGACTATTCAACGCTACAACGCAGTTGCTTTCAAGGGAACTTTCGCTGCTCAGAAGTCCAACGAGCAGGGTTACTTCGGACGACATCATCATTAATTTACATTGAAGACTCTGATAATATAATAATAATAATAATAATAATTATTATTATTATTATTATTATTTAGTAATAATAATAATAATAGTACAACTACAACGGATGCTATACTATACAGTTCTTCTTATTAAGTAACTTCTAGAACGGCAGAGGGTAAGGCTCAACGCAAAATGATAATTTATTAGGTGCCTTTGTCGCTCTATACTCGTAACCATAGCAACCGTCGTCATGGCGTTGTGTTGTTGTTGTCATAGGAACAGCGTTCAGTGGTTACGCGTTCTGCTTCCTTCGCGACCCTGACAGCATCCACATAATGGGTCGTTGGGAGGACGGTGACCCAGGGATCATCAACCAAAAGACCCCTACCACCCTCCTCCTCACCCCTCAGGGTCAGTTCCACTCGTTCGGGTTCACTGCTCGTAACAGATACCACGACCTCAGCGCAGAAGAATCGAAACAGTGGCTCTATTTCGACCGATTCAAAATGGCGCTTTATGAAACCCAGGTAGGATTACGAAGCTCAGGTATCTATTTTGTTCAATCAGGATCGAACACCGTATTTCTGTTGACCAATCACCATTGAGTGTATTTTTCTTGGCCAATGAGGATTGATCCGTGTATTTCTGTTGACCAATCAGAACTGAGCCGTGTATTTCTGTTGTCCAATGAGGATTGATCCGTGTATTTCTGTTGTCCAATGAGGATTGATCCGTGTATTTCTGTTGACCAATGAGGATTGATTTGTATATTTCTTCTAACCAATCAGGATTGAACCGTGTATTTCTATTGACCAATTAGGATTGCGGCCAGGGAATGACGATACAAGCAGCCAATGGGGAGAGGTTTTCCGGCGTCGACGCCATTTCGATGACGCTACGGTTCTTCCGAGACCACGCCCTCGAACAGATTAGCAGCCAATCAGAAACGGTCATTCTGAACGATGACGTATTATGGGTCGTCACTGTACCTGCCATTTGGAATGCATCAGCCAAGCAACTGATGCGGATTGCAGCTTACAAGGTCTGATTGGGTTAAGTGTTCGGGTCGTCTCACTCGTCTGGGTGGGTGGGTGAGTGGGTGGGTGGGTAAATGGGGTTTAACCCGTGAGATTAGATTTGAGACTAGGTATTAAGGGTACAAGATTAGGTCATAGATAATATTAGAGATTTGTTTTAAATAGATGAGATTAGAGACTAGGTTAGGTTCAAGATTAGGTTAGACTTTAGAGATGATATCGGAGAAGACTAGATCAGAGATACGTTTAGACACTGAGTAGATTAGATTCAACATTACGTGTAAGTTCAAGATGAGATTAAAGATTAAATCATAAATGAGATGTGTGACTGAGTGGGGTTCAAGATTTGGCAAGAGATTATATCAAAGATCTGATAAGGTATTAGATTACAGATATGGTTAGAGGTTTGGTTAGGTACAAGATTAGGCTAGAGATTATTATATTAGATATTAGATTAGAGAGTATAGCTTAGAGAGTGTATAATAAAGAAATCTATGTTCTTTGTCTCATAGGCAGACCTCGTGTCTCCAGAGAGACCGGATCAGCTGCTCGTCGCCCTAGAACCGGAAGCTGCGTCAGTCCACATCCGGCGACTACAACTGCGCCACCTAGTACCAGAGAAGCCAATCGTTCGCCCTCTGTCCATCAGAGGGGAAAACACCGTTGATCCATCGACCCTTGAGTTCCTTGCAGCTCAATTCAACAAAGGTATGGAGGCAAACCCATTCAACACCACCACCACTCCACTTGTATATGGCTGCCTGTGTGTGTCTGTGTGTGTGTGTCTGTCTGACAGTCTGTCTGTCTGCCTGTCTGACGACAACATCTATATGATCATAGACATGTTGCTGTTGTTGATGATGAATATGATGATGATGATGAAGAAGCTGATGATAATAATTATAATTGCGATGATAATTACGATGATGCTGCTGGTGCCACATGGCGGTGGTGATTAGAATGATGATGGTGAGTTGCCTATGATCTTGTCGTTGTTGGTGATGATACAGTGGTTCGCTATATGGTCGTTGACTGCGGAGGAGGAACCGTTGATATAACGGTCCATGAATTGAACTCAATGAATCATCGACTTCAGGAACTACACATCGCCACAGGAGGACCACACGGATCATTCGGTCAGTATGACGTCATCGCCATTCTACTCTTGTTTATAATCTCCCTCTTGAACTGTTATCGACTCTGGTGTGTGTAGACATTGCAATGCATTACAGGTCACAGGAGTTATCACCATTAAAAGCAGTGGCGGATCCATAGGGGGGGGCGATGGGGGAGATCGCCCCCCCCCTTATATTATTTGGAAAGAAATTTCTTTAGCGATTTTTACTTGGCTTTTGCCGCCCTTTTTAAAGAAAGTATGCAATGTCAACAAAAATGTTCAAATTTTAATGTAGATATACACTGTTGTAAATTATATTTTGAAGTAATTTATAATTATTGAAATTTGAAATACAATCATTTGATGAAGACTAGAGAGTTTAGTTGTTAGACTAGTAACGTACATAAAACCTTGATTTGTTGATTATTTTAACAATTTGTTCTCTTCATAGCGTCCCGAAAAGAAATATTGATATTGTTTAATTAATATTATTGATTATAGCAACAATCTATAATATTTTTTATTATAAACTGATATTAAATTAATAATACACAATTATTTAAAAATTTTAATTTTAAAAGTAATTTGTATTTACTATTTATTATATTTTTAACTAACACAGCATGGTGTTTGAAAACGGAAGTAAATTAGGTCTATTGAGCAGACTGTTTAAAAGTAATATGAATTTTAATAAAGTTGTGCGGTGCGTATTTTAAATCGGACTATTGGGATACCAATATATGACGTCATTTTATAGTTACATTACATAGATTAAGACAGTAGAAGAATGATACTCAAAGAAAAAAAAGTAAACAAGTTTTACGATTTGTGGGCTGGCCTGCGGTTGCCACTAAAACCTAAAAATCGCCCCCCCTTACTAGATGGTCTGGATCCGCCCCTGATTAAAAGTGTCTAACTTAGGATTAACAAGAGTAAATAGAGTAATGCGTTGCACTTGCTTTGTTAGGAATAGTTAATTTAGCTAATTTTGTGGTCTTACTTTCCAGCTCATGACTTGCAATACGCGAAAATATTATCTGTTTGGCTTAATAGAGTACTAGGTGTCCTGACCCTTTCGTCCATACATGTATTTGGGTCTCCAGAGTAACTTACTGCTATAGATACCTTGTGCTGACCATTGCATTTATTGTGTTTTTCGGATAATACAAAACAATGATAATGAATTTAAATCAATCGAATCTCCATCCATCCATCTATCCATCCATTCATGCGCCTTTGATATCGAGTGGCGCTATATAAGTGCTCAACTACATTACATTGAAACTAGACGTAAGAGTCTGAAGATGTCCTAATAAATTGCAGCTATCGACCGAGACTTCGAAAGACTTCTTGGCGATATCTTCGGCGTCGACTTCATCGATTCCTATCGTCGTGAGAGGCCATCTGGTTGGGTTGGCCTCATGATGGCCTTTGAGTCGCGGAAGAGGGCAGCAGACCCAAGGAGGACAAACTCTCTTAACATCGCTCTTCCATTCTCCTTCATTGAACACCACAGGAAAACGAAGGTTGCTAACTCCAAGCGCTTCCCTTTTCCACACTCGTATTGTCCACCTTTTTCTTCTCTCTTCTCGTCCTACTTCCAGCTTCCGCCTCATCTCTCTGTCTCTGTCTGTCTGTCTCTTTTTCACGAGAGTTTGTATGGCGCCGCTTCTAAATGGAAATAGGCCTACTTATACGCTCTCCCAACTCCAGTGCGGCCAAATAAACCTCAAAATTCTTCCGGTATTTCAACAGCATATTCATGTGTCCTGCGTGATATAGGGGGGCTGGGTTACTGCGACCCTGAGGTCACCTTCCCACTGCCTCAATTCTTTCCCTTCTCCTTCAATGGTTATTCCCAAGCAGGGAAGATTCTTAAAGCATGATAGCGAACGTGGAAATTAAAGTTAGACTCAATGTTGAAGTTGAGGAGCTATATAAATGCGTTGTGGCCACGTGCAGGGTTCGACAGTGGACGCTGCCATCCGTTGCTATGGAGACAACGCCATCAGATGGTCATCTCAAGGGATGCTGAGGTTGACACAGGATGCGATGTGGAACCTCTTCAGACCGACTCTCAACGCTATCAAGGAAGCAATAGAAAACGTTCTCAGCTCAGTCAAAGGTTGGTTGGTGCGGACGGGCGTTAGGAGGCGCTTCTGACTGAAAGTCATTGCGATAGGTCAATAGGTCGCTGGGTTCATTCAGTGCAAAAATCGTCATGTATTCGCTTCTGTTTAAAGATCACAAAGTACAATCCAAGGTCACTGAATAGATATTATACGTTGATACTTGAGCGATCTCTGCCGCCCAGTGTCTGAACGTAGCAGCGCGTCGGGTGCTTCGCTCTACGAGGAGGGTAGGCTCCACGGGCTCACTTGGCCATTGGGCATGGCCGTGGTTTTTCTGTTGTGGGCCCTTCCATATGGAATGCACTCCCACTTGAGCTCCTGTTTCAACTTTTGTGGTCTGACTGGCAGGGTTCTACAAGTCGCTCACATCTTGTTTCTTTAGTTGTGGCTATAGGCTGGGAGTACTTCTGAGTAGGTTCTGGAAGAGAGCTACATAAATGAATGAATGAAGGGCAAAGAGGACTAAGTGGACGACCTCCACTGACCCCGCGGTTTGTTAAATTCTTAATGACTTCTGAAGCGCCACTTTTACTGCGTACAAGACCGCTTCTATTGAAGTTACACTAATCACAGTGCAAAACTTTCTTTATTCATTTAATCAGCCATTCATTACGAAAATTTATATAGCGCCCGTTTAAGGTTACCATTTAGGAACGTTCACCGACCCTAGCACGGCTGAATAGAACAGTTTCAAGGTGAGTATAAAGGAGTCTGAGTGGACCCTGGGGAACAAGCGCAACAACAAAGGGAGCCTATTCCAGAGCGAGGGGCCAACCGATAGACCAGGCGATGATTGCGATATAATGAAAAATGTATATAGCGCCTCTTCCTTGTAAAACTACCAACAATGAACTGGAGAAGATCCTATTTTTTAAAGTCCATTTCCATGTCTGATTTTTATCTGTGCCTTCTTCTTCTTCTTCTTAGGCGTCGATTACATATTTCTGGTTGGAGGTCTTTCTGAGTCAGGGGTTCTTCAGTGTGACATCCGGGACCACTTCCAGGAGAGAGTACGAAAGGTTGTCATACCACAGGAGGCGAACTTAGCCGTCATCAAAGGTAATCAGAGACAGACAGACTGAGACAGACAGACACAGATAATGATACACTACCAATTCAGTATCATCACGTTTTGCCATCCATTTCCAACTTGTCATCTACTTCACTTGTCATCCATTTCACTTGTCATCTATTTCACTTGTCATCCATTTCACTTGTCATCCACTTCACTTGTCATCTATTTCGCTTTCCTGGACATAACCAAACGCAATCGTTCTAATAGCTAATCGGTCGGTTCAGGAAAGTTTTTTTACCAGCTTGTGAGATGATATAGAACTAGAGTTGACTGATAGAGCTCTAGTCCTTCGGTCCCCCCCCCCTATCTCCCTCCCTCCCTCACCTCTGTGGCCTGTTTTCCCCGCAGGTGCCGTTGTCTTTGGACTCGATCCAGGCATCATCTCCATTCGTAGATCTAAACTCACCTACGGCGCTGCTGTCCTCAATCGTTTCATCCGCGGTCAACACCCAGACTCAAAACTCGTCCTTAAGGACGGGGTCGAGTGGTGCAGGGACGTCTTCGATATCTTCGTCAGCGCTGGGCAGGTAGTGCGAGCAGGAGAAACGGTTGTGAGGCAGTATATCCCTGCTGCACCGAACCAGTCCCGGATCGTCATCGGAATCTACTGCACGGAGGAGTCGACTCCAGGGTTTGTGTCGGATGCGGGCGTTCGTAAGTGCGCCAATGTTAGTCTCGACCTTGCTTCACTGGGTTCCACTCCTCTTCAACAGAGCGTGGCAAATGCTGTGAGAAGACGCATTGAGGCGAGGATCACATTTGCTGAGACGGAGGTCAAGGTTACGGCCTTGGACACGGCAACTGGAAGACAGGTGGACGCCTCCATCGATTTTCTTAACGTCTAGTTGGACTGGTTCTACTACCTGTCTTGGGTAGTCTTACCATCTGATTTATCTGCTTGTTGCCAGAATACGTCTCGTCGTTTTTTCAGGGGGATCTAATTTTCTATCAGTTGAATCACCAATGGTTCTACCACCTCATTATCTTACCTCCACACTACCAGATTTCTTATTGGTTACACCATCAGACGGTGGTTTTACCATCCAATTCACTCATGGTTCAACCACATGAATGTCCAATATAGTCAAGCAATTCCACACAAAAACCAAATCTCGCCAGAGGTCTTTAACTGTGTTTTGTAAAGTCCATAGGTTGATAGACTTGAATTGCCTTTCACTACTGTATATCATCGTCGTCTCATGTAACTTGCAGCCAGATACTGTCAGAGAGATCGTTAATATCAAATGTCCTCCTCAAGCCAAAGCTGTATTTTTTAACAGACAACGCCTCTGTGAGGCTCTTGTAGAGCTCTGTACAAATCGCCATTCGCCACGTGTGTAAGTGCTTGCAACTGAATGTCCACCGGTTCTCTGTCCTCTGTCCAAGCTATTTCTAAATCATCGTGCTCTGTTATTTTGCACATACTAACACAATATATTGTATTGTTAGAATGTGTACACCCACTGCCCTAAATTATGTTGCAACATTAACTTTGTTATTGTGAATAAATCTAAACTTAAACATTAAGTTACTAACTTGTGTTTTGTGAAAATATTCTACACATTTCGATGTGAATGTCACCGAACAGTTTCAAATCATTCTGCTCCAATTAATTAAGCGCCAATTCGGATGCTACAATTCGCATCCGTTGAAAGACTTAGATCACAGTTTTACAGGAAATAGTAATCACAGTTCCATAACCAATCCTCTGGATCTAATATTTGAAATTGAAAACTTAATCAATTTCTTCTACTGCGATGTAATTCCGGACTCATGCAAGAACACCCTGAAGGAAAAGTGGATGGCATCTTTCCAGTTGATGCCATGACTTGCATTGTTTCACCGATTCACTGAACGACCAACTCTGAATTGCAACAGTCTTTCGTGAAATAGATCAAAGTAGCTCTTTGCTTTCATCTGAACCGCACGAATGGAGTGTTCTCCCACACTCTGAGAATTGATGCAATCTATTCGGAAGACGCAGCACAGTCAGTAGTAGGGAACCCAGTTGCTGTCATCTGCAGGTCGTAGTTCGCCAAGGACTAGAAGGATTATGTCGACTATCCACCAGATTCCAATTCCACCCAACGTCAGGAGTTTACCAACAGCTGTACCTATCAAGGAAAAAATGGAAGAAAATAATGTTGGTTGGATAAGTCGCTTGTAACGCTTATGGTACATGAGTTCGATTCTCCTCCTACGCCTCCTCCTCTGAGACGGTTTCGATCCTCCTCCTCCTCCCCCTCTGATGATTTCGATCCTCCTCTTCCTCTTCCTCCTCCCCCTCTGATGATTTCGATCCTCCTCTTCCTCTTCCTCCTCCCCCTCTGATGATTTCGATCCTCCTCTTCCTCTTCCTCCTCCCCCTCTGATGATTTCGATCCTCCTCTTCCTCTTCCTCCTCCCCCTCTGATGATTTCGATCCTCCTCTTCCTCTTCCTCCTCCCCCTCTGATGATTTCGATCCTCCTCCTCCACTTCCTCCTCCCCCTCTGATGATTTCGATCCTCCTCTTCCTCTTCCTCCTCCTCCTCTGAGACGGTTTCGATCCTCCTCCTCCACTTCCTCCTCCCCCTCTGATGATTTCGATCCTCCTCCTCCTCTTCCTCCTCTGATGATTTCGATCCTCCTCCTCCACTTCCTCCTCCCTCTCTGATAATTTCGATCCTCCTCCTCCTCTTCCTCCTCCCTCTCTGATGATTTCGATCCTCCTCCTCCACTTCCTCCTCCCCCTCTGATGATTTCGATCCTCCTCCTCCTCCTCCTCCTCTGATGATTTCGATCCTCCTCCTCCTCTTCCTCCTCCTCCTCCTCTGATGATTTCGATCCTCCTCCTCCACTTCCTCCTCCCTCTCTGATAATTTCGATCCTCCTCCTCCACTTCCTCCTCCCTCTCTGATGATTTCGATCCTCCTCCTCCACTTCCTCCTCCCCCTCTGATGATTTCGATCCTCCTCCTCCTCCTCCTCCTCCTCCTCCTCCTCCTCTGATTTCGATCCTCCTCCTCCTCTTCCTCCTCCTCCTCTGATGATTTCGATCCTCCTCCTCCACTTCCTCCTCCCCCTCTGATGATTTCGATCCTCCTCCTCCACTTCCTCCTCCCCCTCTGATGATTTCGATCCTCCTCCTCCACTTCCTCCTCCCCCTCTGATGATTTCGATCCTCCTCCTCTTACTCTGAGACGGTTTCTCACAATTATTCAGCGCCATCAATTGATGCTTCATAGTTAGACTCAATAAATAAATCTCTGCTTTTGGTGTTAGGTAAGCATGACCAAAATATCCTCCATTTAGGCCTAACGATAGTTCAACCACATGGTTATGACCAACACCTCTAGGGGTGGCCCCTTGTTCGTGCCACCCCTAGGGCTTACTCCAGTTGTCCTCTCCTCTGCAGCACAGGCAATATTTACAAACAACAGTCTGCATCTTTGGTTCCGTAACAATGACTTTTCATCCCACCATGTCATTACTTCTTAGATGAATAATAATAATAATGTTATTATTAATATGAATAAATAATAAGAATAATATTCTGGGCACTTTCATCAACCAGGACAGCAACAGCGAAAGGGTCATAGGGTCATTTCCAGACAAATTAAGACATTAACAATAAAATAATTATAATAAAAAAATAATCAAAAGTACCACCTGTATGTCCAAGACAGAACCGGTCCATTCCAAGGAATCCAAGCAGAACGGAATAGATGAGAGTATTAACGAAATAATGTCCACTGTATCTACAGAAGAAAGAAATTCATTCACATCAACAGATTTAAAAACAATAAATACTCTTATTATTATCATCAACATTATTATTATTATAGAACGATGGGCACTTTTAACTACTGTAGTTATTAACTAGTAGTTAGAACTACTATATATGTAGTTGCCTAGTAGTTCAAACTAGTTCAAAAGAAGTAGTTAAAGAACCAGCTATAACTTTTTTTATCAAGAAGTTTTAAGTTAACTACTTATTTAACATTAACTAAAAATTTAACATAGTTAAAGATAGTTTACAATTTACAACAGTTTACAATAGATAGTTTACAATTTACAACAGTTTACAATAGATAGTTTACAATTTACAACAGTTTTCAACTTACAACAGTTTACAATAGATAGTTTACAATTTACAACAGTTTTCAACTTACAACAGTTTATAATAGATAGCACACGCAAGGAGGAGGAGGATCGAACCCACGTGCCCTACGCTAACAAGGCATGTACAGTGATCAAATGCCAAAAGCACAAATATACCACAAATGGTAAATCTTCTCTTCAAGTGGCTCTATATAAATCCTATTACGAATAGCTTATAATAAGAGTTAAGAAAGACATAGTTTTAATTGGAGAGTCCAACTGAGGGGCTAAAACCCCTTAAATGAAAGATTAGTCTTTAGGAGGGAGTGGGGGACTTGCTTGATGCATGGATGCTGTTTGAGGCTGAGGAATGTCCTGTCTCCGTAGCATTCGATGCCTTCCAGGACCTTACACCAGACCCTCGACTGCTCCACCTCCTGATGCTTCTGACCTCCAAACTAAAAGCCAACGTAAAGTAATCATCATCTGTAAGACTTATGTAGCAACTGTCACCTTTATATAGCACTCTATTAAGATGCCTCTTACCTTATAGAGCACAACTGTGGAATTGGTAATTTAAACATAATGCAGAGTCAGCAGGTTTAAATGTAAGGTAATTCTTGAGCCCAGGCCATAGAACATATGTATCACAAATACATCGTTCGTGAATAAGAGCTAGTGCCCTACGCTCGGTCTTCTGGAGCCACTTCTTAGAAATCTGAATTGATAAATAAGATTTAATTAGAATAATTGAAAACTACATTCCAAAAGTTTAGTCTGACCTTAGTGCAGCCATAGCCGAGCTCTTCCTTGGCTGTCCCATTCCCTCGCAAATCTTCGCCATATGCATCACATTTAAGAAATTCCTCCGGTCTAGAACAGAACAGGAAATGATATTGACGAACAACTTGGTTCTTGAATATATTAACTTATAAATTAACCAGTAATTGCGATTCAAATAACTTTATTTCTAAACTGCAAGAGCAAATTAAGGGCTTTGAGAACAGATGCGATCTGAAGGCCCATGTTGCTTCGACGACATACCGAACGAAATCGTTCTGGAAGTCTTCATGTTGGTGTATGTAGCGCAGATTTAATGTGGCGCTGAGATCTTCGGATATTAACATTTACATCGATACGACTGAGAGAAAGCGTAAAGACTTACAAGTAGGAGCAGTTGATCAACGGCGAATAAGGATTGAAATCCAAGCCACAGCTTTTGTTCCAACACGAACTGTCGTCTGGTGGATATACAATTATATCTCTGCACGACGCGAGAGTACGATATAACATAAAAGCGGTCGCAATGGCATTTACCAACCCGAGCCACGCCATCTTGATACAGCCGTAAACATTGCAGAGGTGTGCGCCGCTACTCATAAAAAGAAATGCGCTTCATAAATCGCCATAAATGGTCGCCGATATCTTCCTCGTTCTTGCCTAATGTGATGCAAATTCAGTTGAGTCCTGATGGTCTCACTTTATAAAGAGACCTCCAATAATTACATCTGTGGCGACTTCATTTTATTGATCAAAGCCTGTAGGCTCCAACGACCTGTGTACTGTTATAAGTCAATTTATAACACGTAGTTATTGTCTGGGGGTATAGCTCAGTGGCAGAGCATTCGACTGCAGATCGAGAGGTCGCCGGTTCAACTCCGGCTGCCCCCTTGCGTATATTTTACAACCCAAATAATTTTTTACATGCAGGATTGCAGACGTGACTGAAAAGGCTATTCCATCTTGTGTCCGGTTCAGAAGTGTCCACTTATCTCCACTGCAGAAGAGACAATGCAACTGGAAGTCGGAACTGTTATTGGTAAGAGTTAGCATTATACATAATAATTATCTTCGACACGAATCGTAAAAAGAGTTGGATTATGATATGAGTTTATTTAACGACGCATTTCATAACAAGGCTGATTTGAGTGAATCATAATTACGTGGCATAAGCCGATGACAAGCGTATAATATTTACACCGATTAATGACTCTCAGATGGTGTCTCGCCCAATAACTGTTCCAACTTCCCACCCCTTAACCCAATTTCTCCCATAAGTTTGCCTGAGTAGGTCTCGTCCCGGTCCCTCAAGTTGAGCTTATTAATTTACCGGCAGATAGGGTCCGTTTCAGCCTTTGTTGACTGTTGAAGCAGTCTGTGTCTTTGCCATCGTGAGCCTTCAACGTGGAATAACCTCATTTTATTCCTTCGTTGCCTAGTGGCCGCGCTGCTTGGAAGCAAAATACGCAATTGCTTACCAAAAGAAAGAGAAAAGATCAATTATTAACGAAATTACGTTACATCTTTCAATATGTTTTAAATGAACATCATGTGCGGCACATGCGTATTTCCGCTATTCGCGTACCAATATTTCAAGGCCAGCGCCACCAATATCGTTTCCTGAAGACTTAATTATTTACTTGGTGACGTTACGCTGAGCGTTCTTTTTGGGGATGGTGAGGGTCAAACGAAGCAAATGGTGAAGGAAAATGGTGGAAGAGAGCAGACGGAAGAAAGAGAAGGTGAGTGCAAAATGGATGAAATGGAGGGTAAGGACAAAATGTAGGAAAGGGAGGGTGATGGCAAAATGGAGGAAAGGGAGGGTGATGGCAAAATGGAAGAAAGGGAGGGTGATGGCAAAATGGATGAAATGGAGGGTAAGGACAGAATGTAGGAAAGGGAGGGTGATGGCAAAATGGAGGAAAGGGAGGGTGATGGCAAAATGGAAGAAAGGGAGGGTGATGGCAAAATGGATGAAATGGAGGGTAAGGACAAAATGTAGGAAAGGGAGGGTGAT
Organism: Bimastos eiseni; assembly: GCA_959347315.1. Classification (NCBI taxonomy): domain Eukaryota; kingdom Metazoa; phylum Annelida; class Clitellata; order Crassiclitellata; family Lumbricidae; genus Bimastos; species Bimastos eiseni. The sequence goes on from OY365813.1 coordinate 35,186,519, forward strand.
GGCAAAATGGAAGAAAGGGAGGGTGATGGCAAAATGGAAGAAAGAGAGGGTGATGGCAAAATGGAGGAAAGGGAGGGTAAGGACAAAATGTAGGAAAGGGAGGGTGATGGCAAAATGGAGAAAAGGGAGGGTGATGGCAAAATGGATGAAATGGAGGGTAAGGACAAAATGTAGGAAAGGGAGGGTGATGGCAAAATGTAGGAAAGGGAGGGTGATGGCAAAATGGAGAAAAGGGAGGGTGATGGCAAAATGGAGGAAAGGGAGGGTGATGGCAAAATGGAGGAAAGGGAGGGTGATGGCAAAATGGAGGAAAGGGATGGTGATGGCAAAATGGAGGAAAGGTATGGTGATGGCAAAATAGAGGAAAGGGAGGGTGATGGCAAAATGGATGAAATGGAGGGTAAGGACAAAATGTAGGAAAGGGAGGGTGATGGTAAAATGGAAGAAAGGGAGGGTGATGGCAAAATGGAAGAAAGGGAGGGTGATGGCAAAATGGAGGAAAGGGATGGTGATGGCAAAATGGAGGAAAGGGATGGTGATGGCAAAATGGAGGAAAGGGAGGGTGATGGCAAAATGGATTAAATGGAGGGTAAGGACAAAATGTAGGAAAGGGAGGGTGATGGCAAAATGGAGGAAAGGGAGGGTGATGGCAAAATGGATGAAATGGAGGGTAAGGACAAAATGTAGGAAAGGGAGGGTGATGGCAAAATGGATGAAATGGAGGGTAAGGACAAAATGTAGGAAAGGGAGGGTGATGGCAAAATGGAAGAAAGGGAGGGTGATGGCAAAATGGAAGAAAGGGAGGGTGATGGCAAAATGGAAGAAAGGGAGGGTGATGGCAAAATGGAGGAAAGGGATGGTGATGGCAAAATGGAGAAAAGGGAGGGTGATGGCAAAATGGAAGAAAGGGAGGGTGATGGCAAAATGGAGGAAAGGGAGGGTGATGGCTTTAATGGAAGAAAGGGAGGGTGATGGCAAAATGGAGGAAAGGGAGGGTGATGGCAAAATGGAAGAAAGGGAGGGTGATGGCAAAATGGAAGAAAGGGAGGGTGATGGCAAAATGGAAGAAAGGGAGGGTGATGGCAAAATGGAAGAAAGGGAGGGTGATGGCAAAATGGAAGAAAGGGAGGGTGATGGCAAAATGGAGGAAAGGGAGGGTGATGGCAAAATGGAGGAAAGGGAGGGTGATGGCAAAATGGAGGAAAGGGAGGGTGATGTCAAAATGGATGAAATGGAGGGTAAGGACAAAAACTTTGATAAAACAAATAGCAAGAGGAGGAAGTGGAATTAAAGGAGGTGGAAGAGGAGCAATAAGAGGAGGAACAAGAGGAGGCGATAGAGGAGCAAAAAAGAGCAGGAGTACTAGAAGCAAGATGAGGAGGAGGAATAAAAGGAGGAGCGTGGCAAAAAGAAAGATGTACGAAGGAGAAGGATGAACGAATGAAGGAGCACGAGTAGCAAACATGAGGAGGAGGAGTAGGAGGAGCAAGAGGAGGATGAGAAATAAAAGGAGGAGGAGGAACGAAAGGTGAAGGTGGAGCAAGTAGGAAGAGGAGCAACAGCAGATGGAGGAACAACAGGAAGGGGAGGTGGAGAAAATGGAGGAGGAGCAAAGAGAAGAGGAGCAAAGGAGGAGCATGAGTAGCAAACACGGAAAGGAGTAGGAGGCGCAAGAGAAGGAGGAGGAGGAGGAGGAGGAGAAATAAATGAGGGAGGAGGAACGAAATGAGGAGGAGGAGCAGAGGGAAGAAGAGGAATTGAGAGTAGATTGAAGAGGACGAGAGAGCGACGGCTTTTTCTGGCATTTGTCGAAATGAATTGTCGTTTGACCCCAGAGACAGAACGAGTGGACACAGGGGGGGGTTGATGGAGGAGGGAAGAGAGGCAGAGGCAACAAGGGAGGGACAGACAGTGAGCAAGGGAGGGAGGGAGGGAGGATTGTCTGTCGACCTTTATATCGGTTGACGTTCGTGTGGCTTTGAGGGTGACGCCTCGAGCTGCAAATTGAATGACTGATTCTATTGGACGGAGACGGATGGACTGACGGATGAAGACGAATGACCAACTACTACTACAGCAGCAGAAATTATATGGCCATCGCTATCATCATCTTCTTCATCGTCATCTTCTTCTTTTGCTTCATCGTTGCCGGTATGATCATCATCATCGTCGCATCATCATTTTGATCATCGCCTTCTTTTCTTCTCGCCGTCTCTTCACGCATAGACAGACAGACAGACAGACAGACAGACAGACAGGCAGACAGATAGGCAGACAGCAAAAGAGAGACACAGACAGACTGTCGTAAGTGTTTAGTCTGATGTACTTCGTCCTTCGTTCGATGACGTCGATTAATTACTGGTCGCCAGGCGTCGCCTCTCTCTCCATCATCATCATCATCTCCGCCTGACCTCTTCCTCCTCTTCCCTCTCTGAGCTTCTGGAACCCAAAGATCAAAATATTACGACAGAAGCAGCAGAAGCTGGAGGCAGGAGACGGTCAAACAAACACAGACAGAGACAGGCATACAGAGTAAGAGACAGACAGAGACACAGATAGAGGGAGTAAGACATACGTACAGACCGCCGGAAGGCATGTGTTGTACTCGTGCGCATCCATCACAAACCAGATTAAACCGGTTCCGGATTTATTTATCTGGTCCATATCCGTTCGTCAATTCCGTCGGCCAAGAGGAGAAGCAGCGCCCCTGGCGGTCGGAGCCACAGCCGTAGGAGAAGTCAATGCTTCCTCCTCCGGTAATATGTGAAGCCTCAACGGACCATCGCTCGTATATACTTACATCGGACGCTTAATAAATCGTATGACACTGTCTCTCGTCTCGTAGGGGTGGGTGGGTAGAACTGGAGTGGGGTGGGTAGGACTGGGTAGTGATGGGGTGGGGTGGGAGAGGACGTTACGATAAAAGGATTGTTAATTCGATGGACTTAATGAAGCAAGGTGCATGCAGTGATAATGACCACATCCGTGTATACTAAGAGCAACAATCTCTGTGACTTCCTCTTTTCATGCGCTATATAACCCGCATTCATTCATTCGGTCTTGCTTCCTTCCATCCTTCAATTCTTCCATCCATCCATCCATCCATCCATCCTTCCTTCCTTCTATCTCTCTGTTGTTCTTTCTCCGCTCTCTCTTTCCTTCATTCCTTCCTATTGATCTGCAAGAATTCATTTCCAAAAATAAAATGATTGACGAAGAAAGGTTAAACTGCGAATGACGAAATATTTCTTCGTTTCCGTTTTCCATCCATAACTTCTTCTTCCTCTATTTCCCCTCCTCCTCCTCCCATAAAGCCTACACGCAAAGACAGACAGACAGACAGACAGACAGACAGACAGACTGGTATAGCTATGTCAGCTGTTATCAACGTGAAAATAGGCGCAACACAATTCTCCGAATTCAATTACGGTTTAGGTCTCTGTAATTGTAAGAGAAATTTCTAATCATCATAATTAACAGGTGACAAAGATTTCCATTTAAAAAAAAACTATATGATGAAATTACATACAAGTAACTGATTTATTGTTTTTACTTAGAAAATTAAATCTGTACAATTCTTTAATCGTCATGATGATAGGCTGTTGACTGTGTTGAGGTATACGGCAGCGGCCGCAGCAGCAGACATCGTCGAAGGAGGATGAGGATGGAGAGAGGAGAGAGGAAAGTGATGAGGAGGATGGAGGAGTTGATGATGACGGAAGGATGATTGGGGATGATGGGAGAGGATGGTACTGATGCTGGTCGTTGGAGGATGGAGATGATGGGAAGGAGGATGGGGAGGATGAGAATGGGGAGGATGGTCGTCTACCCATGGCTGGAGATTGTGTAGCGCCTGTAGCGAGGCATTGTTCATGCAGAGAGGATCTGGTGGTGGGTTGTAGAGCGAAGGGGAGGAGGGACTGTATGAGGAGGAGTAGGAGGGTGAAGAGGGGTCAATGGGTGTTGCCCCTCCTCCAGATGGATGGAGGGTGAGGATGAGACGGTGGGCTGCCTGGCGCTCGGCCTCTCGCTCCTCTGCCGTCTGACGCCTAAGACAACCAACGACAACAACCAATGCAACAGTCGACAACCATTGACAACACGTGGCAACCAATTTAAAAGACTATGACAACATTGGCAACAGGCTATAGGAGGAGGAAGAAGAGGAGGAGGAGGAGGAGGAGGAGGAGGAGAAGGAGAAAGAAGAAAAGGAGGAGGAATAGAAAGTAAGAGAGCATTGGCGTTTGACTTATATCAGTTGATGCCTGGCGCCATAGAAGCCCCAAATTACAACCAGCTGTCTCTTTCTTAGTGGGTCTTTGTATGTCTGGGTGTCTTTCATGACAGAGGCAGAGACGGACCGACGACTACATCAGTCGGAACGCTTGTGTGTGTTGTATAGGAATTGGCGATCTAGTGAAACATGTGTTCAATGATTTTCTCTTTCGTGTTCTGATGTCGTTTCTGTTACTCGAAGTATCGAAGATCTAAAGCGGTTGACATCATCATCATCATCATCATAGACTAATTGTCGACTAATGACATGTGCTCGTCACTCGTTGCCAACCGCCTGTGGCTCTACGCCGCTATCATGCACCTCCCCTAAATCTCACATTCACTCTCCCAAGACCTCCCCTAAATCTCACTCTCCCCAACTATCTCCCCTCAAAATCACACCCATTCAACACAGAGACAAAAGTTTCTTGTCGTTGATAGTTTTTAGAATACTATATAACTAATAGCTTTGATACTAACATCACTATTGCGGTTTATTCTACAGCTACCATTTAAGTATATGGAGGTAATGTAATTGGAGGTAAGGTATTTTGATACAAGGGAGGTATATGGAAATAAGGTATACATTGGGGAAATCTATATATGGTAGGGATGATCCAAAACTCGCATCAGAACTCGGCTCTGTCCAGTTTTCTTGGTATTCAGCATTACTCGGACTCGGACAAACAATAGGTCCAAGTATTAATCTTTCCGATTATCTGCATGTTTTGAAAACGAAAATAGGATTGTTTTTAATTTACAATCGACATAACTAAAAGTACAAATACTGCTGCTGTTAGTGCTTACAAGTTGCCAGTGGCCACTTCCTAGTGTTAACCAAAACTAAATAATTCACTAAAGTTGTGCAAACTGACAATCCAAAAACATAAAGATAATTAGACTTTTTTGATAGTCGAAACTCGGACTTGGCCTCGTCAAAATTCAACTCGTAAAACTCGTTACCCGGCAAGAAATTCAAACTCGGTTCATCTCTACTAGTATATGGATATAAGGTATATAGTTGAAGGTAGGCCTATATGTATATACATATATATATATATATACGGCAATAGCATGCAGCCACTGCCTTTGTATATACCTCCATTTGGTTCTTCTGTTTTGAAACCAGGTCTTGACCTGAGCGTCGGACATGCTGAGTGTCTTCGCAAGGGACGATCGTTCTGCCGACGCAAGGTACTTCTGTCGGTGGAACCTCTTCTCCAGCTCAACGATCTGGAATCGAGTGAAGGACGTTCGAGGTTTCTTCCGCTTTGGTGGAGTTCGGTTCTGGTAGGGATGACCCACACGACGCACCACTGCAGCAGGTAACAAACACCAACCGCAGCTCTATTATAGGCTACACGCAGGGCGATAGAGCAGGGTAGACGATATATGGGAAGGTATACGGTTCGAAGGGGAAGGATATACGGTCTAGGATTAATAATGGAAGGGATATGAAGCCGACGAAATCTCGGTCATTCACCTGGATTATGAGTGTGCATGGGACGTCTGCTGGATAAATCGTCAGTCGCGGTTGCTATGGCAACGAAATAAAACGTCATAATAAATTGAACTTCAAATATAAAATGAAAATAGGAGCCACATAAATTTAGTTGAACGTTTCAGCGATTAAACGTTCAACTTTATCCTGCCGCAGGGGGGTCGATCAGGGAAGGTCGACGGGGACAAATGCCCCCACCTTTTGCAGAGAGGGACACATCATAGGTTTGTCCCCCACATTTTCTACCCCTCTCATTGGGTGTTCCCCAAATGTCAAACGAGATCGCCACCTCTGTCCTGCCGAACACCCGGATGTCACTTTATTCATTACAAAGCCGACCACAGACATCGTCCACAATGTATCAGAGAAGACGATCAATGATTGGCTGAAAATTGCGGCTTCATATTCGGTCCGAAAATTAGTCTCAAAACAGATGTTAAGTAGGATAGCCTGGGCAGGTCATGGGGGGTATATTATGAAGGGAAGAAGACATATATCATACAAGACATACATAGAGAAAGACAGAACGATAGATACCCGCATAATTCACATGATAGATATCGCTATGGCCATATTATTGCAGTTTAAGACCGTTTCGTATAATAGCTATCATACGCCGCAATCGATCTATTAATAGGATGACGTCATCATTATTATTATCCCATCATCATCCAATGTATCTCTTGTCGTCGTCAGTCGGTTTGTTTGGTCTATAATAATATCATTGACGATGCATATAATTGACATCGTTCAGGCTAATAAGAATACCAATGGCAGCGCAGATTGCTCTATCAATTGCCTACAGCTGTCTATCTGTCTCTGTCTGTTTGTCTGTCTGTCTCTGTAATATATTCGTGCGTCCTTAAACATCCTGATAGTTTTGTCTGAAATGCATAATTTGTCGTTTGTGTCGACGAACTCCTCCTAATTGTATAGCGCCCATATATTACGCTCAGTTTCTCCTTTTGATCTTCTCTCCAATGACACCTATAACGATGTAATTGTCATTTGCGGCGGCCAGAGATGAATGTTGTTCAACAATTTGCATCGTTTAGACAACTTAATAATAACAATTGCCTTTCAAATAGTCAGTCAACGACCTTTGGCTCTACATAGAACTCTCTGTCTGTCTGTATGTCTGTATGTCTGTCTGTCTGTCCGTTTCCTTTTTTACTCTCCCCGTCTCTCTCTCTTTGCGTGTATACATCATGGTGGCCGGCCATAGGTCTCGTAATAGCAGCGCTGTAGGCGCCTCTCTTAAACATAGAGACCTCTCTTCTATTCGGAGGTCAATATAATGACTGTCGCAATGCACCCTGGGGCAGAAGACTAAGGCGGTGGGGAGGATTACGTTTCAATCAACAGCAATTGTGGATGAGACAGACATATAATAATGATCATTTTTATTAGTATTTTTAATAATAATAATAATATTGTTAGTAATATTATTGCTACAATTGCTATTGTTATCAATATTATTATTATTATTATTATCATCATCGTCGTCGTCGTCGTCATCATCATCATCCATGTCTTTGTTAACCATTTAACCGACCTAAAGTCTAAATGTCTTCATTTGCTCGACCTCGGCGAATTTGGGTTCGGTGACCAATACCATCTTTGCTGCTTAAAAGCATAATTACTTAAATACATAATACCCATATTAATAGGTCTGCATTGTTACTCTTGATTATGCCTATTAGTCGTGGAATTATGGGGTCATGGGGTCAATAGCCCCGGCCAAACTCACCCCATGCATATAAGTGATATGACCCTGATGGAATTGTACAGATAGACGTTGACAGAATTGATAGATGATGTTCCATCCATCCGTTTATCCATCCATACGTCCATCCGTCCGTCAATCCGTCCATCCATACGTTCGTCCGTTCTTCTATCCATCCATCCATCCGCACACGTCCGTTCGTCTATCCATCCATCCATCCGCATACGTCCGTTCGTCCATCCATCCATCCGAATGCGTCCGTCCGTCCATTCAACCATCCATCCGCATACGTCCGTCCGTCCATCCATCCATCCATCCGCATACGTCCGTCCGTCCGTCCATCCATCCATCCATCCATCCATCCGCATACGTCCGTCCATCCATCCATCCATCCATCCATCCGCATACGTCCGTCCGTCCATCCATCCATCCATCCATCCATCCATCCATCCATCCGCATACGTCCGTTCGTCCATCCATCCATCCGCATACATTCGTCCGTCCATCCATCCATCCATCCGCATACATTCGTACGTCCATCCATCCATCCATCCGCATACATTCGTACGTCCGTCCATCCATCCATCCATCCGCATACATTCGTCCGTCCATCCATCCATCCGTCCGCATACGTTAGTCCGTCCGTCCATCCATCCGCATACATTCGTCCGTCCATCCATCCATCCGCATACATTCGTCCGTCCATCCATCCATCCGCATACATTCGTCCGTCCATCCATCCATCCATCCGCATACATTCGTCCGTCCGTCTATCCATCCATCCATCCGCATACATTCGTCCGTCCGTCCATCCATCCGCATACATTCGTCCGTCCGTCCATCCATCCGCATTCGTTCGTCTGTCAGTCCATCCATCCATCCGCATACATTCGTCCGTCCCTCCATCCATCAATCCGCATACATTCGTACGTCCATCCATCCTTCCGCATACATTCGTCCGTACATCCATCCATCCGCATACATTCGTCCGTCCATCCATCCATCCATCCATCCGCATACATTCGTCCGTCCATCTATCCATCCGCATACATTCGTCCGTCCATACATCCATCCGCATACATTCGTCCGTCCGTCCATCCATCCATCCATCCGCATACATTCGTCCGTCCATTCATCCAGCCATCCGCATACATTCGTCCGTCCATCCATCCATCCGCATACATTCGTCCGTCCGTCCATCCATCCGCATACATTCGTCCATCCATCCATCCATCCGCATACATTCGTCCGTCCGTCCGTCCATCCATCCATCCGCAGACATTCGTCCGTCCGTCCATCCATCCGCATACATTCCTCCGTCCATCCATCCATCCATCCGCATACATTCGTCCGTCCATCCATCCATCCATCCATCCGCATACATTCGTCCGTCCATCCATCCATCCATCCGATACATTCGTCCGTCCATCCATCCATCTATCCACATACGTTCGTCCGTCCGTCCATCCATCCATTCGCATACATTCGTCCGTCCATCCATCCATCCGCAGACATTCGTCCGTCCGTCCATCCATCCATCCGCATACATTCCTCCGTCCATCCATCCATCCATCCGCATACATTCGTCCGTCCATCCATCCATCCATCAATCCGCATACATTCGTCCGTCCATCCATCCATCCATCCGATACATTCGTCCGTCCATCCATCCATCTATCCGCATACGTTCGTCCGTCCGTCCATCCATCCATTCGCATACATTCGTCCGTCCATCCATCCATCCATCCGCATACATTCGTCCGTCCATCCATCCATCCATCCATCCGATACATTCGTCCGTCCATCCATCCATCTATCCGCATACGTTCGTCCGTCCGTCCATCCATCCATTCGCATACATTCGTCCGTCCATCCATCCATCCATCCGCATACATTCGTCCGTCCATCCATCCATCCATCCATCCGCATACATTCGTCCGTCTATCCATCCATCCATCCGCATACATTAGTCCGTCCATCCATCCGCATACATTCGTCCGTCCATCCATCCATCCATCCGCATACATTCGTCCGTCCGTCCATCAATCCATCCGCATACATTCGTCCGTCCGTCCATCCATCCGCATACATTCGTCCGTCCGTCCGTCCATCCATCCATTCGCATACATTCGTCCGTCCATCCATCCATCCATCCATCCGCATACATTCGTCCGTCTATCCATCCATCCATCCGCATACATTAGTCCGTCCATCCATTCGCATACATTCGTCCGTCCATCCATCCATCCATCCATCCGCATACATTCGTCCGTCCGTCCGTCCGTCCGTCCATCCATCCATCCATCCGCATACATTTGTCCGTCCGTCTATCCATCCATCCATCCGCATACATTCGTCCGTCCGTCCATCCATCCATCCGCATACGTCCGTCCGTCCATCCATTCGCATACATTCGTCCGTCCGTCTATCCATCCATCAATCCGCATACATTCGTACGTCCATCCGTCCATCCATCCATTCGCATACATTCGTCCGTCCATCCATCCATCCATCCGCATACATTCGTCCGTCTATCCATCCATCCATCCGCATACATTAGTCCGTCCATCCATTCGCATACATTCGTCCGTCCATCCATCCATCCATCCATCCGCATACATTCGTCCGTCCGTCCGTCCGTCCGTCCATCCATCCATCCATCCGCATACATTTGTCCGTCCGTCTATCCATCCATCCATCCGCATACATTCGTCCGTCCGTCCATCCATCCATCCGCATACGTCCGTCCGTCCATCCATTCGCATACATTCGTCCGTCCGTCTATCCATCCATCAATCCGCATACATTCGTACGTCCATCCATCCTTCCGCATACATTCGTCCGTCCATCCATCCATCCATCCATCCGCATACATTCGTCCGTCCATCTATCCATCCGCATACATTCGTCCGTCCATACATCCATCCGCATACATTCGTCCGTCCGTCCATCCATCCATCCATCCGCATACATTCGTCCGTCCATTCATCCAGCCATCCGCATACATTCGTCCGTCCATCCATCCATCCGCATACATTCGTCCGTCCGTCCATCCATCCGCATACATTCGTCCGTCCGTCCATCCATCCGCATACGTTCCTCCGTCCGTCCATCCATCCATGCGCATACATTCGTCCGTCCATCTCTCCATCCATCCGCATACATTCGTCCGTCCATCCATCCATCCATCCGCATACATTCGTCCGTCCGTCCGTCCATCCATCCATCCGCAGACATTCGTCCGTCCGTCCATTAATCCATCCGCATACATTCCTCCGTCCATCCATCCATCCATCCGCATACATTCGTCCGTCCATCCATCCATCCATCCATCCGCATACATTCGTCCGTCCATCCATCCATCCATCCGATACATTCGTCCGTCCATCCATCCATCTATCCACATACGTTCGTCCGTCCGTCCATCCATCCATTCGCATACATTCGTCCGTCCATCCATCCATCCGCAGACATTCGTCCGTCCATCCATCCATCCATCCGCATACATTCCTCCGTCCATCCATCCATCCGCATACATTCGTCCGTCCATCCATCCATCCATCAATCCGCATACATTCCTCCGTCCATCCATCCATCCATCCGATACATTCGTCCGTCCATCCATCCATCTATCCGCATACGTTCGTCCGTCCGTCCATCCATCCATTCGCATACATTCGTCCGTCCATCCATCCATCCATCCGCATACATTCGTCCGTCTATCCATCCATCCATCCGCATACATTCGTCCGTCCGTCCATCCATCCGCATACATTCGTCCGTCCGTCCGTCCATCCATCCATTCGCATACATTCGTCCGTCCATCCATCCATCCGCATACATTCGTCCGTCCGTCCGTCCGTCCATCCATCCATCCATCCGCATACATTTGTCCGTCCGTCTATCCATCCATCCATCCGCATACATTCGTCCGTCCGTCCATCCATCCATCCGCATACGTCCGTCCGTCCATCCATTCGCATACATTCGTCCGTCCGTCTATCCATCCATCCATTCGCATACATTTGTCCGTCCGTCCATCCATCCATCCATCCGCATACATTCGTCCGTCCGTCCATCCATCCACCCTCATACGTCCGTCCGTCCACCCACCTATCACTGAGTACCTCTCCACACTAAACATCATTTGCAATAGCCCAGTGAACATCTGAACATTCTTCTTGGGTCTTCTTGCATTTCCTCTCCTTCCTTTTCAACGTCAACTGCTCTAAAGAGAATCAGTTATGCAATTAGGGCCCATCCATATATTACTCCTCCCCTCTGTTGCAACGCGTACATTTCGTGAACCTCTCCTCCCATGCGTACGTACAAATGGGCTCTACCCCTTCCCCCAATTGCAAAGGTTAAACAGCTTAAGACATCTATAAGACACTGATTTTACCACAGGCTACTTATTTTTGTCAAGAAACATATTTAACAGCTTAAATTTGTTAACTGTTATGAAGAAATAAAACACTAACAAAACTTGCATATTAAACAGTTTTAATGCTACACAAAATTGGTTAAGCAGGAATATAGTCTGATTGGGTTTACAGTTCTGATTTTAATATTCCGTATTGTGGACGTCATAATTGGACAATGATATTTGCGTACGTTCAGATTTTCGGGACCCCACCATACGCACCCGTGCGCAAAATGGCCGAAATTTGAATACCCTTATACCCTCGCTGCGGACGTCGTTTGTGGACGGCCCCTTATCATCTGCAAACTTAGAAATTTGCCATGCATTTCACTATCAATGTCATAAAAGCATGTAGAGGTCCAAACACTGGTCCCTGTGGCACACCACTTCATTAACATCGTCGGCCAGCTAGAATATTTCTATGGTCAGTTGGCAGTTGCCCACCTTTTGTCTTCCATGCCTGAAAGCCTACTTTGAATTTATGTTATTAGCTGCCCTCTAATACCACATGCCTGGAACTTTTTGGCCAGCCCTTGATGAAGTACTAAAGTTGGCCAATGCTTTGGGAAAATCTATAGTAAATGACGTCTACAGGTGTTATTTCATCTAAAACTTTTTTTTAAAATTCATACAAAATTTGTTTGCAGCAAACACGAACGAACTCTAGGTAATCATTAGTGACTGCCCTTATCACCATTGTATACTCAAGACTATTACTAATTCTATCAAATATTATCTTTAAGAATTCTGTATACGACGTCTATAGAACGTTTCATGCAAATCTGGCTAGAGTCGCTGTTCTAATGCAGTCACTTTTAACATAATAGAATGTTATTGGTCTTTATTATCAGGAGGAATTTTATCAAGTAATACAAAATTAATTATTAAAACTTCAGAACAGTTAAGCTTAAGCTGCAGTTAAACATTTTCATATTCAAGAAGAATATAACTGTAAGGAAGCGTCTGGTTTCAATGATTTTGCATTAGATTCTAAACTCCATTTCAAATAGTCATAAATACTCGTCAGACCTACGATACAGTTGTCAGTTGAATGTAGGTTGTAAATAATTACCGATTTTTTATTTTAAAATAGAGAGTAAATTAACAATGACAGTAAAAAATTATAAACCATTGCCATTATTAAAAAGACAGGCCTAATTATTGAAAAGTAATTGGCAATTGAATTAGTATCAAGCTGTGATCGGAATTCAATTACTTACTTATACACAATCAAGTGATTGCAATTGCAATTCAGTTACCTTAAAAGCATTATAATGAAGTACAATTGCAATATAGTTGATACAACGCCGATGTCCCAGAGCAACCTGCATGATTATAAGTATACCTGTTAAGCGATCTTTCCTTTCAAACATCCATGGGAACATGGCTGCTGCTGCTGCTGAGGATACCTGTTGTCCGTGGTGGTAGTGATGCTGGATGGCGCGGCGAACACTGTCCTGCCCTCCCTCTCCTCCTATCAGAACCCCCAAAGGGCGATAGATGAATGTCGACTGGGGTTGATGTTGGGTAGGGGGAGAAGGGTGAACGGGAAGGGGTCGCATCGAAGTGGCATTGCTGTTGGGGCTGGGATGACGCGACAGGTGGTCGTCTGTGGCGGATGAGGACGAAGGGGTGGCTGTCTGCTGACTGCGGCATGAAACACCCTTCTCCTCTCGACCATGACCGACGTCTCGGTTAGATGGCTCGCGAGCTCCTATCTCCGGACGATGGCCTAGGATCTGGTTGATGCTGAAAGAGAGCTTTGGACGAGATGAGAAGGAAGAGGAAGAGGAGGGAGAAGAGGAGCGACCTTGAACTCCGGTGCAGAGGTCAACCCTCGTCGACGGCGATAACGCCATTTCCTCAGCTGCATCTTCCATAGCAACGGCAACCGTTGTTACTCCAACCGTATCTATGGCAACGCCAGCTGCCGATGGGGGTCGTTAGGTGTATCCATGGTAACGTAGGAGATTCGCTGGAGTTCCTCGTAACTCCTCTCAAATGGAGAACTCCGAGGTGACGCGTCTACCCAACTCCTTCCTCCGCAAAGCAGAATGGGTTAACGGAGTCTGTTGTGACAGATAGTTCTATACAAGAGGAGGGCAGGGCAAGCAGAGAAGGGAGATCGTTTCTAGTAGAAAGAGCGGAACAATGAAACGGTTTCGATCGTAATTAGTCCTTAATTACACCTCAGAAAACAAAGCGATAGAAGAAGCGACGCAATTGATGATTATCTCATCGACCAATCAGAGATGAGAGACTTCTAATTGGTCGAATTCGTTCAAGTCCTGTTACTCGTCTAATTCGCCGCCAATGAATGACCGTCCGTCGGTCAATGACTTTATAGGGTATTCGCTCGCTTAACCCGCAGGTCAAAGGTCACGACAACAATCGTTTGTCATCGTCGTCATAGTCGGCGTCTGTCGCTCGTCAGCTTTGTCCCTGCGACGGCGGCCACGCCTCTGGCGAATCGTCAACCAATGACGTTGCTCAATCAGAGCGAACGCTCTGATTGACAGGTCCATGGACCAATGACTTTCAGCGTTGATGGCTGATGGCAGAACAAGGGCTGGTTGTGCCGAGAAAAGGCTCTACAGAAATTTCAAAGCTGGCTTTAGTTGAAACGTCTTTTGTATTCCCGTCATGATGTGCGCAATAAATACAAGAGAAAAGAAATTCAAGTCGTAGCAGGAAAGTCTGCAATGGGCAACATCGAATAATTTCATATATTATATTCAAAACTCGTCTTCTGCTTATAACGACATTTTAAACTCCCATCTAATCATCTAAGACATCTTGTGGCCGTTGACGTAGCCCTCCTCCGTTATCCAGGATGGGACTGGCGTTGTAGCTCATCACGCCCAAGAAGTTGTCTTTTGTAGGACATTTTGCTACCTATTATGCACCCCACCCCCGTTCTTTAAAAACGATTGGCGGACGGGGTTTCACGTTATTTGCGACGTAAACTCCTCAACCTGTCTTGCCTCTTCCCAGCAAGTGCTTCATAACCATTCTATTCTATCGTGCGAGCGTCAGCGTCTCTGATGAGTTACTAAAAAGGGCTATATAAATTTCAACAACTATGACGTCATGCCAAACTTACGATTCCCTTAGACTTCGGGACATGACACGTCAACGTCACTCAGGCTGACTCAGTCTGTGACTTCAATTCATTACGTCTCTTCGTAAGAGTTTGGTCCACTTGGGATAAAACAACACACTCCCTCTCTGTCTGTATTTGCCTGTGCAGCACAAATACATCAGCATAAAAGTTAAAGTCGAAACATAAAGACGCAAATTATAGCGTTCACGACGCCATTTCAAAAATGGCGTCAAACCCAAACAATGAATATGAATTTCGCGCAAGAGGTCGACGCGCCAGACGACGAGGAGTCATAATCACAAGAGCCTCGGTCAGCAGCGAATATTGAACGGAATTATCGGAAGATCCATATATATCGCGCAGACAGAGGACTGTTAGTTGTCACAGCTGCCTGGAAAACGGGTCACAAAGACATCGCTAATCGCCTGAGACCCCTTGAGACTCATTCCGGGTCAAACAACTCGGAAAACGTGCTCGGCCGCAACGTGTAATTTGGTCGAAAGAGGGCGTTAAGCAATTATAGTTTAGCTGGTGTTCTTTTAGGAGGCAGACGGACGCTTGTCACGAAGTCTTCGTGGGACACGACTGCATCGCGTGAGGAGCGCATTGGATAGAAACGATGAACGAACCAATTGGGAAACACTGCGTGGGTTTAAAAACAGACACACACGCGCGCCCTCTGTTCGCGAGTAATTGAAATAAATTGCTCGAGACTTGATTTGAAGCTCATCTCTCTTGAATTGACAGCCTATAGAACGCAAATGTAATTTATGTGAATCTCTTAAATTAATGCGCGTCACCCAAAAACGACGCCAAGAAGACCAGCCTAAACCCAGGCTCTATCTCAAATCAAGTCTTTTCGTCCGTTCCGGTGCCAGGCAAAAATCCTGTGAGGGTAACCCGAGGAGACAGTATCATGATTCTGCGGTGAAAATAAGAATCAGAATAGAATAGGATAAAGAGTTTAGTTTTCAGGCGCGATTGATAGGCCTGGGCAGTAGAGGGATGTATTAGCTGAGCATACATGGGTGAGACTATTAAGCCTATACGAGACAAGAGCTATATAGGCGTATAACTTAGGCCTACTTTACTAGATCAGATTTACATAGGACATAAGTCACTCGATTATATTAGCTTTGGAAGTCATTGGATAATATTTGAGTAACTATAGGCATTCTTAGACTATTGGGGCCACTGGATTTGAGGTTATTCTATATGATTGGATACGGAAGTAGGCCTAAGTGAATTTATAAGGCTATTTTAGTCCTATAGGCCTACCTATAGAGAGCATTCGATTATGTCAGATAATTGGATCATATTAACCATTGATTAGATTGACTACATAAATAATTAAATTTGATAACGAATGAATCTGGATGATATATTAGCAGTGTTGTATGCAAGACCTTGAACTTCAAGACCAAGACGAGACCGAGACAGTGAGATGCCAAGACCGAGACCGAGACAGTGAGGTACTTAGACCGAGACCGAGACACTAGGTTCAAGACAGTTCCAGACAGTAAAAGACAAGAGATCATATATAAAAGGCTGTAAAATACTAATGTATCAGTTTTCGGGAATAAGGTTCATTTGTAATTTCAATTTGAAACTTAATTATAATTTATATTGTACCAATTCCCAAGAATATAGTTTTTATATTGCCGAGTTTAAACGTTTTCCATATTTCTTCTTCGGCCTGTCTTCTGAATAGTATAAAGAAAGCACAAAGAAAGCACGTCTAAACGATTTTAAACAAGCAAATTCGATACAAAATACAAAAGGAAATTGCAAATGTGCGCATATCCTTACTCACCATGAGAAACTCGAAGTTGTTCCGATCGTTTCGGTGATGGTGGTTTTACATCAATGACAAACTAATAGCCAATACCTATTGTTTGTCAATAACTTCAAATTGCGTAAACGCAAACTTCACAATTTCAGATTCTCTTTCAGACATTTTTCCACTTCAAAGCAATTGAATTGATTTCAGTATCGCGCTTTAACCAGAATTATCGTTTCTCGTAAATTCCGGTATCAGTTTCTAGCGCAATATTTTAAGACAGCTTACGCGAAACTTATCGAGATCTCTTGTTCGAGACAGAACAAGACTCTCACTTCAAGACAGTTTCTAAAAATTCGAGACACTACCTCGAGACCGAGACCGAGACAGCAGGCTTCCGAGACCGCGACCGAGACACCAAAAAACTGTCTCGAGACCGAGACACTGTCTCGAAACCTTACAACTCTGTATATTAGTTTAGCTCATAAAGTCCTTGCATTAGATTAGCCAACTGATGAAGATCCGGTCATTAGCCTATCTCACTTTAGGCTATGTACCAGCGTACCACCCTGTTTGGATGAAGGTTTTCGGCCATTTGATCTGTATCTAAGACATTGTTAGAGCTTAAGAAGAAGATAGCCCTAGAAAATGTTCTTTGGAAAACTCTAATATCTTGACAAAATACACCAGTCACTGTTTCTCTGTAGCGCATTTATAGGTGTTATAAATTGCGTCTAGTCAACCTTTTCTAACTGATTAAACGAACATTTATTGATTGAAGTTTCGAGTTTACAGTTAATTATGCATGCGTAATATTGCGTATGCAGACTAGACGATTTTATAGTGACTGTTGTAATAAAATCAATTAATTGCAACGCATGAGTTAATTGCAACTCATGAGAATGCTTACGCACGGGTCACGTGATATGCGTAGATATGATTGACATTTTGTGAAGCATCGTGGTGGTAATAAAATCTTTATTTGTAACAATAGAACTAAGTTAAATTATACAGAATGGCGATGAAGAAAAAATCTGCTCTACGACAAGTGCCAGAGGAAAAGCCGGAGGATCTTCTGGTGTTTGGTTACGGAAGTAGGATATTCAGAGACGACGAGAAGGCGTTATTCATTGACCAAGGAAAGCACCTCATCCCTTGGAATGGAGAGGAGAATTTAATGATCGACAGGTTGGCTTCAGACTTTTTCTATGTTTTACGAAGAAGTTAATTTGTTGAACCACGGATTCGATAGCTTATATCCGCCTAAGCAATTTAACCACCCTAAACAGCGATATAAATTTGTGGGCGGCTAGTCCCGCGTAGGTATCCAATAAAAGTAGGGAGCTTAAGTAAAATTGACTTTTGCGAAGTCTTTTCGTTATGACGCCGGTAAAATTGTACTTCGGTGTTACTCAGGAATTGCATTATAGCGCCGGTAAATCAGCAATGGTGGTCTTGCTTAGAATGGATATATTTCACTCTTTGAGCCTTTCGTATCATCGTCCTAAATAAAAAGTACAGACGAACCTTCAACAAACAGGTGTACAAGTTGTTCTATAATGCGTATTAAGTTTTAAAAAAATAGCATGAGAAATTCTGGTTAAGGTTTACAGTAGCTCTGGATAGATGACTTGATGTTTAGTAACATTGGCTTTTGACGTACGTAGGTATGATGTGCGCGCGTTTCTGACCGATCTGACGGAATATGATGCGGACATCATTCGCAGTCGGTCGGAGCCATTGACAGAAAAGGAGCGACAGATCGAACGACTGCTGGATGAGGAACGCTACCTAGAACTAACGGCAGACTACGACATTCAGATGATGTTTGAAGGTGAGTCGGATTGCATCATCAGCCTCAGACGGGTGTTAAAATAGAACTCCCCATACTGGTGTTAAAATGGATGGTTTCATTGGATTACCCATACTGGTGTTGAAATGGGTGGTTATCATTGGATTACCCATACTGGTGTTGAAATGGGTGGTTTCATTGGATTACCCATACTGGTGTTGAAATGGGTGGTTTTCATTGGATTACCCATACTGGTGTAATGATGGGTGGTTTTCATTGTACTCTTCAAAATGGTGTAATGATGGGTGGTGTTCATTTACTCCCCAGACTGGTGTAATAATGGGTGATTATCCTTAAACTCTCCAGACTGGAGACTGTTTAAAAGAAGAGTCCCAGACTGTTTAAAAATAGTGCTATATCAGCTACTCTCACAGCTGCTATGCTCACAGCTGCTATTCTCACAGCTGCTATTCTCACAGCTACTATTCTCACAGCTACTATTCTCACAACTACATCAATGCTGATGCTGTTACGTTCTGTACCTGGTTTTATTGCATTATCTTTCTCTGTTCTGTTTTTGAACTTGAAAACCATTATGTCCAATATTTGTCCTCTGATAAGTCTCTCTTGAAAGGAGCTATATGAATGGTACATGTAAATCATAAGTAGGTTATATGAGTTAGTTTTCGAGAAGCTAGTGGATGTATTCATAGGCAAGTAATAGACTTGATAACACTCATGATAGCGACATTGATGTGAGTTTGCGAGGAGTGTGAATGGTTATCTATGGATCTAAATTGCCTTGATCACTGTAACGACATCCGTCTGATTTTGGTTGCAGAGGAAGAAATGAAGAGAAGTCGGGAACGTTATGCGGGAAGTTATGCGGCCGTTGGATTTCAATACGAGAGCGGAGGAGGAGGGAACTCGGGGGAGTCGAATGGCGATCAACAGGGTCAAGGTAGGCATTGGGAATCACTCTAGTGTCTCAGTCTGGCGTAATTGTTTTACACACATATACACTTACAATTCTTATATATAGAACATATAGAGGTCAATAGGTCAATCTGCCCTATTCCTCTCTGGCCTTAAGACTGACATTCTGTTTGACCAAGGCTGGGTTGGGAATGCTTCTGAGTGAATGGCCTGAAGGAGTCCTATGTAAAACTGCTGTAATATTAATAATAATAATATGGAGTGTTATCTGAGCTGCTTCTGCTTACAGGGTAAATTTTATTCTTTGGATGTCTCAAAACTTAAATATGTTGGCTTGTGTGTGGTAAAAGTTTGATTGAAGTACAGTTTGTTTGTTAATCTGGTTCTTGTAGACTCTTCCTTATCGTACGAAGAACCGTTCTTTCCGATTCCAGCCTTGAAACTTCCGTCTGATATGATCATCGTAAGTATAGTCTGTCATCTCTTTGTTGTCTCTTTGTTTTCTAGAATTCATTTAATCTAAAGTAGGAGAATGACATTGTTTCTGTTTTCTTAAGACTTCTAATCAATGAACCTCAGGTTGTAGCAGTTTTGCTGTCTTTGCATTTGGATGATGGAGAGATGTTTGTCATCAGAAAACAGTAAGTATCTGCTCTCTCTTTATTAATCCTTTTAATTCTCTAAATGTTGACTTTGTTTACAAAAATTTATGATGAGGTTTTAACATCAGGGCAGAAATTTGGTTCTTCGTTTCTGTTCTGCCGTGAAAGAAGTCTAGTGTAATGTAATGAGGCACTTAGATGGCGCCACTCAAATCTTAGACACTCAACATTCTCAACACAAAGCTAAAGAGAAAAAAAGGAAAGCCTTCAAGCATTTACAAAAGGCAGCAGGGGAGAGAGATAGAGAGAGAGAGGGCAGCTCCTTCCAAATAGGAAGGAGGAAGCTGTTCCAGGTGGTGGGACCTCTGTAGGTGAAGCTCCTGGATTGGGCTGTGAACTATCTCCACTATGTCAATATTCTAATTAATTAATTGTTTGTGATATCTTTTGTGTTGGAGCTGTTGTTACTTTTCTCCCATTGTAATCATCTTATTTAACCAAATTCTCAACTTCTAAACTCTTGCAATTATTTGACTGTTGAGATGTTTTTTGTCTTTGAAACCCAAATCGGATGAGAGTGACTCATCTTCTTCACCTGTTTCTCGATGTAACTCTTTCCCAACAGAGAAACTGTTTTGCTTCTTCAAGGCTTGTGTTCATCGTCTGGGATTGTTTTTCCATATCTGATGCCTTTTGAGAAGTTCTGATGGCAGATACACACTTGGTGTAAATATTTGCAGATCTTGCATTTAAACTTTTGGCCCTGGTCTGTTATTTGCACTTGTTATTTGTATCTATTGATCTCTTCTTGAGCATATCTCAGCAATTTTAGACTATAGCAAGGTCATAGTTTCCTAAGCCTTGTTCGAGTACCAGTTAATGTTAAAGACATTTGTTATATCGGATACTATAATCGTGAATGGAATTTCCTGAATAGAAATAGAATATGGATCGGTTTGTCTTCTGATTTCTACGTCTGCTTGCTTTGAAGCATTTTTATCTTTGGTGATTTCTCTTTTATGCCAGGCTTATTGTGATATTAGGTGACAGAGAGTGGGCAAATGGGTAGAGATAGTGAGTGAGGAAGTTGGGTGGAGATCGTGAGTAATTTAGCTAGAGATAGTGAGCAATTTAGGTATAGTTGAAATGTGGGTAGGGATAGTGAGCAGTTATGGTAGAGATAGTGAGCTGTTGGTTAGGGAGAGTGGGCAGTTGGGTAGAGAGAGTAGGGTGAGTTAGTAGGCTGGACTGATGTACACCGTGTGTCAATTTGTCTGTTTCCTTCATGCATCTGATGTCCCTTGAAGGTTGCATGTATGTCAAACTGAATTCGAGCAAAATTCTGCCCCAATTTACCTACTGAACATTTGAGTACATATGTCGTGTTCCTAGGTTGTTCTAGATCTGCCCCGAGTGCACTCTGCTCTCAAATAGGATTGGCGCTCTATAAAATATTTGATTTCTTATTTTTTTAGTAGGTAGAATTGTAACCGATAAACCTGTACATCTTAAGTACGAGTGTATTTCAGCTTTTGTGACCGCTCCTCCATCTTAAAGCAGAGACTTCGGGAGAAAAGATGGCGACCCATCGCCCTGGGAGCGATTGAGAGGACGATCGCATCAGGTAGAGGTGAGACAACAAGATACCAGATTAAACACTGCCTTGCAAAACTCAGGTGCCGTCAACTTGTTAAGTCTTTCTCCCTCTTCTTGATCGACTGTTTTAGAGTCATAGGTTGCGCAGCTACTGTCTGCGACCGCAACGCTGGTCCTCTGCAATGCCTCATGAGAGACTGGTGCGTTCGAAGGCGGGCCACTCGTAACCATTGCTCTTGATTTTATGTTTGAAGGAATTGCAATTGTTGATATCTATGTCTAGTGGTCGGCCAACGATCGCATATGGTCCCTCATCTTCAAACTCTTTTCTCTTTAAGTTGTAACACTTTGCCGATGAGCATGTTATAGACCCAATCAGGAAACCAAAGCACTCATTGTCGTTGCATGGTTAAATCTACCAGAATCTTCCATATGTCCATGAATTTTTGATCCCATCTGTTGGAGAGGTATTGCAGGGAACCAGCGTTGAATGCTCGTGTAGACGAGTCATAGTACTCTCCTAACTCATGTGGACGTGGTTTTGAGACGCTAATGTGTCATTGGTCTGTGTTACCAACAGCCGAAAACGATGAAGGTGCACGCGATCATCGAGAAGACCGCAACGTTCATCTGCAAACAGGGAACGCAGATGGAAATCGTGCTTAAGACGAAACAGAAAGACAATCCACAGTTTGAGTTTCTTAACTACGACAATGATCTCAACCCGTATTTCAAGCATCTTGTCTGCGTTATGAAGGATGGACGATATGTTCCAACCCCTCGCCAACCGGATACGCCCGGTATGGGATATACGATGAATTTTCATGTATTATTAATTGCATGGGTTGTGTTTACTCTCTTCCCAGTTATATTTACTGGAATAGTTGCTTTCCCAGGATTGAGGGACATGGCATCCTATATGGTTAGAGCTTTCGTTTTCTATGGCGTGGAGTACATGGGTTTGATCCTCCTCCTCCTCGTTCTCCTCCCCCTCCTATTCCTCCTCCTCCTCGTTCTCCTCCCCCTCCTATTCCTCCTCCTCCTTCTCCTCCTCCTCTGAGACGGTTGCTGTGTATGGAGGGACCTTGAACAAGTCTTTCACTCACAATTACTCCACGCCATCGATTGATGCTTCGTCATTAGATATTGGCAATTAACTTTTGGTAACATTAGATAGAATCCTTTGATGAAGATGATAATGGCTTAGTTGCAGGGACTGAGAAAGGGTAGGAAAGAGACAGAGAGAGAGAGAAAGAGAGAGAGAGAGAGAGACAGATGTGGATACATAGAGAGAAGATTGAGAGAAGGGAATAGATGAACAAAGATATTGACCAGTTAAGTTAGCTATGAGGGATTGACATATGAAGGGGTATTTTGCGTAACAACCCATGAGGGTTGGTGACTCAATGCTCTTTGTTACATGCACAGAGGATGACTCACATTCTTATCTACATCCAAGTCTCACATCGACGAGTCAACCGGAACCAGAACTCGCTCCAATGACGTCTCAGGTCAGTGACTTAAGTTGTTTTATCCATCTTATGTTGATGTCATCATTCTGCTTTGAATGTTGTGATCATAGTAATTGAACATTTATCTAGCACTACTATAAGTGTAAACGGATCATTCATTGGGAGGTTTTCTATTGACCCCTTCAAGGCTTGGCAGCACTCCTCACCCAACCCTGGCTAATTGGAGCAGTCCTAAGGTTGAAATAGAATTTGGTGGAATGGCCTCCATGTGCCAGGAGAATTTCCACAGGGAGCCCATTCCAGATGGTAGGGCCAGCGATCAATGTTGGACCAGATGGTTACCAGTTCCATGACAACAATATCCATGACTACCATATCCATGACTACCATATCCATCCATGACTATCATATCCATGACTACCATATCCATGACTGCCATATCCATGACTGCCATGTCTATGACTACCATGTCCATGACTACCATATCTATGACTACCATGTCCATGACTACCATATCTATGACTACCATATCTATGACTACCATATCTATGACTACCATATCCATGACTACCATATATATGATTACCATGTCCATGACTACCATGTCCATGACTACCATGTTCATGACTACCATGTCCATGACTACCATGTTCATGACTACCATATCCATGACTACCATATATGATTACCATGTTCATGACTACCATATCCTGTGTTACTTATCTTTGGCTGTGTTTTATTTTATGTTTTATTTCCTTATAAATATTTTTCTAATTACAGGAGTTTCTGGAATCGATAAAATCGAAACTTCCAGCTGGTCAGATCGCAAACACATCTTATCAGGTGTTGTTGAAGAATCTTCAGAAACATGCTCTTCCGGTTGCTGCTCCTAAACCGGTCGACATTCATCAGTTAGTGCATTCATTTATTAATTACTTAATTAAATAATTACTTTATTATTTGATCTTTGTCACTGTCAACGTCTCAATTATATTACTAGCCTTAATTGTCTTAATTGTACATAGACTTAAAAAAATGTCCCTGTATCTGTGTGTTTTGCTTGATATATCTCTCTATCTATCTATATATATATCTCTTTCTCTCCATGTATCTGTTTGTTCCTATTATTGTCTCCCTGTAACTCTCTCCAGGCTGTATCTCTCCGGTCTGCTAACTCTCTGTGTTCCGTTCTGCAAATCCTCTCTCTGTAACGTTTCGTTCTGCAACGATGTCTCTCTCTATATCTGTCGGTTCTGCTTAATATATCTCTTCCTGTATCTATCGGTTGATGCCTTCTGCACTAGACTCTGGTGTTGCAGAAGCCTCCAATTAATTATCAATGATGTAACTAAACAGTAACTTTTCGAATGATTAATATTACTGTTGTTTCTCTTTCAGATCCGATTATAGCTCCTCCTCTTCCTCCTCCTCCTCATCTGCTGTTGTGAGATCTATTCTTCCTAGACCACCTCCTCCACCTGCTCTTCCACTTCCATTGGTTCCTGCTCTACCATCATCCGAATGTCGGCCGTCAGTCGCGCTGCTCCAGCCTCCGACCATCATCCAGTAGGTGACATCTCTTGCGCCATCAATGTTTCTCATCTGAAGGAGTTTCAATTATCAAACAGCGTCAATCAATGTTTTCGGTTTTTTCCTCTGTCAGCTTCTATGCTCTGTGTGGTTATACGATTGATCGATTGAGAACAGATTGTTTTTAGATTTGATTGATTGGATAACTTTGCTGATTGAGAAACTTGATTGATTGAGAGACTTTTTGATCAAGATATTTGATTGATTGAGAGAATTTGATGGATTGTGAGACTTTATTTTGATTGATTGAGGGACTTAATAAATTGAAATATCTGATTGTTTTTGCCTTTTATTAGTTGAGAGACTTCATTGATTGTACAAATTGATTGATTGGTTGGTTTAGATCTGTTCCGTTGATAACTCCTCCTCCTCCGGATCAGAAGCCGATCATTGACAAGATGGCCGACTATGTCGCAAGGAATGGTCCGGAGTTTGAGGCTTGCGTTAAACTAAAGAACGACGCACGGTTTCAGTTTCTGGATTCAAATCACGTCCACTACAATTACTACCTCTACAAGAAAGACATCTGCCTGAAAGTAAGACATTCACTCACACCAATGCAATTACTGCATTTTATTAATCAATTCAGGGAGGACTTAAATGGTGCCTCTCCAAGAGACCCACTCCAGAGGCACTCACAGCCGGTTATAGGTAAATTCTTCGTAAACAGTTCTTCAAATTTTTTTTAAGCAGTTCTTCGTAAAACTATTCTTTGTAAACAGTTGTCCTTAAAACAATTCTTTGTAAACCTGACCCTAACTATTTTATGAAGTATTGTGCTTTGCGAAGAATTGTTTTACGAAGAACTGTTTATGAAGAAAATGTCTGACACCCTCTCAGCCCAACCCTGTCGTCGATAAATAACAGTTATTGGCTGCTTGTTCAAGTTGTACACAGAGGTGTGTAAGGAAGACGTCTCAAGGTCAGAACTCTCCAAGCATAAGAGGAACCTCATTTTGAATTGGATTTCTTTAGGATCTATTATTTTACTGAACTACGTCATAGTTTAGTGGTCAGTTGGTTACTTGGTCTTTGGAGTTCAGTCGATGATCTGTCATAATTGCCAGACAGAACAAATCATTTTATGTCTCTGAAGTATATAACGACCTAATTGACTTCTCTTGTTGGATCTCATGCAGAGCTAAGCAATAGATAGATAGCTGAGCAATAAATGGGCAAATATGCCTGTTTAATCACTGCATTTGCAGAATGTTAACTAACTCCAACTGGTATTTCTTCCAGGAGCTGGAAAAGTCGAAGCCGCCACTGGCGGAGCCGGATGAGATTGAGACGGAAGAGACAGAGGTCAAAGCAGATGAGGAATCGGAAAATGACCCAAAGGACGATTCGTTGGATGCTGCTGCTTCAGTGGCTGAGAGAAGCGACCTGAATGCAAAGACTGCTCTTACGATAAAAGGTATCCGTCGGATGATATATTCGGTTGGAATCTCATCACTTGACTCTCATAGTCTTAATGATGTTCTCTACATCTGTGTTTGAGATGAGTATCCACACAAGGCAATCAATCTCTCTCACTGATCAGATGCTCTGCTTTGCAATACTAATACTGACTTCTGTTGATCTTCTCTTAGTATTATACTAACTAATATTTATATGAGCTAATTCTATGTTGTCTTATGTTCTTTTGAATTTCCGTCCAGCTTTGCCAAGACATTGGATTTTCCACCGTCATGGGATTTTCCATCGTGATTATCCATCGTCGTCCGTTGTCCTGGACCTACAGAAGTTGAATGATTTGTCTGTTGTGTGTTTTGTAGGAGTCAGCTTCAGCATAAAACCAAAAGAAGAGGAGGTGACTTCTCTTAAGACTCGGACCGCTCTTCTCTACGACACAAGCGACGATGACGACTCAAACTTTGATGCTGAGAGAGAGTCACAGCCACCGACCTTGACTACGACTATGTCGCGCAATTCGTCTCGCGTGTCCCTGGCATCAACAACGACATCCGAAAGACCGTCTGGAGAGAATGCTGAGAGGAAACAAGGTATGGAGGATGAGGAGAGCGTTGACTGTGTTATGTGTGATGTTCGCTTTTATAACCCAAAGGAATGTGGTTATTGTTATTTTATTGTTGTTGTTATTTATGGTTTTATTACTGAGCATCAATGAAGACCATCGCATTCACACAGGCAACTCATGCCAATATTATTATTATTATTATTATTATTATTACTATAATAGTCTTGAGTGTGTCATGGGTGTTATTATTTGAATCTTTAATATTATTATTATTGCTTTTGTTACTCTTATTATTATTATTGCTATTATTAATATTATTATTATGCATTTATTAAATGAGACTATCTAATGGCCTAACAGAACACGAAAAGGAACCGGTGGTTATAGAAGCAGAGGTGGAATGGGCAATCAAACAACTGAAGGACAACAAAGCGCCAGGTCAGGATGGAATACCCTTAGAATTGATAAAAGCGGGAGATGACACAATGATAAGGACAATAAAAAAAATATGCAATAATATATGGAAAACCGGAGAGTGGCCAGAGGAATGGAAGAGATCAATATTTATCCCTTTATTTAAGAAAGGAGACACAAAAGAGTGTGAAAATTATAGGACAATAGCATTGATATCACACACAAGTAAAATACTACTCAAAATAATTCATAAAAGAATGGAGAATATGATTGAGAGAGAGAATCTGGACAATCAGGCACGAAATAGGAAATCCCGGGGAACGCTTTATCATATTGCCAACATGAGGTGGATAATGGAAAGGCAAAGGGAATATGGAAAAAAAATACACATATGCTTCATCGATTATAACAAAGCATTTGACTGCATTAACCATGAACTGATGTGGAAAACTCTAATAGAAATGGGTATACCAAAACATTTCATACAACTACTAAAGGGATTGTACAAAGACCAGGAAGCGGTGATAAGAACAGAATTTTTAGACACAGACAAATTTAAAATCAAGAAAGGGGTGAGGCAAGGGTGCATCCTGTCCCCATTTCTTTTCAATCTGTATGCAGAAAGGATAATGAGGAGGGCAGAAATGGAAGAGGCAATTGAAGGAGTAAAGATAGCAGGAAGGACATTGAATAATCTAAGATATGTGGATGACACAACACTACCGGCAGGGAAGAAAGCAGATCTGGAAAAACTGATAAGAAGACTGAAGAGAGAAAGTGAGAAGGCAGGCCTATACTTCAACTTAAAGAAGACAAAGATAATGACAACAGCTGATTAGGACAGTTTCGAGATAGACGGAGAGGAAATAGAGGTGGTAACAAGCTTCACGTTCCTGGGATCATTAATAGAAAAAGAGGGAAAATGTGACTCGGAAATAAAGAGAAGGGTGGCGATAGGGAAAGCTGCAATGAACGGACTGGAAAATATATGGAAAGACAAACATGTGAGCATAGACACAAAAAAGATTAGTGAGAGCAATGATCTTTCCTACATGTCTCAGCTGTGAGACATGGACAATGACAAAGAACATGGAGAAGAAAATCAACGCATGCGAAATGTGGATATGGAGGAAGATGCAGAGAATATCATGGACGGAGAAGAAGACAAACGAAGAAGTGAGCAGGAAGATTGGAGTCGAGAATGATGAGACGTTACAACAAACAGCATTGAGAAGGAAGCTAGGGTTTTTCGGACATGTTATGCGATCAAATGGAATAAAAAAGGAAATGATGCTGGCATGTGGAGGAGGAAGGAAGAAAAGAGGGTGCCCAAGGAAAAAATGGATGGATGTGATACCTGAAAAAACTGAAATGAGCCTGGAGGAATTAAGAGATGCAACTTCGGACAGAAAAAACTGGAGAGGATTGGTCATGGCGGTCGCTAGATTTCCAAGAAATAACAGCACAAGGTGACAAGGTGATCTAATGGCCTGTGATCGATGTAATGGTGCTGAGCAATTGTGAGTGAATGATTTGCTGAAGGTCCCTCTACACAGTAACCGTCTCAGAGGAAGAGGAGGAGGAGGATCAGTGGTGTCGCTGCCATTGAGGCGCGTGCCTCCTCTGGGTTTTAATATTGTTTTTTAAGCAAAATATTTTTTTATATTGAAAAATGACATGAGCCGTCCTCCATTGGCAGCGTTATCGCAGTAACATTTTGTGCTAATCTGTTCGCTTGTCTGTTATTTTCAGCTGAACAGAAACTAGCGGACAAGTTGGCTTCGGCTGCGAGAGAGAAGTTAGCGAGAGAATCGAGAGAGAGACAGTTGCAGGCACAGCGCAAGAGAAAGGCATTGCTATTCATCAACATGCTGAAAGATTCCAACAGCGTTCCTTCTCCATCCTCCGGACCAGGCGCCGCGTCCGCTGCTGCCATGGCAGATATATCGGCCGCAGGTGGGTTTTAAGACAAGGCTTTCCCAGAGTTGTTGCGTGTGTTGTTTGTAACTTCTATTGAGTCGATTGTTGGAGCGGTTGACCTGGAGTGAGTATGGGTTTGAGCAGTTGCTGCCGCGTTAGGACCTTGAGCAAGTTTTTTGCTCACAATTGCTCAATGCTGTCCAACAGGTTCTAGTATCAAACAATGTCTCTTCAAATACATTCACTGCGTTCAGCAGAAACAGTTTGCGAATGAAAACCTTTAAAAACCTTAAAGAGATTTCTACATCTCATACGAATTAATTGATTTCTTGTTTATCATTATTTTCTGATTGTCATTTTCTTTGAGCAGCTTCTGCGATTAATTCTCCGTTTGCTTCATCAACTAAAAGTGGATCAGCAACACCAACGACGCTCCTCGAGATGGCCGC
Organism: Bimastos eiseni; assembly: GCA_959347315.1. Classification (NCBI taxonomy): domain Eukaryota; kingdom Metazoa; phylum Annelida; class Clitellata; order Crassiclitellata; family Lumbricidae; genus Bimastos; species Bimastos eiseni. Next base: position 35,216,079 of record OY365813.1, read on the forward strand.
TCTTGACTTATCCAGGGCATCCGTTCCTGCCTCCGTACCCAGTCGAGCAAGGTCAAGGTCACCAAGGAAACACCGGAGGCGCTCTGTGACACCCCCGTGCGCCTACACGTCTGGCGGAAGGTATTTGTTTTCAGGGTCAACTGTTGCTAAGGATGATTATGGCTGATTTTATTTACTGGATCTGCTTAGATGTGAGGATTGTGGTTGATACTTTAGAATCATGGCTAATTCCTTATCAGTTATGGCTAATTCACCCCAATCGTGGCTATGTTGGGGAAGATCATGGCTGATCCATTGTGGCTAATAGCATCTGTGTCATGGCTAATTTATCCCAATTGTGGCTACATCATGAGGATCATGGCTTATATGTCTTTTGCTGCTTTCTAGATTCAATATCCAAATGTATTTTAGATATGAATTTATGTAGCTCTATATATCGAGGCATCCTCTGTCTCTCATCTTCATTGCTGTCTTCGCTCCCTTTAGATCCTCACCATCGCGACGCACGGATCATTCTCGATCCTCGAAGCACAGATCGAAGCATTCTGAGAGTGGCCACAATAAGCAGAAGACCCTGAGTCCTTCGATCAGATCACTGTCTCACAAGAAGTCGATCAAAGACAGAGAATCATCGAAGCACAAGAAGTCGAAGAAGTCAAAATCCAGGCACAGGAGAAGCGAGGAGTCGTGGGAGGAGTCGGATAATGACGCTCGACATCCGTCGTCAAAGCGACCGAGAGTGGCGTCGTCCGTGTCGAAGGTCAACCCGATCGTTGTCGATCTAACAGGAGGGTCAGTCATTCCATCAGTTTCACTTCATTAGTTAGCTGTGTGTGTGTGTGTGTGTGTGTGTGTGTGTGTGTGTGTGTGTGTGTGTGTGTGTGTGTGTGTGTGTGTGTGTGTGTGTGTGTGTTTAGGTGTTTAGGTGTTTAGGTGTGTGTTTAGGTGTGTGTTTAGGTGTGTGTTTAGGTGTGTGTTTAGGTGTGTGTTTAGGTGTGTGTTTAGGTGTGTGTTTAGGTGTGTGTTTAGGTGTGTGTTTAGGTGTGTGTTTAGGTGTGTGTTTAGGTGTGTGTTTAGGTATGTGTTTAGGTATGTGTTTAGGTATGTGTGTATGTTTGAATATATCTTTGTGTGTGTATGTATGAGAACACTTTATAGCGTATTTATAATTAACACACATTGACTGTATCTTTCTGGCAGATCTGGACAAATGCATTTTAAGACATTATCATCCATTGTTTGTTGAATCGGACAAGTCTGCCTACCAGTTATTGAAGAATATGAAGAAGAAGAAAAAGAGGCAGTCCCTCTAGTGAGCCTGAGATGAAGGGTGATGAGTATGAAGTGTTAGCGACTCCATTTTCTTAGCCTCAGCATACAAGGGGTGGGTGGCGGCCAGTCCTCTCCCTCCCCATAGTCTCATCTTCCCACAGGCAGTGTACGGTTGGTGTACTCATTATGACTGTGCAAATGGGGCACAGGTGGACAAGAGTTGTCTAAGAAGATCCCTGGTGATGATTTGACCCCTGACCTTTCAACTGACGATCCATCACACTAGCCAATCCACCATCATTCACAATCTCACTCCATCTGATCCTAATCCTTCTTTGACTGTTCGTTTCTTCTGCAGGTCACCGATAGGAGCGACTGGGGAAGACGGGTCGAAGCGGTCTGACAGAGTCTCCAGGCACCAGCGCCGTTGAGAGTGGAAGGGACCATTCTTACACTCACCTTAAGATGAAAGACAAAGAGAAGAAACTACAAGAGTCCAAGACAATGACTGAAGACTCTCTGTTTTTAAGATGCAAGGCAAGGATTGCGATCGAGTGTTAGTATGCGATCGACTCTCGCAATCGGAAATACGTGATCATGCATTTGCCAAATGGGATAACAGGATGACTTGATTGATGATTCACTTCTTTGTCTGTTTCACGCTTTATGAAAAGTCGGATCAATTAAGGAAGATTACTGACAATGTATGAATAACGTTAAATAACATTCGCCTCGTTTTGATCACAGTTTCAACTGCTAGGAAGATCTCTTTTGACCAATTTCTCATCTGCGTTTTTTGGTTCTTCCCATTTCGATTAAGACAGAAATTGAGGCAAAGGACGAAGAATTGTTTAGACAACTTTTTTTAATTTGTTAGAACTTGAAAGTGATGACTTCTTGGTGTAGTATAGTCTGGAACATTTGTAAAAGAAAGCTTAGTAACTGTCGATCGAGTTTAAGACTTTCATTGGGTTTAAGGAAGTCGACTGAAACTTTGTTTTGATCATCAGTTTCTTTTTGTGTCACGGGCCTCCCTCTTGTGTTGCATTCTGTCACTAAGTTTGTGGCCAAATCTATGTAATAAATTATAAATGGTCTCTTGCTGTTGTTGACCTTTTCAAGGTTCATCTGGTGGGGGCAGTTACTATAGCCATCTATTGGGTGACGTTTGCATCTTGTCACATCACTTCTTTCTACCTGCCATGTACTATCTACGCAGGATTAGAAGAAGGGCGAGGGTAAGAACACCGGTGGGGTGTAAAATGGGTTTGGATTTCTGCTCCAAGTACTAAATGAATTACCCCTTTAACTAGCTTTATTTTTTGGAGTGTAGTTTTACTTGAGGATGTGTTTTTGATTATTGTGTTTGTAGCTAATGTAGGTTGATAATGAACTGTTGTTGAGAAGACTGTGCACGACGTATTCTGCCTCAATTGAGCTCGCTATATAAATGCACTCTTACATAGATCTACTGCTGGCAACTTGATGCAGAGACTCTGAACATCTCTGCCATCTATCTATCAACTGTCGAAAGGGAATTCACTGCACTGTTTTCCTACCTGACGTCAAATAATTTCATTGTTACTGTTTGTCATTTATGAATTCCATTAAGCTAAAATTGATGAGGCAACAGTTCCTTACATCTTAGGTATATATTGTGCTCTGCAAAGAAAGCAGTTCCTTCACAATGCCTGGAGCCTTTTTCTCCTAGTCTTCGCCTTTTTCCACCGACTCATAGCCGCATTCCTTTCGCCTAATCGCTCGCAATTCATAGTGGGTTTTTCAGGTCTTTTCTGCAGACCCGAAGATGATTGTAGGCCTGTGGTGGAAACGCTTTGACCTCATCACTAGTTACAGCAACTGAGATGCTGCTGCATGGCTAAGATGCTCTGCAGAACTTGAGAGCAAGCAGCCTATGGCGTTGGCTTGGCAGCGCTTAACATGGACCACGTGTTCTTTGGCCAGATGGTGGCAACAGTTAGTTGAGACGATTGCTGTAGTGCTTTAACTCTCCCGCTGTTTGTACTCTGACGGTGCCAGTCCCGAGCCTGGACAAGGGAGGAGGCCGACACTGATCAGGTGCCAGTCCAAAGCCTGGATAAAGGAGAAGGGCGACAGGATTAAGATCATTGTACATTGTCCCACGTGACTTCTCTCATTGAACTTAACATCTTTCCCACTTCGTACCACCCTTTAGTTTTTCCAACCTGCAGATATCAGCGTGGTCCTACTAAGTGAGCCGCCACCACAGGTGTCTCGTGAAATCAGCCATGATTTAACAACAACCGCGCGGTTCCTATCGTAGGCTTTGGCAGAGCAGACCCTCTCATCAGAAGGCATCGCTCAACTCCACTGTCTGTCTGTCTGTCTGTCTGTCTGTCTCTCTCTCTCTCTCTCTCTCTCTCTCTCTCTCTCTTTCTCTCTCTTGTATTTATAGCTTGTGTAGCATCGTATACGTGCGTTGTTTCCTGCGCTTGTGAGATTTTAAAGGGATTGCAGTGAGATCCGTGCATCGCTATAGCCTACTGCATCAGCCATAAATGTTATTATACTCCCTTTCGAATGAAGCGAAGGCGCGAATGAGCGGAGGATGTACTGAAAATAATAAATCATTATCATGAATGTCGGCCTCTTCTACTTTGTCGGCTCACAACAGTGTATGCGGCTTACAGACGAATCAAGGGTTGTTGAAACCTACGTACGTTACGGCGCGTGTTTAAGGTCTCACAATTAGGCCTATGAGGGGGTTAAATGTCGGGTCTCCGTTTAGGGGGTAGGTAACCATCAACGCCATGGGGTAGATTGATGTTGGGGTATAGCTATACGCTTTTTATAATAGCATTATTAAACGTTTTAGGGGTTATAAGTACGTCTAGCGGGTACATCCATCCTGTAATAACATTCATCTTTCTACCATGACAGCCAGACTTTGGTCTCAAGTAGACTATAACTTTAAAGTTGACTAAACCTAGGCTATAGACCGTTTAGGCCGCCGTGTTTAGGCAAAGGAGGGAGGCGTAGGCTGTGGATTCCAAGAGTGTCGATAAGATTGGAAATGGTTTCCAGTGGAATGAACTCCGTTTCCTCCAGTTCTACCAAGATATTGAATGCATTGCGCGTTATACGCTGTGTAGGAAAGGCTAAGAATACTTAGAGGCCAAGGCAGGCGCTGCGTTCCGACGGGGCAGAGGCGGCTGAGAGGGGGAGGCGCTACGCCAACGCATGCTTTCGAGAGATAGACATAGAGATGGAGAGAAAGAGGGGTAGGGGAGTAGAGGAGGCGTCTGTTGCAGCAGCCGGGAACATCGTAGCATCCCAAGCGAAGGATCTGGGGTTTCTTCAGGATAGCACGAAAAGGTTGAAGAAGCTTTGGGGAAAGGGCAGAAAGAAAAACCCTTTCACGAGTCACTCAGCTGTTGACTGTTAAGTGAAACGGCGTCGAATAATAGCAAAAACAGTCGATCTATATTCTGAAGAAGAAAGAAGAGGTCGAGAAAATGGCGGCGGATAATACGATGATCAGAATAGAAGGAGGAGCTCCTTTTGGATTTCGACTTTTCGGAGGAGATGGACGACCCCTCGTCATTGCAAAGGTCAGTAGGTCAACGCTTTTAAGTAGGTCTACTAATCGGTCTGATCAATTATCATCGGTTTAATTACTCGTCAAAAGCAGTTAATATTGCTGTTTATATGCGCCATTTGCTATACATTCGGAAATATCTCTAACACGACGCATATTGGTTGGATCGTGGTTCACTTGTGTTAGGTAGGCATCGCCAGAATTGAGTCGGTCTTAAAGTGGATATATATATATATATATATATATATATATATATATATATATATATATATATATATATATATATATATATATAAAGCTTATACCAATGTACCGAAAGACCATTGCACATATAGCCATAGCTTTTATGAGGCGTTTGGCGTCTTCATTTACTTAGCCTCGGCGTATGATGACGTACGGTCATTCATGTGTTAAGGTCGTGACCTTAGATCGATCGATGTATGGCTGATGCATCATTATTAAAGAGGCGTCATAGAAGTCATTATATAATTATAGTGACATTAGATCTGATTAGATTTTGTCTCACATTGTGTGAGTCATTCTGTTACTGCTATTGTTGTTCAGCTGCGGAAGAGGAGCAAGGCATGGGACGCTGGACTAGAGGAGGGCGACGTTCTCCTCAGCATCAACGATCAGCCGTGTCGTGACATCAGCCACGCCAATGCTATGAACCTAATCGACAACGCAGGACAATTCCTAAATCTAAACATACTCAGGTCAGTTAGTCAGTCGGTCAGTCGGTCAGTCATGCAGTCAGTCAGTCAGTCAGTCAGTCAGTCAGTCAGTCAGTCAGTCAATGGGTCAGTCGGTCGGTCAGTCGATCGGTCGGTAGATCGATCAGTCGGTCAGCAAGTCAGTCGATCAGTCAAGCAGTCAGTCAAGTAGTACATGTAAGTTAGTCAGTCAGTCAGTCAGTCAATTAGGCAGTCAGTCGGTCATCAAGTCATCAATTATTTCTCATTGGTTTCGTTGGGCTTAAAATCGCCTAAATAGAAGGAGGCACGAGGGGTAGACATGATAATAATTATGATAGAGGGTATACGTCTGTGTGTTCTTAGGAAGGGTGGAGTGACAGATCAGCTGAACGTGGCTCGAGCAACGGGTGGCAGTCGACAGCGTTCACTCACCCCTAGCATCGTCGTTCCCCCATCCGCCCTCCATCCCTATACGACCACTCTATCTCCAGATCCTCCAAGAGTTCACTCCTCTCAGTCTCTCCAGTGGTCATCTCGTACCACATCCAAAGCCTATCAACCAACCATTAACCTGGAGACCCCTCAACAGCTGAGGAGAACCATACAGGTTCAACTATCTGAACCAGAAACTGGAACAGACGATGACGACACATGGAAGAGACCTTCGAAACCAGGGTTTCTCGCCAAGGAGCATTCTCGAAGTCTTTCCAATAGTCAATTGCCACCCTTCTCTCCTCAGTCGAGTCCTTATGGGGCTCCAACGAAGTCACCCGCCGTCTGGAGGCCACCCTCGTATCAACCCCAATCAATGGAACCCCATACAAGAACCTCCTTCTCCCAGGAGGTCATCCGATTCAACGCCCAACCCCAGAGCAACTCGAGGGAAAGCGTCGCGTGGAAACCTCTCTCGTGGCAGACTAAACCGTCAAGGACGACGTCGTCGTTCTCCGAGGAGAACCATGTGACGTCCACTCCTCGCTTAAACTCGAACTCGTCCAAAGAGAATGTAGCTCCAGTCGTCAACCGAGGCACACCCTCTCTCCCAACCAACCAGATCGAGGTCGCCAAGCACAAACCCAACGTCTGGCAACCGAGCTCCACCACTCCGGCCAGGAAAACCTATCCAGTTCCGTTGCAAGGTCCAGAGTTCGACCTGAGTGACGGTGATGGAGGAGGAAGAGGAGGATGGAAGCAGACGACAAAGAAAGATGACGCAACTTCAGCGGATGGATTTGGAAAAACCCCGTCGTTTCAGAGGATTCCGTCGTTTCAGGGTAATCCTCCATTTCAAGGGATTCCCGCACACGTGACCAAGATACTCAGTGGGAACGTCGACGATGACGACGATAAGTTCGGTTCGATCCTTCACGACACAGAAAAGAGTGAGTACTCTATTCGTACCTTCCGTGTGTCTGTGTATCTTGGATTTTACAGAGCACATCTGTGAGAATCTTTGTGCATATGAGTATCCTATTTCTACTCCGTCTACTCTTTCTCCATCTTCTTCCACTTCCTATAACTCTTCGTCTTCATCTTCTTCCTATTCATTTTCACCTTGTCCTTCATACTTCGTCTCATTCTTCCTCCTTGACTTCCACTTTCATCCTCTTCCTTCTATATCCTCTATCCTTCCTCCTCCTCCTCTTTCCATTGTTATTATTCTTCTTTCCCCTGTCCCTCATACTTCATCACATGCATCTTCCTCGGCACAGTCCTTGCAGTCAGATCCTTTCACCGACAGCGTACAATCATTTACTCATTGCGAAAATTTATATAGCGCCCCATGAGGGGTACTAAGAAGCGCTCTAAAACCCGGCAAGGCTGAAAGAACAGTTTTAAGGCGATTATAGAATTTGTGAGAGTGGACCCTGTGAAACAACCACCGCGCGAAAGGAAATGTGTTCCAGAGCTAGGGGTCATCCACCGAGAAGGAACGATTCAGCTTAGTAGTTGTCTGGCAACTGGTGACAAGGACTATGGGCCTCGCTCAGTAGTGCGGAGAGAACGGAGAGAGCGGTGACCGGGTGCACTCATTGGTCTGCCGGAAATTTTAACTCACTTTGTCTGTCTCTGTCTGTCTGTCTGTCTGTCTGTCTGTCTGTCTGTCTGTCTGTCTGTCTGTCTGTCTGTCTGTCTCTCTCTCTCTCTCTCTCTCTCTCTCTCTCTCTCTCTCTGTCTCTCTCTCTGTTGACAATGCAGCACTCTAACCACTGCACACTTGCCCATCCGTAACACTGAACCAGTCCAACTGCATCCTATGAGTATGAGGAACAAATGGCTGACCACACACCTGGAATGGCCTTCGCCAAGTGCTCAGAGGCAACTGCACCATATTCTATACCAACTCTAAGACTCGTATTTAATCAGGGTTGGGACGGTACCGTCTGAGCAGGGGTTCTATAAGAATTTTCCAGATAAAAAGATAAAATAAAGGTGAAGGTGGGAAGGCCTTACGCAGATTCGTTTGCGAGAATAATATTTGTTCCTGTATACCTCGACAGAGCAAGTCTACGTCGATTCTTCGTTCTACCACGATCCAGCGCACAAGTATCCAACAGTTGATGAACAGATCAAGATGGCTCGCCAGGTGGCGATGTCGTTGACGGCCCCTAGCAACGTAAAGGCCAGAGGTCATCGGATGTTCATGAAACGGAAGGAGAAGTCCGACAAATGGGTCGTCGATGCACAAGGACTGGATCTGAACAACCGCGGGATGAGCGACACGGAAGCCGACCTCTACTATAATCCTAACCCAACGCCCTGGAATGCAACTTCCTCCTGGAAGACTCCGGGCGGAGGAGGAGTGGGAGCGGCTCCACCGCCACTCCCGACCTCGAAGCTCTTCGCACCAAAGCTGAACGCAGAGGACGAGTCAGGGGAGCGATCGAAATCCCTGAGCGCAGAGGAGTTCGAGCGGTTGAGGCTTTTCAGTCAGAAGACGACGCATAACATGATCAACCCTCAGATCTGTTTCACCCTCGCAGAAGACCTGCGACAGTCTAAAGGAAAGGGAGGAAGAATGTTCGCCAAACGAAGGGAAAAGTCCGAGGAGTGGACCATCGAAGGGGGTCCAAGCGCCGCCCCAGATCCAAAGCTACTGCAGAAGATTAGTGGGGGCTTCACCCCGGCTGCAACAGCGGATAACCCACCACCATCGACCGCAAATAATGGTACCAGAAGTGGAGTGGAGGCAACTCCTCCACTGAACCGGTTGAAGGAGATGATCGAGCTTCCTAAGGCGAAGATTACTCCGTGGGATGCGGTGGCCGAGTTCGGGAACGTGGATATGGCCTTTGAACACCTGGAAGGGATCAGTTTCCTAAAACCAAAGGTGGGAAGCCCATACGCGGATTCCGTTGCGAACAGTCTACAACAGGCGACTCGGAGGAAGTCGGATCTTACGTCACGACCAACGTCAGCTGCTGCGAAGGGTCAACCAGTGCAGCCACCTCATCCATCTCCTACCTGGAACAAACCTAAGGGTATACATTCATTCATTCATGATTCATTTATTCACTCACTAGCTGAGGAACCCGGCGTTGCATGGGTTGAGACAAGTTTTTGGCCGTGGAGAGCAGGAAGACGGTGACCGCGGGGTTCACCAACCCCTCTACTGGGAGTCCCAGGTGTTCCCCAAGCCAACGGCGAAGGTTTCGAGTCAATAACTTTAAAAGTGTGCAAACGCATAAAGGACAGACAAACTGTATACCTGCTACCTGTACGATATCTACCAAACCGTCCCTTCATTCATGACGATGTAACAGAGGAAGAGGTGTGGCAGACAGACATCACGTGCAGCAGGTGTTTTATTGTCGACACGCTCCTGGTGACTGAGAAGGAAACTTTCCTTGGGGGTCATGAGACAGATTTTTAGCCCTGGAAACCAGGAAAAAGCGGCCGCAGGGTTCACCAACCCTTCTCCTGAGTATGCCAGGTGTTCCCGAGCCAACGGCGATGGTTTCGAGTCAGCAGCTCTAAACTGTGCAAATGCATAGCCGGACAGAGACACACACACACACAGAATCTTCTCATTATTTATATAGATTTATTCGTTAATTTACTAATTCTAGTAATTCATTAATTAATTCACTCACTCGTCCATCCATCCATTCATCCATCCATTCATGGCAGAAATGTATGCTACAAATTCCTACACATCATATGTGTTCCATCAATCACAGTTAAAAGAACAACTTTGATTTTTGAACAGAGCATTTAATTCTTTGGAGTATTTATATAGCGCCACTACAAGACCATCCACTCAGGAGCGTTCCCGACCCAACAGTGGCTAAATGTACAGTCGGTGGCCCTTGGATAATAATTGAAATTAAAATAGTGATACTAATGATTATAATAATAATAATAATAATAATAATAATAATAATAATAATAATAATAACAAAATATTCTGAGCTAGAGAAGAAATACACTTTTGTTCCAATCGCTATAGAAACCTTCGGTCCCCTCAATAGTGAGGGCCTCGCCTTTCTGTCTGAGACTGGACGCCGACTTTCGACAACTACACGTGACACCCGAGAGACAAACTTCCTTTTCCAGAACTTGTCGGCATTGATCCAACGTTTCAATGCGGTGGCTTTTCAGGGCACCATGTCAAGATTACAGATCACTGACAAGCGGCGACCCAGATAGCATGATAACAGATCCGTTGGCAATGCCAATGATGAATAATAATAATACTAATAATAATAATAATAATATCATAAAATGATTAATTGCAAAACTTGTTATTCACCGATATAATAATAATAATAATAATAATAATAATAATAATAATAATAAATAAGATTAATAATAATAATAACAGCATGCGACTCGGCGATGTCTACCTGGCTTCAACTTACCAAAGCTTCTGCCCCGACGACGCCAGGCCATAAACAAGCCCACTTTGACAGACCGCTGTTAAACGCGGTTCTGTCTGCACTAGAAGAAAAGCTACAGGATCCCTACGACCAGGCGAGACTAAGGGCCTTGCAGTCACCACACGCCTCGGACTGGCTATACGCTCTCCCGCTCGTTTCTCGCGATCTCAGACTGGAGGACGATACCGTGAGGGTGGCGGTCGGCCTACGATTAGGGGTGGCCATCTGTGAGCCGCACACCTGCGCATGCGGCGCCTTCGTCTCAGCCAGAGGCGCACATGGCCTGTCCTGTTCATTGGGCTTTGGCCGTCAAGCAAGACACTGTAATATCAACGACCTAATCCATCGCAGCCTCAACAGAGCCGGTATTCCAGCAGTCAAGGAACCGTCAGGTCTTTCCAGATTAGATGGAAAGAGACCGGACGGGCAGACCCTGATACCGTGGAGTGGGGGGCGGACCTTACTTTGGGACGCAACTGTGGTGGACACAGTGGCCGCTTCCTATATCCCCGAAACAGCTTCCACAGCTGGAGGAGCGGCGGAGTTAGCAGCCACAAGGAAACACACAAAATATTCTGAGCTACAGAAGAAATACACTTTTGTTCCAATCGCTATAGAAACCTTCGGTCCCCTCAATAGTGAGGGCCTCGCCTTTCTGTCTGAGACTGGACGCCGACTTTCGACAACTACCGGTGACACCCGAGAGACAAACTTCCTTTTCCAGAACTTGTCGGCATTGATCCAACGTTTAAATGCGGTGGCTTTTCAGGGCACCATGTCAAGATTACAGTCCACTGACAAGCGGCGACCCAGATAATAATAATAATAATAATAATAATAATAATAATAATAATAAATAATGATAATAATAATAATAATAATAATAATAATAACATTATTTATAATAATGATAATAATAATAATAATAATAATAATTATTATTATTATTATTATTATAATTCATAAGACAGCTTCTATGTTATTCGTTGTGTTTCTGTCAACGTTAGAATTGACGACGAACAACCTCTTCGGCAACAAAATGGCGCCGCACAGTCCTGGATTCGCCGAATTTTCCCCTTCATCTTACGGAAGCGGAAGTGAATATCGGCCAGTTGGTTTCCAATCCTCTTCTGGAAACGCTGGTGTTTCCGTTGGATTTTCTGATCTCTGACGCTGAAACAGTGACCAAAAAATCAAGACCAAGACCTTAGAATGATCTGCAATTAAATAGACGATTGTCGGTGAAAAGAAACCGAGCCAATAGTGCATAAAACACGGAGCCATTAACATTTTGTTTTTGTTTTAGCGCAGCACCCATAGGGTTGTAAATAGTTGAGATAGTCGCAGCTTCCGCGCAGAAAATTGGATCCATGTTATGAGTGAAACTGGTCTTACACGTGCTGTAAAAAGACTAGATGTATCGATTTTCAAAACTGGGGCCTTAACGAATACAGCAAAAGGAGGATTGAGTTCTTTTTTCGCCTGTAAGATCGAGATGATCAAGAAACCTGAGGTAGTATTCAACCCAGATTTTACACTCGAATTCCTGGCTCTGTGAATCTACACGTTTTTCTATGGCTGTTCACTTCTTAATGAATTGCTCGGGTGTGATTCTTTACACCCGCCGCCATTTTGAGTGGGTGCCAGGCCTTTCAAGTGATGATTGTACGTCTCTGATTGTTTCCAAGAAGTGGACAACTCTTCTTCAAAGATACGTCGACTCTATGCGCGACGTTTCAGGGCACGATTCAAATATAATTCGGCAATTGAACCTGAACCTTCCCTTAGCTACTCTTTGGACGATGCCTCTGATACGACGCAGCACTCGTGAATTCGAAATTCTACCCAATCTGAACGCGTCGAAAGAATTTCGTTCATGCGGTCAAACTCTGAGGATTTAGTTCGAATGACATCCTTGCTAACTTTTCCTACCATCTAGAATATCCAAGTGAAATACGAGAAAACAATGTATTAAAATAACATATGTGAACGAAGTTGCAGACCGCGCTATCGTCGAAAATGGCCACATCATTGCATTTTGAAGTAGTTTTGAAATTTAGTCAAGATTTTATGCGGTGCATGAGTTAGGCCTTTAATTTCGGTAGAGAGTGACACGCTTTGTGTTTGCAGAGGAGAGTAGGGCTAGATGTTTCTGCGTTGTTTAATATAGCGCATCGGAATCACGTTTCATTTGCATTTTTAATGTTAAGATGATCATTAATAGTCGATTTTCCCGCTAAATAGCTCTTGTTTTTTAATTGTCTACGATGTCCATCGTTGAAACCAGAGGCGACGATCTCGCTTGACAGGTGGGACGGACACCCAATGAGAGGAGTAGGAACTGTGGGGGGACGCACGCATAAATTGTCCTCTGTCTGTAAAAGGTAGGAAACTTGACTCCCTCGACCCCTCCGGGATCGCCGCCCCTGGTTGTAATGGTTTAATCTTGCTTCCAGTCATATATTTCTAGCCATCGCCGCGAATTGGCTGGCGTCAGGAATTGATGACGACGGCGACGATGATGACCACCTGGATGCATGCATTGGCCCTTAATTATTGTAATAGGAAAGTCAAATGGCGTCGGATCATGATAAGCGAAACGATTTATACATCTCCGTAATATAGAACGCAATCTATTTGCTGTTGCAATTTAAAAAGCGCTTTAACGAGTTGGTGATTATATGTTTTTGCCATAAAAGATCTAATTAAATGTATTCAGTCTGTAGGCTTAATTACTTCAATGACTGATCAATCATCGGAGCAGTGCGTTGCACATATTGTACGCTAGCCTACATGTAAACAATGCTAACTAAGAAAGGCCTACATTACAACAAGTTCTGCACTTCTATACCTGGAAGTATGCGGGAGTTTTTGCAAACCCCCGCGTCCCCTTAATTGCCATTAGGGCTTACCACGGGACCTGAAACAGTACGGCCAAGTGACGGCGCCTTAATTAGAAACGATCTCTACCCATATCAAAGTGACCATCCCACCACTTAAAAATAATTTGCTTTTGATACATGGACCAATGATAAGGTATTAATTTTGCATCATTATAGTCATACGTGGTTCTGAAATATAATATTACACCATGCATCCCCCTTAATTAACAAATACTCATGCATGTATGTATTGCCTTTTATTGAGAAAATATAGCTGACAAAACGCAGAAGAGGTGTAACAAGCAGAGGCAGAGGGCATCGGCCCCAGTTTCAAAACGGGGAGAAAGCCCCCCTTTTAGTGGTCAGTGCCCCGCATATGCCCCCAAATCGGTTCTTTTTTATCTTTCTCCAATGGCTTTTTAAGATGACTTTTGTTAAGATAATTTGTGCCCCCACTTTTCAAATTTCTTGGGGGAAATTAAAAAAATGTTGCGCTTCACGCAATTTTTTTAATTATCCCCCCACTTTTCAAAACCTCGTTACACCTCTGGAACGCAACCATTTACATGTACAATGTAGTAACCTAAGAGTTAAATCGCTAGAAACAGTTAATCTAATGAGTGAAATATTAGGTCTAAATGTTATGAATTAATATTCGAACCAATATCATCTTTGATACAAAAATTCATGCTGTCCTTATTCGGGAGAACAGCTGGATGGGCCCGCGATCACAAGTGGTGTTGTGCTGGAGGCCTTAACGTGCACATCGGTCGCAGAACATGGCTCGGGTTATCAATGGCAATGATGGCCCGGAACAGTACCATGTCCGCTCTGGTAACCAGATCTCCGACCATCAGTGCTCATACTCTGACTCATCCTATCCTCCGTCCCAACTCGCGTCCTTTACGACCCCTTGACAACCCCACTGATTCTATGCAGCGCTTGTGAATAAGCTGATGCCCAGCGCTTGGCTTTCGAGTGGCGCTTTAGAAGTTTTGAGTTTACGTACGTGACAAACTTTTTAAAAACCCATTCAAATGGCATGACTCGTTAATGGCAGATTGAAGAGTCGATTTAGGATGAGACTGCAAGAATATTATCTCTTTGGTGCAGAGTAAGCTGTTTCTAAGATGGCGGATGCAGAGCGTGATAATGTGGCAGAAAATGATAGCGATCCGCATTCGGCGCCAGATAAAGAGAATCTGAAGGAAAGTTTCACCCTCGAAGGTGCAATACCATTCAAACCTTCGAAAGTTGTTTCGAGCTCGCGTTTTATTTAGCCTCAAGTGAAATTTTTAGACTTTCAGCAGTCTGCAGATGGGACACGACTCCAGAAGCACCGGCGTGAGCGCCAGATGGTAGCAGCTGTAGGCAGACTGACTACAGTCCTTGGGAGACGAGGATTTGATCAGTTTTTTTAATGGTTTTGTTGTTAATATGGCGTTGGTTACGATCTCGTTTGTTATATTAAGATGAGGAATTTTTCGTACATGGAGTTCACTTCCCTGTGTTTAGAGTTTTTTGCTGTTCGTTGTAGTCTTACAGGTTGTGAAGGAGGCACAGCTGCAACATGGCCTGCGACATGGCGACTATCAGCGATACAGGTGAGGCCTTTTTTAATCACAAGTTGCAGAGTGTTAATCCTAATGTCTCTTCCTTGGTCTAAGTTACTATATTATATTAGGCTTATCCTATGCAGTACATGTGACAAGAACTTCTTGTTCTAGCTGGCATTATGTCTGATCATTATACGTTGTCATGTTGAGTGCTCATCATGAAACGGGTGCTATATAAATAGGCATTTGAGATTGCAATGAATAACCGTTTATGGATGAATAAGCACCTTTGTGAGGTTCTTATAAAGCGTTAAATAAAATGGCCATTTACATACTAACCACAATAATTCTGCCACTGTTTTGACTTTGACAATGCCAGTCGCAAGCCTGGAGAAGGGAGGAGGGCGACACCAAATCATCTTTGATATGGAACGGTGTCGTTAAAAATCAATCAAAAACAAACCGCAATGGTGATGACTATATTTCTTGTTGTTAAAGGATTAAATGGTCCGACTATTGCTGAATTGTGCCTGAAAACATTCCTCACAGCTGTCTCTTATAAATCTTTCAACATTCTAAGCAAGGAAACTCTCTCTTGATGTCTCTCTCTCTCTCTTTCTCTTGATGCCTCTTTCTCTGTTTGTCTCTGTCTCTCACTGGCTGTTGTCATGTTTGCCAATGTTACTGAACAGCTTTGCTTTGTAGGCAGTACTGCGCTCGTAGAATGCGACGGATTCGGAAGGTGTTACATTTTCCGCAGGGAACAAAACACAAGGTTCAGCCAAAGAAGATTACCCCAGAACTACTTAAGGATTCCAGGTGAATCAAACACGCTACTCTACTTTTATACCTGTCTCTGGTTGTAAGTCTTTGAGCCAGCAGTTGATCAATGCCTGAAGGTCCTGACCTGACCATGGGTTCTGACCAAATGCCTGTAGCATAGAATTGTGGGAAGGAAATAAAGGAGTGTAATTGTTTTATTCCTCATGACGATGATGATGGTAAAAAGAATAAACATATATGTAGTAATAATAATAATAATAATTATGTTACTAATCAACTTCTGGTCTTTGAAACTCTTGGCCCTTTTTAATAGCGCTTCGGGCTAGCATGCGGATGGATAATAACCGAAGCAAAACTTGAATTGAATTTGGTAGATAGTCCATCAATCAGTTTAAAAATTTAATAAATCAGATAGCGACAACTATAATGATGTGACTATTTGCGATCTGTCTGATGTTTAGGTGTCTCTATTTGCCTTTGGTTGATGCTGAGCGTGCGTGGGCTTTTGCCATGCAGTTGAAATCGGAGGCAAATACGGAGCCAAGGAAAAAGTTCCACATGATCAGTCGCCTGCGAAAGGCGGTCAAGCACGCCGACGAACTGAAGATGCTCAGCGAAGGAGGAAGATACGACGCTCGCACTAAACTTGAAGTTCAGGTGAGAGTTGATGCTTACAGGTGAATGGTAATTGGGGTGGTTTGAGGAGCCCTTCTATTGCATAGTGGAGAGTGAGTGTGGGTTATAAGTCCCAGATGTGACAATTACTGTGAGCAAGCAAGCGTTGGCCCTTCCTCTCACAGTTGCTCGATTGATGCTCATTGGTTAGATGGTCATCATCAGTTCCAGATGCTTGTCATTTAACGACAATGAGTAATAATAAATGACCTCTATAATTGTCCTTGGTCATTTTTCGAGTCCACAGCTTCCTTTAGAGTTAGTCCACGTGAGGCTGTGTCTCATTGATGTTGTCTATACAACACAGTCGTCATCTGCCTTGGTTTCTCTTTCCTTCAAATCTTGCATGCAGAGCATTGTGTGTGATTCGGTCAACTGGCATTTTAAAGTAGTGCTAGGTAAATATGTAATGAATAATTAATGTCTTACTTAAGGCATATTATTTGACTCTTACCTGTCATTTCTGGTCTGTTGTTGTAGGCATACAGTTCTTGGATGAGAGGTCTGCTTGATTTTGAATCGGAAGACTGGAGTCTTGCGATGGAGAATTTCAGTGAAGCCAAGTAAGTGGATCTCAGTGAAACTTGACAGTAGAAGTTTTAGTAGTAGTCATCTTTTGTGTTGCCTCCTCTTGAAGACACTCTCTGTGACGATTTCACTTTTCACTATTCGACCAAATGCCGAACGCTGAATAACTATGTGGTCCACTATTCTGCCCTGAAGCAAGTACTAAACGACTAATAAGGCCCTAATTATTACTAATTATAGTATTTTCATCTCGTATTGTTGGTAGTATTATAAGTATTTTTAATTTTTATTAGTTTTGTTGTTCATATTATGACTGTTAATATTGTTGCTATTAGGTGGCGTTACTAGTAGTTTTCTGGTGTTATTTGTTGTAGTATAAGTTTTCAGATATTTCTGCTTTTTTATTTAAAAAAATTATTGTTGGCATTTTTACTATTGATTTTTTCTTATCATTATCAAAAGAAAAGTGAAAGAAAGTTTTCCTCATATATGAATAAATTTAGAGGATTTGCTGTAGAGAAGAACATTCGTTGTTGTTGTTAGGATGATTTATGAGAAATTGGCCGAAACAGTGAGCGATGAGTCGAAGGAGACGTATCTACAGAGATGTCAAGAGATCTCTCCTAACATTCGCTACTGTGAGTACAACATTGGAGACAAATCGGCCGCAGATGACCTCATCCGGATGCGAATGGAGGTCGGAAGAGAAGATCCAATGACTTCCAGGCTCGACGTAAGTCAAGTTGGAGTTCGTTTAATTACATTCAAAGTCATTCAACCGCAAGTATTTTAAGAACGCATGACCACAAGAGATCTATTATTAGAGGAGTTAAACTTTACTGTCTGGTTGTTATGCAAGGCGCTCATCACACCCTACATCTTATTTAATCAACACCATCACCCAATGAATGAAGAACTAAGTAACTTCGTCAATAATAATGATTAATGATTCAACTCATTGCAATTGTAATTGTCTTAATAATTGTTAGCCGGTATTAAGGGCTTGGTGTAGTCGCTCCCTTCGCTCTGCTGAGAAGGGAGTTTTTGTGATTCCATTTTCCCATATAGTAGCTATGCAAAATCGTGCCTTCTCTGTCATAGGGTTTGGAAAGACATTTCTCTGGAGTTACGTCTCTTCCATAAATCATGTAGTTTTAGTTTTTATGGTCATTTGAAAGCCTTTTTGTCCAGCTGGAGTTGGTAGTGCTTTTTAGTGGCTACCTCTAAAGGGTGCTATATAAATTTTTTAATGAGTTTTTTCGATGTAATAATGATATGCATGATGCTGAAGATGATGATGACGTCGTTTGTTTAGGAGTTGATAGAGAAGACCCGAGAGCGTCAGTCTGTGACGTTGTCAGAGGTCGTTTGGTTGGGTCGTTCGATTCCAGTGAAGAACGAACAGGTCCGGCTGCTGCTGCTCTCCATCCAACAGAACGCTAAGCAGCTGTCAGAGGCTGCGTCCGTTGAACTGAAACTCTCCCTCTATGAGAGCATCCTCAAGGAACTCATTGAGGCTCAACAGTCCGTCAAAGAGGAACTCAAGGATGACCCGGTCAGCAGACAATGCTCCTCCTCATTCGTTTAAGATAAAGGGGCTACATAAATGATGTGCGCCTGCTTTGATCTGGGAGTGTGATGCATGTGTTATCGGATATTTACGTATCTCTAACAGATGTATTGATGATGAATGTTGATGATGATGATGATGACTATGATGATGATTATAAGGACCACGATTATGATTAAACTGATTACAGGATATAAATCGCCTTGAACATTCGCCTCGGTCGAAGATCGCGTTTTCAAGACTATTTGGAAGTATTCGCCTCTGCAAATATTTCATAAAAAAATAGTAAAAAAGTAAAAATTTTTAATTCAATAATTTTTTCATAAATATATGTTGACATAAGAAATGATTTCTTTTCTTTAGTCTAAAAACGACAAGTAAATTTTAAAACCGTATTAGTAGTTAGTACAGGCATAGACATTTATCTTGCTAATTTGTCATTACACGAAACGACAAAAGTCAATAATGTTAATCTTCACCTGCGGATTGTACTCGTTGGACCAGAGTTGCCACTACTCGTTCATACCCGGATCCGGCAAATAGTTCATCCAAATACTCGGATTCAGTACTCGGTGGAAATTGTCTACTCGGTTATGCCCTAGCCGATTATAATGATCATGCTTTGTATTGGATTGTGTTTAAGCATTTATATAGCTCCTCTTTTACGGGGAACCGTTTGGAAATACAACCGGTGCATAAGGTCCCACGAGAAGATTCAGGTTTTGAGAAAGGCGTAGAAGGATGAGAGACTGTTGAGAGTAAGAGAGAGAGACAGAGAGAGAGACAGAGAGAGAGACAGAGAGAGAGGGACCAATTGAGGTAAAGGATTGAGACTGAGGCATCCTATTGGTTCTGTCTAGATTTAATCAAATAATGATCATTCTTATGTTTTGTGTAGATTTTTCGAGCTGCGATCCGTGGTCAACCAGTGGAGGGGAAGGTGTCTAACGCCATCTACCTTCACACTTACCTGGCTTACCTGAGGCAGATGAATACGATGGAACGCAATCTACTGATGGTGGAATCCCTCAAGACTGGAAAACTGGAAGATGGAAAGAAGAACAGACCACAGGATTTCGCTCGACTCTACGATGTCATCATTCAGGTACATCTCCACCCTCTCTACCCTTTCCACCCTCTCCACTCTTTCCACCCAAGAAATCTCATTCCCATCCCATGTCATGAGGTCTGGAATAGAATTTTTAGTACAGACTTAGATTAAATCTAGACAGAACCAACAAGGTATGCACAGATATTCACACACACTGCCTACACATAATACATGTACATAATATCCTTGGGTGCATACACAACCACATTATTCATGTTCATACAAACCGCCTTCGGCCTATTACGGAGTCACATGATACAGACGCATACATATACATGGATACAGTCATCCATACATGACCATAACCACTTGTTTTTATTGTTTCAGGTACACAAACTGCAAGCATTGCACTTGAAATAGTTTGTAAGAAAATGTGATTAATATCAATCAATTGATATAGCGCCCCTTCGAGGTATCTACTCAAAGGCGCTCCCAATCTGACAATGGCTGAAAAAAAGGATTTCTCAGCTAGACGTTGAAGGATTTTAGTGCCATATGGAAATCAAATAGTAAAATATGAATCGCAAAGATCTTTCTGATTAACACAGAACCATTGGTGTTCATTCAAATTAATTATTTAGCAATACAATACAAAAAAACGAATTTCAATGAAGAGTAAAATGCATGCGAGGAATTTCTTGGCAAGAGGCGTTGCTCTCGGGGAGCCCATTCCAGATGGTCGACCATCTGGACCACTGAAAAGGCCCGATGTTGCATCGTTGTGGTACGTGTGAAAGGGACAACCAGTTCCCCATGGGCAGCAGAACGGAGTTTGCATCGGTCGCTAGTGGCCTCGACGGGCCGACACAACTCCTTGAGGTCGACTGGTGCAGCGCCGCAAAGGCAATGCCAAACAAGGGCAGAGACCCTGAGTGCAATGTGCTGGGGGAAAGATAACCAGTGCAGGACATCCCGCTTACAGGCAGATACATGATCCATCCTCGGGATGGTTCCTATCAAGGGTGCAGCTGATCGCAAAACGCGTTCCAACTTCCAACTATCAGGACCACCATTCAATTAATACACCTATAATTATCCTATTCTTATACACACATACATAAATTCATACACCCATACACACAATCATTTCTACTTACAAGCATACAGAAGTATTGATGCCAGGTGTTGACAAATGAAATGACTTCTTTTCTATGTTGCTGTTTTTGTCTGCCAAACGACCGATTCTTCTGTGTTGTGTGTTTGTGTAGAACTTGACTGAAATCCTTCATCTGCCTGGATTGGAGGATCAGTTGGTCCTTGCTCAAGAGATCAACGTTCAGATCATCGGATACAAGGCATTCAGGCAAGACATTACTTTTGTATGTCCTTGACCTTATAGTTGTCCTTGTATTATTAGGTTGTAAATTGAACGTGGCTTTATCATATGTCCTCATTTGTCCTTGGAATGTGTCCTTTGGTGGTATGTCCTTGGGCTTGGTGTGTGTCCTTGTGTTATTAGGTTGTAAATTGAATGTGGCTTTAGCATATGTCCTCATTTGTCCTTAGAATGTGTCCTTTTGTATGTCCTTGGCCTTGGAGTGTGTCCTTGTGTTATTAGGTTGTAAATTGAATGTGGCTTTATCATATGTCCTCATTTGTCCTTGGAATGTGTCCTTTGGTGGTATGTCCTTGGGCTTGGTGTGTGTCCTTGTATTATTAGGTTGTAAATTGAATGTGGCTTTATCATATGTCCTCATTTGTCCTTGGAATGTGTCCTTTGGTGGTATGTCCTTGGGCTTGGTGTGTGTCCTTGTGTTATTAGGTTGTAAATTGAATGTGGCTTTAACATATGTCCTCATTTGTCCTCATAATGTGTTCTCATTTGTCCTTAGAATGTGTCCTCTTATGATCTTTGCCTTGATTTAACTCTGGAATTTCTACTCTTAATGATTCTGCTGCAGCGTTACACTCTGCTCTCTTACATTCATCCTTCCTCTTCCAATTTTTCCAGATGCTTCTATGCGGCTCAGACTTTTCTGTCGGTGAAGAAGTGGAGAGAGACGATTGCTCTGTACGAACGAAGTCTCGAATACACGCGAGAATCAATCGCAGGATATCAGAAGAGCAAGTTAGACGAAGCGAAGAAAGAAAAGGTTCAATCGATCAATCAATCAGTTTTATTGATTTACTTTTGTTGATTAATTTGGACCTTCCTTCGTTTGAAGGGGAAGCGCGTTTTGATTCCTAGTGATGACCATCCAGATTGTTTCGGTGGCACTCTCTGAATTATTATCCAGGGATTGATTGAAGTTCGATCTGATCCAAGGAAGTCTGATCTGATTTAAGGAAGTCTGATCTGATTTAAGGAAGTCTGATCTGATTTAAGGAAGTCTGATCTGATCAAAGGAAGTCTGATCTGATCAAAGGAAGTCTGATCTGATCTAAGGAAGTCTGATCTGATTTAAGGAAGTCTGATCTGATCTAAGGAAGTCTGATCTGATTTAAGGAAGTCTGGTCTGATCTGATCTAATGAAGTCTGATCTGATCTGATCTAATGAAGTCTGATCTGATCTAAGGAAGTCAGATCTGATCTAAGGAAGTCATGATCTGATTTAAGGAAGTCTGATCTGATCTAAGGAAGTCTGATCTGATTTAAGGAAGTCTGATCTAATCTGATGACTTCTATGTGGTCATTGTTGTATGTTCGTCAATCATTTGTTGTTTTGTATTGTATTAAATACAGCTGTTTTGTATGAAACGGGGTTGCATTGTTTTGAATATAGTTGCATTGTATTAAATTAAGATTTAGCTCATATAAAATTCATTTAATTACATTGTTGTAGTTTTAATTTTTATTTGTGAGTTAATTTAGTGGCAAGTTGAATCCTGAGGTTTTGTTTATACAGGATTGATGGTGAATTGAGACTTCTTGGCCTTCTGGCGTTTTATACATCATTGTCATCTTTCTTAACCTTCTAGCGTTTTAAACGTTGTTGTTCTGATTGCTCTTTCTTAGGACATTGCTGCTCTTGAGAATCTGATGAAAGAAGTCGAAGGACTGAAGTATTCGGTTCATGCGTCCAGTATCCTCGACACGCAAGACCTCAATGACAAAACGAAGGCAACATCCACAAAGGTTATGACCCTTCATTCTCTGCTTATTTAGCTCCAGTAGACACATCTATCAGTAGCAAAGTATTTGGATGAACTGGTTTCATTATCCACTGAATCATGTGTTGGAATGAATTGATTTCAACAGTTGTTCAACATGAAATTATTATTATCTACTTATTTCTAGTTCTTTGCTGTTCTTTTTGTTTTTCCTCAAATAATTATTATGGCAGTTTTATATAGCACCCCTTCAAGGCCATCTACTCAAAAGCGCTCCCAGGCCAGCCTTTGTCAAACAGAACAGTCTTAAGGCCAGAGAAGAACAGGGCAGATTGACCTATTGGTGTGCGATGCGGTGCCACTGGAAGGCCGTTCCAGATCACCCGACCAGCCAGAGAGAAAGGTGGACGCTGTCTAAAGCTTATTATTATTATACCCTAATCTATTATTTATTCTGAAATTTGATATCTCCCCTCTTCCAACATTTTTTGCTCAGAAGTGCGCACGCCTCGACGGCGCATCTGCAGTTGTACTGCAGAGCACTTGTGCACGAAGGACTTGCTCAAGGTCTCGACACGGCGACGCCTCGGACGAGGGTTGAACTCGCTCACTTAGCGCACGCTGAGCGTTGCGGGCCGACCGCTCTAACTGATCGGCCACCTGTACTCTCTAGATAAATGTGATCCATTGGGACCAGACACTTCTGCCATAGTAGTGATTAATGTGGCTTTGGTTGCAACTCTTCTCTCTTGAGTTTCTATATTAGAGAAAGTGCTATCACTGAATTTGGGCGGTTAGTCTTTGACAAGAATCAGTTTTTCTCTTTGTCTGTTTAGTACTTAAGTAGCAGTTTATAGATTTAGATATAAAAGAAAACTCCACCACTGCTAGCACTCGAGCAGTGCCAGTCCCAAGCCAGAGTAAAGGAGGAGGGTGATGCTAATGATCTTTCTTATCACACGGTGTCGTTAAACTGCAACTAACATTTAGAGATTACATTTACGACTTTCAATCGTGTGATTGCAACAACATAGACTTAATGAGATTCAATTATTTTCCTTTGTTGATTCCCTTTCAGCCTCTGATCGAACGTCTCGACGACTACATGGAGGACGCAAGCGTTGCTTCCAAGCGACCGAACCTCATCCACTCTCCTCCGGACTTTGAACCGATTCCAGTGAAGCCGGTCTTCTTCGACCTCGCTCTCAACCACGTCCAATTTCCATCGCTAGAGGACAAGATGGAACAACAACAGCGACAGAGAACCGGATTGCTCAGCTGGTTCTGGGGCAGCAAGAAGTAACGACCCACGTATCGGGAGACGTTATTTATGCTAGGAAACAACCTCTTCTATCTTCTTCTTCGAGTCTTCTTCGTGTCTTCTTGATATTCGATGTCTGTTCATTGATTGGTCGGTTTATTTGCTGTGGATGTAGAGGTTAGGCGTTATCAATTGGAAGCAGAGGATTGAGATGGGAAACATTGTTGGAACGATAGAAGGAATTGTTACATGGGATGTTGGTTTGTGTGGAAAAATCATTCGTTCTTAATTGCATTTCTTTGTGTACAGATGACAGGGTTTGGTTACAGAATATTTGCAAGTGGTCTACCATTGGTAGGTTGGTGTGACACTAATAATTAATTATCTGGTCATTTTTGGAGGAAGTTGCCCTCCCAACATGGAGCCCACATTCTGCGTTCCCACATCGGTCTAGTTTAGAGTCCATATGTGTCCAACTCGATGCCAGTTGAAATGTAAGCGGGGAATCTGAGAACGGAGTCGCTCGCTGTGTTGAGACCTGTTTTCCACTTGATCATCTTTCCAAGTAATCAGAGGAGTTATTTGTGAGTATCATATTAATTGCAGTAATAAGGGAAGCTCTCTACCTAAGACTATGTATTAAAGAAGGTAATCCACTCAATGTCAGAGGAATTAACAATTCATAATAATGATTATTTAGTATTATTAAAGCCAATTTTCAAAATGATAATAATGTGAACCTGTGTTGAAAATGCATTTTTGAAAAAATTCTTTGGATGAATTGAGAAGAGGATAAGAGCAAAGATGGCTGAAGATGGTTTCAATGTGTCATCTTTTGTGTCTCGATGGTTTTTCGTCTGTGCTTCGGTTATCAATTCCGCAGAACCTGACCATCTTAAAGTGATTTGTAAACAGATGTTTATTTAACATTGGGAGAGACTGAGAGAAATAAAGAGAGAGACTATTGAGTCGGAGGTTATTATCCTACGTTGTCTGGGTTGTACTTGGCTGCAGTTGAATTTTTGCTTCTGTTGACCTACTTTTAAGACTAATTCTCCTGAATCTGTCTTGTTTGGATTTTCTTGGGTTGAATTTCTCTTCGTCTGTGTTTCCTACATGTGCTGTTTGTTTAGAGACTGGCTTTGAGAGAGACAGGGAAGACACAGATAGACATAGAGGGAGAGAGAGAGGGAAGGAGGAAGAGAGAGAGAGAGGGAGAATACACAGATGAGAGGCAGAGACATAGAGAGAGATAGAGAGGTGCTGTTAGTCTGTCCTGTTCTCCTGAACTGACGTCTATATATGTTTGGTTGGTGGCGGATTATTTGCATTTTATTTAGATGAATTTTATTTTTAATTGGTTTGTGCTGTCGCTATTTCTTCTTAAATCTGATTTCTAACAGAGGAGGTTTTGTAGTTCCAATAGAATTCTCTTAATCAATAATTGTCATCAATTGAAAGTCTCGATATTGTGAGCAAGAATTTATTAATAAGAATGCCTCTGCGTATGTCCGTCTCTCTATCTCTGTCGGTCCGTCTCTCTGTCGGTCTGCCTGTCCGTCTCTCTGTCTTTCTCTGTCTATTTAAAGCAGGTTCTGGTGGTAATCAACACTTCTACTCAATTATTTTGTCTGATTAATTCGTTGAAAACAGACGAAGGATTACGCGACTATAGTGAATAGTGATAAAAAACATTTGCATTAACAATTAGTTCGTTTCTTATTCGCCAGGGGCGTAGCATTCGGAGCGGTAGTTCGCTTGCATTCGCTAGATGACGCGATGTATTTTCTTCAAAATGAATTGTATTATTAATCTACGACGTCGTGATGGTTGCAATGGAAAAGTTTTCATTTTATAATCTAATCAACAAATGCAAAATAAATCGTTCCGAAGTATACAACTAATAGGATTAATTGGGATGCATAGATGGTGGCTCTTAAAAAGCGAACGCTAATAATTCTGAGAATATTTTTGCTCACGATATTAGTTGGGCTAGGTAGTGAAGGGGAGGAGGGAAAGATGAGGGGAGTAGCATGGGAATTGAATGAGAATACAATGGATACTAATAGACAGCGGAAGGAGAGGATCCATGAGAACAGAAAGAAAGAGGAGGGGAAGAGGCAGAGGATAATAGATGGTGAAGGGGAGTGGAAGTTGAGATCATTGGCAGAAGTGGTGGCCTTCTCTATTTGAAGTCAAGTACGGTAGCCATCACATATTGCATTGTATTGTACTAAAATCTCTTTGTTTATATAGCGCCTCTCTCAGCGCACACCAATCGCTTCCATATAATAGAAATTCGTCTTGAGAAAGGATAAAACAGGCACTTTTTTGTAACCCATGCAATACCTCTACAGAACAAAGTTCCTCTGGTATTAATTTCAGCAGCGCTATCTTTGTCTATCAATGATTATTGTTGGACAGAAAAATCGAAGCTTTCTTCAACAAGAAATTGAAACGTCAAAACGGCAGCTTTGCAAAATTTGGGAGCCGGGGAACCGCTACACAATCCTCCTCAAATGCAAGTGCTTGTACAATAGGGCCTATCCTCAGAATGTGTGCTATCAGCCCGTCCACTTTTAACTGTATCATATGCGCCTTCCACTATTTATATAGTATCCTATCAATATATCTTTAAATAAAAGTGTCTAAGAGTATAATTATATTAATCAACTGTCAGCTGCGCCTTATTTTTGGCCTTCAATTATTGGACTATGAGGAAAGTAGTTTTATTTACCCACTAAATAGCAGTGTTAAATGGTAAATAAGCTAAAGTAATAATAGCAATCATAATCATTGTAAATTCAATAAACACATGTGCGATGCCACCTAGCGATTCGTGTGCGTGACACCTCTCAAAAGAGCGTACAATTTTAGATTTAATTAAGATTAATTTCGCATCAATCATCGCACAGAAAGGGATGCAGTTTCGTTTAGTCAACAAATTAATACGTTAAAAATTCATAAATTGGCCACCACAATAATACCAATTATTATTTTTAATTTCAAACACGTACTACCCCACCTACCGATTGAGGGGCGCGTTCCCGTATGTCCAATACATTTGAACTTTAGCATTCTCTGTCGCTTATCTGGCGATGTTCGGCAATGCTGCAGTGTGTTTGCACAATTATTTCAGCAATTGATCAGCGAGTAGTAGGAGAGCTGATTTAGAGCAGCAGAAATTGTTGGGAGCGGTCATGAAACTGGCTAACCATGTTTTCACAAAGAATTTTGGACTCGTGTATGATGCCCTGGAAGAGTTGGCCGATTTGTCCTTAGCATTGCAGATAGTTTATATCACTCTTCCTGTTGATCATCTACTTCTGAGTCCTGACAAGACGAATCGAAGTCATTATAATACAGCTAGAATAAATGACTGAGTGGACAGTACTATATGCTGAAGCTGGCCAGGCTGCAGATGCAAGAGCTTTCAAAAGTGTACCGTTTGCTACTTGCAGTAGGAAAGAGGGAAATTTATCGAGGCCAGTTTTACCAAGCATTAATAGACGGCATGGCAAAAAAACTGTTGGCAGATTCGAAGAAGGATCTGTGTAGTTCTAGTGTCTGATCTCTTGATCCCAATGCTTGGCCAAATGATTTCGACCCTGAGGGGGTGAGAGATAACTTGTCCATTTACGTGGCAAGTTCCTACGTCAATATACTGCTGTGGAGCAAGATTATCGAGATTATTAAGATAGTAGAGGCGGCAGGGTTTCTGATCATTTCCAAGAGTTGCTGAATCGAATAAACACCTTAACCAGTAGGCTAAGCACGGCGAGTGTGAAAGGGGTTCAGTAAAATGAATATATTAATTCTGCACATCACTCAGGTTAGAGCTGTCTATTGAGTTTCTCGTGTGAAGACAACATCATATAGACTTAATAGAATTTCTTTAATACTCTCTCTTTTGTTAGGCCCATGTAGCTACAGTTGGCTATTTGACTGGCTCAATATAGGCATAACTGTATGTGTGATCCAAATCCTTGCTCTTTGAGTTTGAACTCGACACATTATAGACATTAGGCCGTATACATCGTTAGCTGCGGTTCCGGCCTTCTCTGACCCTCCCAGTCTAAGAGACCAATCAACTGATGATCTCTTCGACATCTACAACTGATCGATGACCGACATCATCGACCGCCTTCTTCCGGCCCGTACAGCCAAACTTCTGTTATATCCTCTTTCTCCATGGTTTGATGGAGAATGTCATTCTTTCCGTCGTCAAGCACGTCGCCTCGAGCGCGTCTTTCGGCGCACGCGCTCTCCTGAAGATCAGGTTGCCTGGGTGGTCTTTGTCCGCTCCATGCACCGATGCTACAGGAAGAAGGAGGGTGAATATTGGGAGAGGCAGATTTCTTCCAGTGCTGGGGACACTAGGCGACTTTGGGCCACTTTCAAGGATCTCCTTGGAAGTCCGCCAGCACGCTGACAGCTCCATTTACTGCTGAAGCCTTTGCTGACTACTACGATTCTAAGGTCTCTTCCATCCACCAGGACACAGCTCACGCACCGGAACCTACCTTTACCTCTACAAGCTGTCGTCTTTGTGATCTTTCCGAGGTCAATCAACAAGATCCTCGGCGCTTGATCCTTTCCTCTCCACCAAAGACGTCGGAGCTGGATCCACTTCCTCCATTCCTGATCCAGGAGTCGATTGGTATCCTGCTGCCATTCCTCACTCTACTCTGCAACGCCTCTCTTCGTGAAGGAGTCCTGCCGTCTTCCCAGAAGCGCTCGATCATCACGTCAATAATAAAGCAGTCGGGGCTTGACCCGTCTGTTCCGTCTAGCTATACTAGCTATAGGCCA
Source organism: Bimastos eiseni (assembly GCA_959347315.1). Classification (NCBI taxonomy): domain Eukaryota; kingdom Metazoa; phylum Annelida; class Clitellata; order Crassiclitellata; family Lumbricidae; genus Bimastos; species Bimastos eiseni. Next base: position 35,244,735 of record OY365813.1, read on the forward strand.
ATAGCTAATGTTACTTTTATCTCTAAGATAAGTGAAAAACTTGTTGCCAGTCAGTTATTTAGTTCTTTGGATACGAACAATCTACTTCCTACATGCCAATCTGGGTTTCGTAAGAGTCCCTCCTACTTCGTCTCCTCTCCAACATATATAGTGCCATGGACACGTCCCAAGTAACCCTTCTGGCCTTATATGATGTAAACGCTGCATTCGATTCGGTAGATCATGATATCCTCTTGAGTCGCCTCTCCTTAACTTTTGGGATAAGAGACCTTCCACTTATCTGGATCAAGTCTTATCTCTCCGAGCGTTCTACATCTGTTGTCTCACTCTTCTCGTTCGCCTTGGCGCCCTGCCCCCTTTGGTGTCCCCCAGGGATCGGTCCTTGGACTTCTTCTCTACATTCTTTTCACTGTAGATATTGAGTCTCTACTCACATCTTGTTCTCTTGCGAGCCATTCTTACGCAGATGATGTTCAATCGTATGTGCATTGCTCATCATCCCAGACTTCTTCTACAGTCCGAAGAATGTCTCAAGCTACAGATACCCTAACTGCCTGAATGTCATCAAATCGAACGCGACAGAATCCGCAGAAAACTCAATATATTTGGCTTGGTACCCGCTCGCAGCTGAACAAGCTCGACTTGGGCTCTCTGTTTTCTGAATTCCCTAACTTTGTATTCTCCACCTGTGTCAGGGATCTGGGGGTAGTTCTGGATCAAGAACTGTCTTTTGTGAAGCACATTTCTGCATTGACTCGTTCCTGCTATTATTACTTGCGCCAGTTGTGGGTTGTTTCCCGCTCTCTCTCCTCATCTTCTGCTGCCACTTTGGTTCATGCCTTTATCGTTAATCTATTAGATTACTGTTCCTCTCTCTTCTGTGGGCTGCCTCAGGTCCGATTGCAAACCTTGGAGGGGGTTCAAAGGGCTGCAGCTCGTTTGATTGGTTGTGTTCCTAAATTTGGCCACATCTCTACGCACATGCGGGACGTCCTTCACTGGCTTCCGAAGGCAGCCAGTGAAGGCAGCGCATTCAATATAGAATCTCCTCTATTGTCTGGCACTGTGTTGTGGGCAATGCTCCTGTCTATCTTAGGGATCTGTTCACCTTAACTTCGGCTTCTTCTGGTCGCCGATCTCTTCGCTCGGCCTCTAGAGGCGACTTTGTTGTTCCACATGCTCATACCGCAACCAGGCGAAATAGAGCCTTTGCAATTGTGGGTCCTCGTGTGTGGAACAACCCCCCATCTGACCTGCGCTCTCTCCCGCGCGATCTGTCTGGCTCTTTCTATAAACTTCTCAAGACTTTCCTTTTTGACCTGGCCTGGGTCGGGAGCGCCTCTAAATAGTTATAATGAAGAGGTGCTATATAAATTGCATTGATTGATTGATATGTATATCTATTTATTCAAAAAATTTGCAGGATTCGTATTTATTTTTAGGGAAAGAAAGATGATACATGTTAAAAAATCAATGTAAATTATTTTTATTTTTTGAATTTTTTAATGTATTCTGTTTTACATTTTTAATAAGTGGAATGCGATTTCATCGAAGAATACAATTCTTAAATTTGCATAAGGCCTGGTTAGGGTAGACTGTAGACATTGATGGTCCTGTCTCCTATCGAGTCAACTCAAACTTTGGAGTTCCCACTGCTTACCCAAACCACTTTAACCACTGATAATATGTGCTCTTGGGGCCCGGGTTCATCAATATGCCGACGACTCCCAACTGTACTTGACATTCCACCCAGCTGAGGCACTGAAGTGCGTGTCAAAAATCTTGGCAATTGTGGAGTAAGTGCATCTGGATGTCCTCCAATCGGCTAAGATTGAACCCGGATAAAACTGAATTTATGTGGCTGGGCAAGAGACAAGCGCGTTCGAGAGTTGACAAGGAGACGATTAAAGCAGCATTTCCTCATTGGAAGGTTTAACGCGTCGTCCGGGACCTGGGAGTTCTTCTGGATAAAGACCTGTCCTTGGATGAACATGTCCGTTCCCTGTGCAGGTCTTGCTTTTATCAACTGCGCCAGATTAGAGTCATTCGGCGAAATCTGTCAATTGACGCCACTATAACTCTTAATTGTCCACTCCTTCGCGTTGACTCGCCTGGATTATTGCGCAATGGTGTCCGTGCGGATCTGCCAAAGTTCCGGATAAGACAGCTTCAATCCGTTCTCAACTGCGCCACTCGAGTCGTTGCCAAGCTGCCAAGATACTCGCAAGTTTCAAGTTATATGCGTGACACACTACACTTGCTCCCGGTTGAGGATTTGGATCACATTCAAGATCATCCTCATGGGACGGACATCGGTGGTCGGCACGGCTCCAGGATACAGAGAGCTCTGTCTTTCCGTCTGCAGCCAGCCAGGTCGTCGATCCTTGCGTGCTGCGGCTCGTGGGGACTTGATGGTCCCGCGCACCCGTACATCGATGCGGACAAACCGTGCTTTCTCACGCATTGGGCCATCATACTGAAACGCTCTTCCGTTACAACTTCGCAACATTGCACTGCTTGCAGCCAACTTTTCTGAATTACTCAAATCGCATTTGTCTAAATCTATTGGGTAGCTACGAGAGGTTCTTATAAGGCGCTATGTAAATTGCATAATAGGGGCCTACATACATGCTCCCAGATTTTGGAATGGTGGGTCTGGTTAGGATCTAGATACTGCAAAGTGGTTCCCTATGTCAAAAAGGCTTAGAACCGCTGCTCTAGCGAATATGAGACAAACTACTGTTGAGAAAGTGCGCAGAAGATGGTAGAGTCTTAGACTAAAATATGACGCCTCTTATCTCGCTGTGTATTTGGTCTGTGTGGTGGTCAAAGGCTCAATGCACAAAATGCACTATGCCATTCGCTACGTGGCGCAGCTAACGCCAGCCGCGCCACGTAGCGAATGGTATAGGGGTATCTTAGCACCGACAATCGATTCCAATGTATGCAGATACACTGCGGAGATTGGAAGTGTCACATCTTAGTCTACGATTCTACCTTCTTTGGTGCCGACCCTAGCTAAGAATAGGTGTTGGCCCCTAGACCCAAAAATTCCGCAGGCCCTAAGCATAGATGGCATTCATGTGCTCTTACACTTAAATGGGCGTGTAGTGTTCTCTAGCAAAAATTATAAGTAAGGTAACATTCAAATGATTGAAGTCGAAATGGATTTAACTTAGGTGTCAGTAAAATGTTACGGCCATAAATCACGCAACTTTTCAGAGCCGATTACAATATTTTTCATAAACTGATTGTAGGCCCCTAAAAATATCAGTCCCTGGGCAGCTTGCTATCTCCCCTCTCTCGACAGGACTGGTCACGGTGGTTAGAGCGATCGACCTGTGGGGCGGATAGTAGGAACTTTGAGCAAGTCCTTAACTCAAATGTTGTCTGTCACCAGCGTTTATCGTATGACCGTGCGTACACATCTGAACTTTTGATGTAGGGCAACTTCAATACACAGTTGTATTGTATCGCTTTTATGCGAAACATCTTGCATTTTTTTAGTGAGTATGCGCTGCATTATCGGATGTGATTAGTAGGAGGCAGCGCTCTATTTTGAGCGCATTCGGGGTAGCCATTTTTAAAAGGAGCTATGAGTTTTCAGGATTAAAAAAATATGGAATCGGTTTTAAGTTTTTACAGCTAAAATGGCTGCGCAGGTGAGACTTTATCGATTGATCACAAACGTAGTATTATTGGAGATTTATTTCCATCATAGATTGTATGTGTAATTGTGACAAAGTGCTGCGCGGACGAGTTATTACTTTCAGTGGTGCGGAGTTCCTATTTCGTGAACATAAAATCAATGTAACTAGTGCTTTAACAACTAATCGTCATCTGTAGCTAAGTTGGTTACATCCATCTGTGGACTTCGGTTTTACCATTTTAAAGATTGACACGGCTGGATTGGTTTAAACTCATTTCCCCCACATTGGGTTGAAGTTTTCTTTGACTAGCTAGAGAAGAAAGCAAGATTGAATAGAAACTGAATTCGATGAAACGATTTGAGTCAAGCTGAACACACAAGTTCTCCAATTAAAGAAACGTGTAAGTTATATTTCATTGTCATCTATATGATCTCTTAAGTCTGATCAATACTGTTGGTTATCTTCTGTTAGATAGTCCAAGTGTTGATCGAGATTGGCCACAAAGCGTGGTATCGCAAGAAAGCGATTCCGGAGAGAACCCACGACTGGATTCTGTTCGTGCGGGGTTCAGACGGCAACGACCTATCGCACTTCGTAGAGAAGATTGTCTTCAATCTTCATCAGAGTTTCAATCCTCCAAGAAGAGGCAAGTTGACATAATGTAGGCAAGTTCACCCTTACTCAAAGAAGGCCATTTAGCCCTTACCCAAAGAAGGCAAGTTCACCCTTACTCAAAGGAGGCAATTTATCCCTTACCCAAAGAAAGCAAGTTTACCCTTTTCCAAATGAAGCAATTTGACCCTTACCCAAGGGAGGCTAGTTGACCTTAATCCAAAGGAGTCAAGTTGACCCTAATTGGTGCCCACTACAGATTGATTCGTAATATAATTTCGTACCTAATAAAGTTCAATAAAGTACATACTTGCTTACCTAACTTAGAACATAAATCTGTTTCCTATTTATTAATGATATTGGTAGATCATGGAATAGAAGACCGAGTAAACCCCTGCAGTGGATTAAAGTGGAACAGATTTGATTTGATCAAAATAGAAAAGATTGGCTTACTATTATAATGGATATGATTAGACAGGGATGGGAAAATTACAGGCTGACATGTGGTTGAATTACATATTATCAATTACTGGTGAAATTACTCAAATTGCTCATCTCTGCGATTAGAGTAGATTAAGATTCTAGGTTGGAAATGTTGAGGGTCCAAAATGTTTCCTTGTCATTTCAGTTTTCAAGTCCCCTCCGTATGAGTTACGAGAGTCGGGCTACGGAGAGTTCATGCCAATGATTGACATCTACTTCAAGAACAGAGGAGAGAAAGGTGCGCAGAGGAAGGTCACCATCCAGTACTACCTGAATCTGAATCGCGAGGACTCTCCTCCCATCGACAACGTACGTCCGGAGAAACTCAAGTTCTACAATCCAGCCGAAGAGTTCCTCGAGAAAGTGCTGAAAGCAGGCGGAGTACGTTTCCTTGCACTCACTGTCACATCTTTTCTGATGTCCTTAACCTCATTTATCATGCAACGTGAGATTAGTGTTGCGCTGGATTTTACCTCCGACCAACATCGTTGTGGTTTCCTTGCTCTGCTGGTCTTATTCTTTAAATTCTCAATCCTCTGATTCTCATTATATAGAGCCTTTACAATGATTACTGATGATGATGATGATGACATTCGTTTATTGTAGTAAATACCTGCGTTGTGGCTTACGGAATGATTTTAATTAACTAAATAGAAATATAAATGTTTCCTTAAAGTGCTCAGATTACTGGACTGTCAGCTGCTCAGCCCATCATCAGCTGATACAGAACAGCTTTAATATTTTTTTGGAATCTTCTATTATTAGACGTTTGTTAGACATTTGCCCATTTATATATTACGTAAGCAAAAAAATCGGATTTTCTGACCCCTCCCCTCTGATGCACTGCGTATCTACGTGGACCCCTCGTCTATGCGTACGTACATCTGAGCTCAACTCCCCCGCCATTGCAAAGGATAAATAGAAGACATTGATTGGGCTATTTATTTTGCTTAGGCATCATATTTAACAGCTTAAATTTGTTAGCTGTCATGAAGAAATAAAACACTAACAATTAGACTTGCATTTTAAAGTTCTAATGCTACATGAAAATGAAAGAATATAGTCTGTGATTGGGTTTAGAGTTCTGATTTTAATATTCCGTATTGTGTACGTCATAATTAGGAAATTATATTTGCGTACGTTCAGATTATCGGGACCCCCTTTCCCCCACCGTATGCACCCGTACGCAAAATCGCCGAAATTCGAAACCCCTCCCCCTTGCTGCGTATGTAATATGTGGACGGCCCTTTAGTGAATTATTCGATTTTGAGATCATCGGCTGTAGTGCAATTGTCTACTCGGTTTTGCCCTAATTGGAGATTTAAGTCTGTTTGGATGTGAAGTGCAGCGAATGACATTGAAGGTTATAATGTTGGTATTTTCTTGCATTTCTATCATTTTTAATTTATCTTTGCAATGTCAAAACAGCTTCGTTGGTGATTCTGAATCGGGAATGTAATGTAATGCATTAGAGCACTCATTAGCGCAACTCAAATCAGAGGCTCTCACGACTCAACACAAAGTGTTACCTTCAATTGGAACCATTTAAATTCAGTTACATTTCAATCATAAAAGTATGTAATGTAATTCATTCATTATGAACATTTATATGGAGCCCATTCCAGGTTAATACTCGGGAGCGTTTATAACGTAAGAGAACGCTCGTTTAGCGCATATTTCTCAGTGTAATATGTTGCAATGTTTTGCTATTTAAACTCCACCATTCAGAATTGTTTGTAAGATCTGGGTTTTGATTGGACTTCTTGAAGATAATTTGTTGATCTGTGTGTGTTTAGGTGATTCTTGGACCGGATGGATGTCCGCTTCCTTCAAAGTCACGACCCTCTTCTTCTACCACTGATCATCTCCAGGCAAACCCTCTCCAACAGACGTTTGATTCATCACGCCATCATCATCATCATCATCATGATGCTTCTTCAGATTTTCTTGTTGACGTCGACTCGGCTGCAAAATCCGCTTCACAGTTGGTCAGTGTCTAATCTACTCTAATCTAATCTGTGCCTTGATTGTTGTGCACAGAGCTTGAAAGTTTGCAAGTGAAGTCATAGTTGATAGGTCATAGGTCAGATTTGACTGGAAAGGCATGAAACTAGGCGCTACATAAATGGCCCTAGACATATATACATACAGAGCGCCTTTCAAGTATCTCACAAAAGTACTGTCTACTTTATGCATAGCTGATCAAATTGCAATTGTAGTGTAGAAGAAAATGCATCAGTTGCACTCGAAGAATTAATTTGATTTGAATTAAGAAGAAGAATTGAATGAATGAGGAGAGAGTAGTGAGAGGAGTGACCCACTCTGACGTCGATGTGTTCAAAATTACTGAACTGCAATGGACGAAGTCTCAGATGAAGAGAGTGACAGCGTACAAACCCCAACTGATGCAAGGAGAGTCCCCTGCAGAGGGTAGAAGGGGAAAATGCTTCTCCATTTCCCCCTTCAATCGCCCTCTCTTCTGTGGACATGGACGCCCTTAACAGCCGACACTGATACGAGAACATGCGTTGCCCTTTGAGGGGATGACCTTAGAGCCCTTGGTTGCAAGAGTCCATCTTAACATGCTAAACCTTGGTAGCAACGTCATCCACCTCGAAACAACGTGGAAAGGGAGAAACACCGTAAAGAACAACGCTACGTTGCATACGTAGTAGACGTTGCAGTTTAACGACACTTTGTGATGAGAAAGTATGGTAAGAGGTTTGGTCAGAGAGAAGACAGTGGCAGAGTCTGCATTAGAAGTCCCTCCTCAGAGGGAATTTATGCAGCACATGTGCAACTGCTAAACGTACAACAATCGTATCCACATCCATCCATACATCACTTCCTTCCACTTAAGACCCACATTATTCATTATCCGCCATCTTCAATATTTATCGTGTTTCCCCCATTGGATGATTTACCAGAGAACCTGGAAAACTGTTTCAGGCAAAGAAGAAGAATCGCTCAACCGAAGCGAATCCACTGAGCAACGACTCAAACTCATCCAATGAGTCGTCGATCGTCTCACGTCGCTCCTCAAAGTCCGATCCGCTCGAAAAAGACTCGGATGCTGCCCGCGGCACCAAACGCAAGACGCACTCCTCGCTCTTTGAACAGAATGAAGACGATTCCTCGAAGAGCAAAAGGAAACAGACGGCTCTCCAGCCAACGGAAAAATCCGACTCAAACAATTCGAGATCGGCCGAGCGGAGACCGGCGAAGGTTGACCTGGCGAAAGTCGATGAACGTCGGTCGAGCAAAGACAAGGGACACAGACCGCGTTCATCGAGTCACCACAGACGAGACGAAGGCGGCAGACGTGCTCATGAGCACGCTCACTCGAAACCGAAGTCAGGGAGCGACCGGAATTCCCGGTCTCGGACCCCGAGCAAGGCGAAAAGTTCAGAGTCGTCTGGTGGGACACGGGTTCATGGGAGCTCTTCATCCACCCACCACCGCAGCTCCTCAGGGTCTCATCACCATGGCAGCAGCTCTAAGAGTTCAAAGGTCGAGGGGTCGCGTCACAGTGGAGGGGGCGAGTCTCAGAAGAAAGGAGATTCATCGTCGTCATCTACGCACCGCGGATCCTCTAAACATCGGAGTTCGGGTGACGGAGGAGGAATGTCTCGGAAGATCCAGGACGTCCGCATCCAACTGAGTCCAGTCGATGTCCAGATCTCGGATTCGAGATCCGCGAGGAAACTGGAGACATCGTCTGGAAATCGCGTCATCCGATCACCAGATGGGTTTTCCAGCCATAAACCGGACCATCTGTCTCCGGTGAAAAGAAGACCGAGACCCACGGTCCTTGCTTCTCCTGTTGGATATCCTCCACCGACCTTTGACCCCATCGCAAAGTCCTACGACGATCCGTTCTCATCGGCCAATCGTGTCCGTCCGAAATACGATAAACTATTGGACGACATGAAGAGCGACGATGAGGAGGAGGATGGAGAGATCAGGTCGCCAGTGGCAGCGGAAGTGCCAGACTTATTGCCATGGAAAGAGGAGGGGAGCAGCAGAAAGGACGAGAAGTCGAAAGAGTCTTCGCTCGATCGCAGGAAGTCGTCTTCGAGGATGACTTCCTCGTCTGCGACTCCACGCCTAGAAAAACTGGAGAGGTTTCCATTTGGAGTGGAGCAGCCGAGTCCGACGAAAGCGAGGGGCGACTGGAGTTCAGAGAAGACGTCTCCGGAAGACGACATAGTCTCCTTCTCATCCGGGTCACAGGTCAAAGCGAAGAAGTCGCACGCAAAGGAGAATGTAGACGGAGACTCAAGATCGTCAAAGAGACCATCGAGCGTGTCGAAGTCCAGTCAGAAGGATTCCATTCCCAGCCAACAGAGGACGTCGTCCTCTTCCTCAAAGCAGGCCACAAAGGGACCTTCTCCAGGCGAGGCCATTTCGGTGAAGTTGGAGGCCGACGAAAAGGACATCATCAGCCGTGACCTTTTTAATGTCGAACCCACTCCTTGGGATAACAGCTCTGCCACAATCAAAACAAAGGATGTCCCTCTTAAAGCGGAAATTGAGTCATACGCATTGAAAAATGAGTCATACGCCTCTTACGAAAATAACGACGAAAAGAAAGCAAAGAGTGTGAGGACAAAAAGCGAGTTGATGACGAAGGGAGCAACATACTCGGATCGAGCACCAAACGGAGAGCGACTCATGCTGCTCGTGGAAATGAAGGAGAAGATCAATCGGATGACGTCCGCTGCTCTCCTTAATCGGATCGTTGACGTCATCCAAGCGGCCGGAAAGTTGAAGTCGGATGATGAGGCTTTGGAATTCGACTTCTGCCAACTCGACTCTGAAACAATGCAGAGAGTCAAGCAGATCCTAGAGACAGTGTCGGACTGAGTCTGAATGATCGAGTCTTGAGTCAGACTCAGTTGAGTTGAGTCTAGATTGAGTGGGACAGCAGCATAAGATGGATTCTGTGAATTGAGTCTTTGAAAGAATGGACTGCATCGAATAGGGAGAAATGGAGAAAGAGGCTCCTCTTGGATGGTTCAAGACCAGAACCAGTCTCTATGACAAGCAGCAAAAATGGTCAAACCAGGACGTTAAACCAGACAGTTAAAAGAGCTTATATGTTAAAGCAGACAGTTCATGCTTAAACCCGGACGTTAATGGCTAAACCAGGAGGTTAACAGTTAAAAATGACAGTTTTTTTTAAAACCAGGAAGTTAATGGTTAAACAAAACAGTTAAAGGGGTTAAACAAGGAACTTATATGTTAAACCAGGCAGTTAAAGATTACATCTGGAAGTTAAAAGGACAGTTAAATGTGAAATCAGGTTAAAGACTAAACCAATAGATTATATGTTAAATCAGACAGTTAAAGGTTAAACCAGAAGGTTAAAGGTTAAGCCAGGAGGTTAAAGGTCAGACCAGACAATTAAGGACTATCCCAGAAAGGTTAAACGATCAGTTGTTACCTGTAATCGTTATATTCATCTCCTTGTGAGGAGATATTTGAACAGTCGATTTCTGAACGTAGATGAGATTTATATAATAGATGTAATAGAAAAAATTCTGCATTGAGCACAAAAGAGACTGATGAAATTGTCTGATCATCTATGTTGCAATGGAGGAAGTTGAGCGCATTACAAGAACTTTCTGGTGTATAAATGTACATCTTACAAGACAATGAAGTGAAACTATCAATCGATTACTATTATTATTATTCATTTATTAAATGAGCAATTTTGAGTAAATATCCCTACACAGTTGAACTCTCTGTCCAAATTGAAAACCTTTCCTGATCTGGACCAAGTCCGTGTTGCCAAATCCATCAGTCCTTCTGAAAAGGCATTTATGGCTCTACATAAATTGTCCAATGTAATATAGAGATATTCTGTTTGAATTGCATGTGAAAAACAAGAGACGTTGTAACAATTCGATTGTTAACAACAGAACAATAATGACAATGTATTCTACGATTATTCAGTTAAAATGTTAAAAATGAAGTTCATTGAAATATGTTGTACTTTTATTGATTAATACTTATGTACACCAGACTGATCAATTATTATGCAACTGGTACAATAAAGAATAGACTTCGTTTCATATTCGTTATGTTTCAATGACCCTGTCTTAATCAATGCCAAGACAGACCTTTTTTCAGTCAAGCAATGTCTGCTCCAATTGTAGGCAGGGCTCCAGAGGTTTCAACAGGGTTATGTAGAAGCAACAACACAATTGTGATTTGATAATGCTAATGGTATAGTTTTTAAAGCAAGGGTGACTTTGCACCCCTTGTTGGTCAATGGCCAGCCCCTCTCTGTCTCAGAGAACTGCAAAGAGATTGGATGTTTTGAGTTGGTTTTGTACTAGCGCCATCAGTTGTTGCCACTCATGCAAAAGACATTAGCACACAAGACATGAAAACATAGTTTTTATTGGTCTAAGCATGAAAAAACTATCAAACAGGAGAGATGTGCTGGCAAATGCATTCTCATTAATATCAATGTTCAAACAATGTTTCTGTGACTGACATTTGACGAATGGACCGAATGAGGATAGAGGTAGAATTTAACCAGAACTTCTATGCTGAACTATTTAGAGTCGAATGTAGCCATAGAAAATAGAAATGAGTTGAAATCACATTTCGCAAAAGTAGGAGAACACAAAGAGGTTGAGAAGAATAGGTGTGAATCACTAGTACTTCAAATCAATTCTACCAAAAGAATAGCTTAAAAATGAGCACATATTTTATATAGCAACTTCCACGTTGTAATCAAGGTATCTTGCTCTTGTCCAACTTCTCTGCATTCAGTTTTCTAGCCACCGCTTTGAAATTCGTAGTAAATTGGTTGAACACTTTAAGATTTAATGACTAAGAACTGTTACGAATGAATTGCAGGGAACATTCGTTTGCTTGGGTTCAACTTCGTTAATTTTGTTCACTTGGTTTTCATTTCAATGCAGAAAGCGGGCTAACTGAAGCAGGGGCGGCGATCCCGGGGCGGGGTCGAGGGGACAAGTCCCCCACCTTTTGCAGAGATGGGACACATTATACGTGTGTCCCACATTTCCTACCCTCTCACTGGGTGTCCCCCACCTGTCAAAACGAGATCGCTGCCTCTGAACCGAAGAACAGTCTAAATCGCACGTCCACTGGATTAGCAATTAATTTAAATATCGTGACCATCATTCGATTCTCCAGAATCTTTTTAAGTGATGGAATCGTTTGTAGTCTGGTTGGTTGAATCCCTCATCCGATGGATCTACCACCAGAGCAGAGGACCCCACATGAGCGATCCAAGCGCTGCCCCAGCCACCACCCCCATCGCTACGTCACCCCCATCGTAGCCTCTGCGGTAGTAGTAGGGTTGGTCTGCGTAGATGACGGTTGTCGTTCCAGGCTGTTGGACCACTGCAACACATTGAACAACGAACTCTCATCAAACACGATTATAAGCTCCACAGTTCTAATGCCTGTTGTAGGGCCCAAGCTTATTCAAGAGCGCGTCTTCATTCAGAACCTAAAGACATCTGCTGCTGCTGTCATGACATTGTCTCTTAGTGTGTAGAAGGAATTTATGGGATATCAGTTACACATAATTCATTGTATTACCTGAACTTTTAAGGACCAGTTCAACTGCATTATGAAGAAATGTCTGCTGTAGACATTTCTGAGTGTGTATACCCTCATCAATATTCATTACCCTTATGAATATTCAACAAGGTCATCATCTTCCAGTCTCGTTGTTAGTTTTCTGAGCATTTCAACTTGTTGGCCTATGACTCTCACATTTTCCGGCCTGGCTTTAATAGGTATCATCTTGGGGTAGAGGTCCTGAAGGGCGCTTTATAAATTCTGATTGATTGATTGATGTCATCTAATAATGTAGCCATACATGTTGTAGGTTAGATTAAGCAGCCAACAGGCCAAGATAATCGTTTTCAAATGGATCATCAAAATGAAACAAGGATTACAGTTTTAATCAAAAAAAATTGCTGACTCACCGTAGGGTGGCGGGTGTGTGCCGTAGTACGTCTGGGTGGGATAGCCCCCTTGGGTGGGATAGCCTCCCTGGGTGGGATAGCCCCCAGGTATGACGGTCAGAGACTGTGACGAATAAGGAGGCAGGGCACCGTGACTGGAACTGATGATGGAATAGGGCGGAGGTGGATTCTCACTCATCCGAATCACTCTCGCCTGCTCCAACGATATCTGCCATGCCCTGAAAATACCATCACAAACATTGTTGGTTCTACAGCTACTGCTAAATTAATTTCCCATGTACAATTATAAATTACTGCTATTATTTTTTTTTGAAAGATTTTCTTTGTTAAAGTGTGTAAAAATATTATATTGCATCGACTGCTGAATAACCATAAGGAGAACATTCACAAGACACAAGAAAGGAAGTTCTCGTGAAGAGTCCTTGAAGCGCTCATTTTCACACTGGTTGATTTGCAGCTAATTTTGCCAGAATATACTGACATTTGTAAGAGATGCTTTCCAGAATATTCTCCATTACAATAAGCTATCTTATGCAGCAACTAAACCTTACATTACCATTATTTTCATGAGTTCATGCTGTCACAATACCTCATGTCAGCATTTTTACCTCATGTCATCAAGAGACTCAGCACACATGGTGAGCGTTTGATCTCCAACAAAGACCAGCATGAGGAGACCGCTCGCTCCGAGTCCCTGTGGTGGAGTCACTCCAGACACCTACAACACACATCATTATTATTAATCCAATCTAATCAATTTATATAGCACTATTATCATTATGAACAGAATATTAGTCGATGGCTATTTTGAGCCAATTGAAGAAATCGAGAGAATAGAAATTCATTGGAGAAATAGTCCAACAGTTGTTTATCAACAGAACATGGCTGCTTAGCAATGGGACATGGCTACATAGCAACATGACATGGCTGCCTAGCAACAGGACATAGCTGTTTAGCAATGGAATATGGTTGCTTAGCAACAGAACATGGCTGCTTAGAAACATAACATGGCTGCTTAGCGATGGGACATGGCTACATAGCAACATGACATGGCTGCCAAGCAACAGGACATAGCTGCTTAGCAATGGGACAAGGCTACATAGCAACATGACATGGCTGCCTAGCAACATGACATGGCTACCTAGCAACATGACATGGCTGCCTAGCAACAGGACAAGACTTGTCGCACAGAAAGAGAGAGCACGTATTCTATCCTTCTCCTTCTCCTCTTAGACAATAAACAGCGTCAGTGGATAAATGGCCGATAATAACAAAGTCCGACCAAAATGCAATCTGAGGAGGTGCTACATAAATATCTCAGTCAAGCGGATGACAATTTGACCTGTGACCCCTTCTGACCTGTGACCCAGTCTTGATAAGGAGACATTTCGTGGGAACAATGTACGCCTCCTCCGCTACGTGACTGTCTGGACTTTCAAAGAACTTGAGAAGACCATCAGTGTAGAGCACAAACCAACTCCTCTTCCAGCGTCTCAATACGGAACCTGCGACAGAGACAGAGAGATTGGTTAAACACTGGGAGAGAAATCTATGGAGAAATGTATCTTAAGTGGGTATAATTTGAACCATCTGGGCTTCCCATACATTTGGGACTTTTCTTGAGTCATAAAATATTCCCAGCTAATTAGATGTTTATGCCACTCTCTTGTGGGCCAAAATTTACTTGCATCAAGCAATTTTTTTCCATATAATTGCACTCAAATAAAGGAACTAAATAAATTCTAAATAATCAATATGTTAGGAGTAAAATGAAGTAATACGTGTACGAACTAAACATTCAGGTTGTAATGTCTGCTGTCATTAGACATTCAGGTGTGCCACACATTAATATTTTGTCAATGTCTTGTTTTAAATGATGACATGGCATAGCATTGTGGCCAATGCTTACTAAGTCGATAAAGCCAGCCAGCTTTAGCGATTTCAAATGACATCATGAAAGGCTACTCAACGTTCTAAACGTTCTCCTTGAGCAACTAAAATGTACACAAAAACAAACGAAATGGTTCAATGGCAATAATTTAGCATATTATATGGCAAAACGCATTTAAGTGAAAATGGTAGTTGAATGCCATAATATTGTTTTTGGGTTATCACTTGCAGACCAAAGAAAATTTCATAGCCATTACTTGTACAGAGTTAACAGTAGTTGGAGAGTTTTAAAGTGCGATTAAGCTAGGATCCTAGGACGAATGGGATATTTAGACAATCTAGTAGTTAAACTCTTATAAATGTTATTAACCGAATCTGATAAATCGATGTATGCCAAACTTCGTTTCAATCAGCTGAAATGGAAAAAAGAACAGAACCAGTTTCGATATACCAAATACAGGCTTCGCCCAGCACTACCTCCCGTCATCTGCTTTTGACAACACACTTCTCCGATCCGTACTATATAACATACGACAAATCTTTCTTTCGAAACATCGAATTAGTAGGGAATATTTTAAACAACGGATGCAATCTAAATGTGGTCTTTGATAGCGTAAAATAACAACATTAATGATTGTTTACCTACGAAATCTGTTGTAGTCTTAATGTCGTAAATTGCGCAGATCCAATTACGTCATCAAAACATGTAGAAGGTAACGTTTTTGCATGCACACCATCTTATTAATTACTAAGTGCCCTGATTTGTTAGTCTTTGATTTGTGGCATCATTTACTCACTGGATTTGTTGCTATATGGATGTATTGGACGTTCTTCGTATGTTTCTGAACTCATCACCATTGAACTGTTTGAACAACCTCTCTGATTCGATGCAGCTCTCGTGAATAAGCTGGCGCCCTGTGTTTGACTTCAAGTGGCGCTTTAAAGATTTGGAGATTACGATGTAGGTTATTTCGGTATTTTGTGTCCGTTAAAAACTTAATGATTCTAAAATCTAAGAAACCTTAAACCCTAAAGGAACCTATGTCTGTCACAAACACATTTTTTTAATGGTTTAACAGGTTTTTAGCGTAAGCACAGATGCATAATATTAGACACAAAATTATGATGAAGATCTGAAGGAAGAACATTCCGCTTGCTAGGAACGTGAAAAACTAAGCACATTTTCAAAACTTTAATCCTTGTTGTTTCTCAATTAAGCGAACACACATTTGTTCAATGTTTTGCAATTGTAATTGTGTCATATAGCGTTCGTGTATAGGCTGGTGCAGTGCGCTTGGTTTTCGCAAGTTTCACGTAGAGCTTTAGAAGCTTGGAGATAACGATAAATCATTTAAGAATATTATTCATATAGCTACAAATTTCATTACGATATAGGCATAATCTTCTTTTATATGCCGTAATTTTATTATTTCATAACTTTTAAGCTGAACATAGCCTCTGTAGCTGAAGTATGATATTATAGTACCAGCGGGTACTAAGGCAACCTGCATATGTCATTCCATATTTTTAGACCACTGCGTAACACTTCCATACAAGTTGATACAACGTATTTTATTTCCGGGGCCACTTTGAGTGCATTCGATGGTTATCTGTAAAATGTCGATTTGTTTGGCAAGCCTGTCTCGTCTGTTGAAACGGTATAATTAATTGCTTCGTTATCTGTTTAATCGTGTAACTTTCGCTCGCTCTTTGGACTGATCGAGATAAGGGCGACTAACTTGACTTAATTTAGGTCGCGATTTGGCCTCGATCCAGTACTGGCTTCTGACCTGTATAATTTGCATGTGAGTCGATGATGTGACTATTTGCATTTAGTTGGTCTTAAGGTTTTGGGTTGGCCTTAAAAATCTGAACAGAATGGGAATACGTGAAGCATTTTAAAAGCATTTAAGCCAGCTCAAGCTTACTATCCATAATATGTACTGTGAAAACCAATCCAATTTTATGGTAATTTTGATGAGTGGCCAGAGAGGCATTAATAATTGAAACGTTTCAGTTATTTTGAGTAGTACCTTAGTTGGATAATGCGCTGTGTGAAGTGCTTTAACACATTTTATAGGGTATGAATATCTTATCTTAGTACGTTAACATACCAGGTCGTTTGCAATGTGAAACATGTGCGTGATTGGAGATAGCACTCGCAATTCGAATGTGATGCATGAATAGGAATACAGATGGTAGCTTGACACACATCTTAGACGGCCTACAGGCCTAAGCCTTTAGCACCACATACTAAGGCATAACCGAGTAGACAATTTCCACTGAGCACCGAATCCGAGTTTTTGGATGAACTATTTGCAGGAACCTGGTACGAATCAAATAGTAGCGGCAAATCTGGCCAGCGAGTAGTGACGAAGCTGGCCTTGAAAATTTGGTACGCAGTAACGGCAATACGCATGTTCCGCACATGATTTTCATTTAAAACATATTGAAATATGTACCATAATTTCATTAAAAAATTGATCTTTTATCTTTCTTTTGGTACGCAATTGCGTATTTTGCTTCCATGCCACGCTGTCACTACCAGCAAATACCATCCGTAGGCAAAGCGTAGTTGAAGTGTCACGTGCACAGCTACAGCTTGTCATAAAATGTGAAATATTAAGTTATCAACGACGTCTTTACTCTCTAATGTTTACTGGAAAGTGGGTGGAGCCAATCCAAGCTGGAGAATTACTGATTTGGTTGCCCGCCAGGGAATGCAACCAAAAGAAATTAAAATGTATAAATTAACATCATTAACATCTTATAGGAAATTCAATGGAATGTTAAGTTCTTGTTTAATTAATCAATAACTTATAAGTAAGTCCGTTAGTCCTAAATTTATTTGATTAATTTTTAGCTATTTGCGGGTGTAATATTTGCATAGGCGAATACTTCTGAATAGTCCAATATTTAGCCGAGATGTCTGAGGCGATTTCCGGTTATGCCCTACTACATACTCACCACAAACACCTCTTTCTCAAACACCAACTGCTTTTCATTACACTGTTCAGTCTCCTGTTCATGAATCTATGCATTTTATTCTTCCTAATGAATTATCCACCTAGGCTATCAGAAAATAATCACAAACTGATTTTATGAGGTGGGTAAGTTGATCAGATTTGGGTCAAGACATGTGGAAATGTCGTTTTAAGCAATTTTCACACATTTTCTCACTACAGTTGGTGAATCTATGCATTATATTCTTCCTATCATGAGTAACGCACATTACACTGAAACTAGTTGAATCTCCAGCTCTTGTTTGAACACTTTTCCTCATAAGATTCTTTGTTTTCCTGGAAAGGTCTACCATTGTATTTGAAAAAAGATGGAGTTCGTCAAAGCCAGCTCCAGAGACGACGTCCTTTGCCATGAATATCTTTCGTGGACAAATTCGCCATGAGGAAGTCTTTCCATTTAAACAAGGTGATGATCGATGTTGTCTGATGATTTCATCCTTTATTCCATCGACTCAGTCTTTCACGTCTGTCTTATGTCGTTTGCTAATTTGTGTGGAGTATATGTGGAGTATTGTTTTTCTCTTGAAAACTTGGTTATGTTAGTTATTTCTGGAGAGAACAATTACAATTGGTGAATGTAGGTCTTGATGAGGTAAAGGAAGCTGGTTGGTTAGGGCACCTGCTCTTGTAGTGCAGAGAGCACGTAGATTCGATCCTACTCTGAAACGGTCACTGTGTAGGAACCTTAAGTAAGTCATTCGCTCACAATTACTCAGCGCCATCGATTGATGCTTCGTCATTATGTATTGATTGTGGTGCTTATTACAAAATTATAGATGCCTATTAATAATCTGAGCCACTCGCTTTCTAAATGTTCCAATCCGAGGTGACCAAAACAGTTTGTTTGAAGGGCGACTGATGACTATTATTTATATTATTCTAAACTAATAATTACCTAAATCACGTTACTACCTGTCTGTCCATATGTCGTATGCAAATCCAGTTTACCTAAATATGATCTGTCCGCAGCACCGAGTGCAGTCGTGTTTTTCCGTAGATCTTCTTTAAACCATACTACTGCATCGGGTGCCGATTTTTTTTTAAACACTCTTTCACAGTATAAACAAATTTGCAATTCGAGTATCAAAAAGCTAGTGATTTTAATAATTTTAATGATTGCATTAATAATAGTAATAAAGAGTTGAAAATGTGAATTTGTGTTCTATCATATTCTTTTGTGCATGTTTAGTTCAATGTTTCTTTTTATGCAGAGCATTTTAAAATCTATAAAAATTTAGTGATTGGTTTCTGATTTTCTTGGTAGCTTTGAACGATGATCAGCTCAGCATTCTGTCGTCGCTCGTTGGTCCAACAGAAACGTTTCTCAAGGTTGGTCCCACTCTATGTTTATAGCATCTGTAGATCTAGGAAGAGGTAGAGTTAAGGACCTCTCCTTCGGCTTCAAGTGGCCTATGATTAAAGGATTGTGGTGCTATAGAAGTCAGGGAGATGAGATTAGATTATTCATTCATTCATTACTAACATTTATATAGCACCCCTTGAAGGCTACTACTCAGGAGTGCTCCCGACCCCAGCATGGCTGGAAAGAATAGTTTTAAGGTGAGTATAAAGAAAGTCAGAGTGGACCCTTGGTGAAAGCGCAAGAACAATGGTAGCCTGTTCCAGAACAGCTACTGAGATTATGGGATCTGGAATTGGATTAAACTTTGGCTTAGGTGCAATAGAACAATGGTGATCTGACAACAGGGGCAACCGTTGTTTACTGGTTGTTAGCTAGATGCAATATGATTTGAACCAAGACTTTTGACATGAAATTCTTTTGCATTAGACCAATACATAGTCATTCATTGTCTGCATTTTATAATTGGAAATTAAGATTTTGACTTAATGCAATTATTAAGAAGTTAAGAAGTTGGTCGTCATCCATTGTGCCGTTATGCTCTACATCAAGCACTGCTTTGGGAAATAGTGATGGAACCTGCAGTAATAACTAACAAAACGACAATCGATGAACACTAAGGAGACGATCCTTGAATGCTAATTAACGTTTGCTGATGTAATGTTTGCTAATGTAACTAATGCGATGTACTAATGTGACTTTCTGAAATGACTTCACATTTGTTTGATGTCTAGGAATGTAATAATGCTGAAAGAAATGATGCAACTGAGAAATTAGATGAAGCGACAATGAAAGGACTTCGTGAGATGGGAGCGTTTGGATTACAGGTTCCAGAGAAATACGGTCAGTTGATTATCCATTAAGAATGATTTATTATTAGTTTCCTTTTGCTGAGGAATTCTTCTGTTATGTGCATGTAATTAGTCTGCATTATTATGTTGATTTAACTTTGAGCAAGCGTGTGATTTAGTTTTAAAATTGATTTTAGTATAACTATTATGTAGTGGAGCATAATAAATGTTTGACAAGTGAATTATTGTTTCAGAAGCATAGGCAGCATTTTAAAAATCATTATTATTAAATTATTGTTAAATTGATATATCATGAACTTTTAATTCTGAATTATTTGTTTTTATTATCAGAGCATTTATCTAGCTCCTTTGGAGATGTTTCTCTGATGAGTGCTGTGATTGATTCCTGATTTGATTTCTTACATGAATTCTGTTTCTGTTCTTCTTTCAGGTGGACTTGGTCTTAACAACACGCAGTACGCTCGACTTGTGGAGGTCGTTGGAGCTCACGATCTTGGATTGGGAATCGTGCTCGGCGCTCATCAGGCGAGTAATAGACTCAACTCAATTCCTCTTAGAATCCTCTTACTCCTTGCCATCATCCACTTCCTCCTTTTCCTTTCCTTATTCTGCTACTTTCATCCAGGCTGCTGTTCTTAAAGTAGATATCTCTCTGTTGAACCTCTACAGTGCATTTATGTAGTGCATTTCTCTCTGGGTGATGCTTTGTTGAGGCTCACTTTGCTAATACATTACAAATATACAATTGTGGAACAGTAAAAGTGAGATTACATTTAAGTTTCCACTACAGTCTGTGTGCAGTTACATCATGATTACATTACCTGTTCGATGCAATGACTCTGCAATTACATTACAATTTACTTTTGCTTCATTCTGTGTCGTTTAACTCTTTTCTCTCGTCCGCTTTTACTTTTCTCATTCATTTGTCCGTTCGTTTCTTCAGTCGATCGGCTTCAAAGGGATTTCTCTTTTTGGAACAGAGGAACAGAAGCAGCGATATCTTCCGTTGTTGTCCACTGGAGAGAAGTTGGCTGCGTTCTGTCTGACGGAGCCAAGCAGCGGATCGGATGCAAGCGTCAGTAGTTCATATGGAATAGACATCGCTTCATCGCCTCTTTTTCCTTTTTTCTATTTTAAACTAACAATACTAATATTAAAAATAATCATTATGATAATAATAATAATATTATTATTATTATTTGCCTGTCCTCCTTAGATAGTCATTCGGTTTCTTAGGAGTGACCTTGGATTTGACCTTATATCTGATTTGCTTTGGTGTGCTGTCGTCAGTTGATGCCCTGTGCGTTATTAGGGCGACGCTATAGAAGTCTTTTTAGTCATAGTCATTAGTCAATATAGTAATGATAATGATATTGATAATGATGATAATTATAAAGACAATGATGATCATAGTGATAATAATAATATTTATAATAATTATGCCATGCAAGGCCGTGTTACATCATATGCCAAATTAGACCAACTCCACTGCCTAGCCAAAGAAGGACTAATCAACATTCTTATGAGGGGATACGGTTCTTGAACTCGGTTCCTCAGCTGTGCGACTCAATGTGTTATTCTTCAATCTACAGATCCCTTTTGGTGAGATGGATGAAGGATTTGGCATGAGAGAAACTGATCTTTGGTTTTCCCACTGGCTGGAAAAGAATGTCAGTCAGGACTGTTAGATGGAATTAATATTAAAATGTTTTTAATAAAATGAATCTGTATTTGGTGATTTTTTGGTTCAGTCGATTCGTTCACGAGCGATTCCTTCTTCCGATGGAAGTCACTTCATCCTAACAGGTGGAAAGATCTGGATCAGCAATGGAGGAATAGCGGACGTATTCACTGTCTTTGCACAGGTCATCATCATCATCACTTCAACCTGTCTTTATTGACTCATTGTGATGATTAGATGTTTTTAGTGGCATGAGGCAGATGATTGGTTGGAGCATTTGGGTTGTAATGGGGAGAATGCAGGTTAGAACCTCCTCCTCTTCCTTCCTCTCGTGAGAAAGGTTCTTCTTTTCAGACTCAACTATAGAATGTATTAGAATGGATTTAACAGATTAGAAGGGATTGTTGAGCATTGAAATTGTTTTCTTTGTCTTAAATAGACTCCAGTTCCCGATGCAAAGACGGGTGTTTCGAAGGACAAGGTGACGGCCTTCATTGTGGAACGATCCTTCGTAGGGGTCACCAGGTACACGTGGCTCCATCTCCTCCTCCTCATTCAGTCCACCCCAACCCCCCCGTAAACCCTCCACCCCAACTGTCTTCAACATATCATCTACCCATTTTGTCAGTGTTTGACTCTGAGATAAACAATTCTACATGAATAATGATAATAACAGTTAATAAATATTCCTCTCAAGGTTTGAATTCACTCTCTGTCTCTGTTTTCAGCTTTTGAATGCTGCTTTTCAATGTTTTAAATTATATTTCCATTTTATTTTTAATATTATTATTATTTTTAGTTTTATTATGATTGTTATTTGGCATTTCATGGGATCAATCAATGTCAATAAGACTCTAAGGGGAAGAGGAGTATCATTCCATTCAGCTTAGAATCTTTGCTGTGCTATATATTGTGATGTTATGATGTGTTGCCATGGTTACAGTGGTCCTCCAGAGAAGAAGATTGTGATGTTATAATGTGTTGCCATGGTTACAGTGGTCCTCCAGAGAAGAAAATGGGAATCAAGGCGTCGAATACGGCTGAGGTTCATTTCGATGAAGTCAAGGTTCCAAAGGAGAATCTGCTCGGAGGTTTGTTGTTGAGAAGACGATTGAAAATAGGATTTATTATTCTCCTCCTTGGGATTAGAGTGGGACTTGATGGTCTGGTGGTTGGACCTCTGAGAGGGCAGGGTTCAAATCCCTCCCAGAGCAGAAAAAATATTTTGGGGAGATTTCTGCTCCACCTGCCCCTCCCAGTCGATGAGGCTATGATGAGTACATTGACCGTACACTGTCGGTGGGAAGAATAAGACCGTGAGGGAAAGGACTGGCCACCCAGTCTCATGGGCTGAGAAAATGAAGTCGCTAATACTTCACACCGATTATGAAGGCATCGTCACAAGCAAATGATTATTATTGCATCGTTATTTAAAAACTCTTGGTGTTATGGAAGAGATACTGTAGCTCTTCTCCTGCCCTCATCCAATCTGCCTCTTCTGGCCTCTAACTCTAGCAACACACTGCTCCTTTAATTAACGTAACTGCTGTACAATACAATACAACTGTTATTCGATATTGCCCTCCTTACAGTTTAGTTCAGAAGTGCACATATGCCTCGATGGCACAACTACAGTTGTACTGCAGAGCAATTGTGTGCAAAGGAGTTGCTCAAGGTCCCTACACAGCGACTCCCCGGCCGAGGGTCGAACCCGCTCACTCAGCTCACACTGAGTGTCACGGGCTGACCGCTCTAACCAATCGGCCACCATGCCACATTGTAAGTCATGCAACAGCCGTAATAACTGACGTACGCTCTATCCTTTTTATTAGAGGTCGGAGGTGGATTCAAGGTTGCGATGAACATCCTGAACAACGGTCGATTTGGAATGGCTGCATGTCTTGCCGGAACCATGAGAGCCTCCATCCACCAGGCGATCGATCATGCCTCTACTCGAGTCCAGTTTGGACGAAGGATCGATTCGTTCGGATCAATCCAAGAGAAGATCGCTCGAATGGCAGTTGCTCATTACGTCACGGAGGTTGGTTGATGATTAATTATAATTAATAATATTATAAATAATTAATTATATTTTATTGTTAATAATTAATAGTATTTATTAATTAATACTATTTAAAAATTAATAATATTTAATTAGTAATAAAATTATTTACTAATTAATTATATTTAATTAGTAATAAAATTATTTAATAATATTTGATTTTTATAATTATTGATGATGATGGACTTGAATTGATGGATACTTAGGAAAACTTCGTTTCAAAGGTTAGATACCATCCCACAGATGGATGATACCTAACCTTTGAGATATCATCCCACAGACTGATGATATCTAACCTTTGCGATATCATCCCACAGAGTGATGATATCAAACCTTTGAGATATCATCCCACAGACTGATGATATCTAATCTTTGAGATGATTTTTCTCCATCTTGTGTGTTGTTGCTCTTGTTGTAAAGTGTTGCGGTTGTTGTTGCAGTCGATGGCCTACATGGTTTCAGGGAACATGGACCGAGGAATCAAGGAGTACCAACTGGAGGCCGCAATCAGCAAGGTCGTTGGATCGGTAAGCGGTCGAATGAAATGGAGGTTACTCCGACACTCTTCTGAGGAATTCATGAATGCTGAGCTGGCCGATAATCTCTTTCTGATTCAGTTTGCAGACTTTAGATTGCAATTGGTTCAGTTTTTCTTCCTTGTTTTAATTTAGTGGAGTATTATTTTCTCAAGGGTGAGTTTAGTTTAACTAAAGACATCAAATGTCTTTTTACATTATATATGTAGCGACTTTTATAGAGCAATTATTATCATAATCAAGAATTCATGGTTGATAAGAAGTTGAAAGAGATGATTGTTGAGTTTCAACCTGAACTAAAACTCCTCGATGAAATGATCTTTTCGTTGTTGAAACTGTTTCTTGTAGGAGTCTGCTTGGTTTGTGACGGATGAAGCGATTCAGATCATGGGAGGCGTCGGATACATGAAGGTTCGTCTTATTCTGAGTGTTTCGTCTCTGGTGACCAAAAGTTATGTCAGTTCCAGTGCATTCGCTAGGTGGCAGAGCAGTCTAATAAAACTCCATTATAATCTCTTCAATTACTTCAATTGCATTCGCTAGATGGCAGAGCAGTCTCTTAAAATTCCACTGTACAAGCTTTGGTTAATTCTTTTGACTTTTGGTGAGATTTGAGGATCAATTGAGTATCTCCTTTTTAATTGAGGCACCACAGAAAACAGGATAGGAAAGAACGGTGTTCAAGCACTTTGGACGATCGAGGAAAAGAATAACTATTTGGATGACAATGCACCTATGATTAGCTTTATTTACCAATGCACCGATTTCTCTTGTTCTCTTTTCAGTCATCTGGAATTGAGCGAGTGCTACGAGACCTGAGGATATTTCGAATCTTTGAAGGAACAAATGATATTCTACGTCTGTTTGTTGCGCTCACTGGCATCCAGGTATTAAAAGAACAAAGATATCTAAAGAAATCTTAACCCCTTAGACAAAGCCTCATCATGATCATCATGAATCATTACTTAACAAAGACTTATGTTTTTGTGTTCTCCTTTCTTACCCGTGCCATAATCTGCATTCTGGTTGGCTCGACCCAGTGTTGTATGCAAGACTTGAAACTTCAAGACCAAGCTGAGACCGAGACAGTGAGGTGCCGAGACCGATAACCAAGTCCGAGACAGTGAGGTACCGAGACTGAGACACTAGGCTCAAGACAGTACGAGACAGTAAAGACAAGTGATCCTATATAAAATGCTGTAAAATACTAATGTATCAGTTTTCGGGAATAAGGTTCATTTGTAATTTCTGTTTAAAATTTTTAATGTATAAACAGTACCAATTCCTGAGAATAGTTTTTATATTGCCGCAAGATTTTAAGACAGTTAACGTGAAACTTATCGAGATCTCTTGTTCTAGACAGAATAAGACTTTCACTTCAAGACAGTTTCTAAAAATTCGAGACACTACCTCAAGACCGAGACAGCAGGCTTGCGAGACCAAGACTGAGACACTAAAAAACTGTCTCGAGATCGAGACACTGTCTCGAGACCATACAACTCTGCCATTTGGTATCTTGACCTTTGACTGTAACCTTTGCGTTCGGTTGTGCTTTATGATATGCCACCATAGAAGTTTTTTGCAAGATCTAACAAGAGAGATTTCTTCATCTAAATCAGTTAAGTGGTCTAACGTTGAACCTCTTTGATTGCGATATAGAAAGTGCTCTGGTCTCTTGTTCCTGTTCTTGCTGTTTGATGACTGTTTTTCCTTGCCAGTATGCTGGAGGTCACTTGAAGGAACTTCAGAAGGCGTTCAAGAATCCAACAGCAAATCTCGGACTCATCGTTGGCGAGGGATCGAAGAGAGCGATGAGGTTCGATCTTCAATGCTCTATTTTGACCCACTTTAGATGCATTGGTGTACTTTGACCAACTTTTGCAGCATTTAGGAAATTGACCCATTTGCATTCTACGTATGTTGGAAAAAGCTCGGTTTTCCTGAGCCATTGGATGATGCATTGCGCTTTAGATGCTGGAGCTACAGAAATTGCTTGTTACAGTTGGAGATGTAATGCTATTATTTGGTGTGGCCGATTGGTTAGAGCGGTCGACCCATAGCTCTCAGTGTGCGCTGAGTGAGCGGGTTCGAGCATCGTCCGAGGCATCACTGTGTATATAGGGACCTTGAGCAAGTCCTTAGCGCTGCAGTTGCTCTGCAGTAGAACTGCAATTGCGCCGTCAAGGCGTGTCTGTGCACTTCTGAGCAAAAAATGTTGGAAGAAGGGCAATATCAAATTTCAGAATAAATATATAAAAAATCAAATTTGATTCATCATCAGGATTCATGGGCTGAATGTCCATAGGTGTCCACTGCACATTTGACCATTGTTCTCCTCTGTCCTGGGTTAGTAGTAATAAGTTGTGTATATCGGTCCCACACCACAGTCTTACACAAGTCTTTTATTATTCATTGTTTATAGCACCTTTAAAACTATCTGTGTTCTATTGGAGCGTGTAATCTGAGTGGGAGAGAAAGGCTGATGGAATGAGATTTGTTTTCTAGGTTGGTTGGAATGTCTACTGCGGAGTCTCTGTCTGAATATGTTCATCCGGATCTTAACGATTCCGCAAAAAAGGTGAGAAGGCAAAAGAACGTCAACATATCTTACTTTGTTTCCTTAACTTATTGAACTGAGACTAAAATCCAGACAGTTCTATGAAAAAATATATTTGTTTTACACTTGAGAACAGTGTGTGGTCCATTGGTTAGAGTGGTCGCCTAGAGTGCATAGAGTACTTTGATTCTATCATCCTCCTCCTCGTCGTCCTCCTCCTCTGAGATGGTTACTGTGTAGAGATGTTGAGCAATTCATTCGCTCACAATTGCTCAGAGCCATCAATTGATGCTTCGTCATTAAGTACTTGATAGATTCCTGATAATTGTAATAAATATGATTTTTTTGCACATCTTCTGAGGGTCTTTCAAACAGCTCAAAAGAGTCCTACAGCAAATGTTTAAGTAATTGTAGTTGAATATTCAAATAGCATCATTGCAAGAACTAAACTCGTTCTACTCGTATTCTTAAGAGTTCTTTTCCTGTGGAGCATTTTGCACTGAGAATGCCTCTGATTAGGTCATACTGGGAGAAGTGCTATAGAAATATGTATATTGTGCTATTTAAAATTCACTTTGATTGATTGATATAAATACGATGCAGTACGATAAAGAAACTAGAGGTATTCTCAGTAATTGTCCCACCACATGAATCAGAATTCTTGTCCTCTTTGAAGAGATTCTTGTAAGTGATGTGATGATAATTATATCACTTGTTGTTAACTGCGCCTGTTTTAATTTCCAGGTGGCTTCTTGTGTCGAAGGTTTTGGTGTTGCTGTCGAGGGTCTTCTTATGAAGTTCGGCAAAAACGTTGTAGGTAAGGAAGTCGTACTCTTTCATCGAGAGCAACATGTCGCTCGTCACCCCAAGATGGCTGCTCTGAGGCACTCGTACCAACCCCAACCTTTGCCTCAAAGAAGGCTTTCAATTGTCTAGAATGCATTGCATATTGCAGAATGCCAGAATCCCTGTGTAATGTGAGACTGAATCAAGGCGAATGATGATGATGATAATCCAAACTAAAATACTCTGAAATCTCAACCAAAGCTTCCTCCTCCTCCTCAAACTCTTCTGCTCATCTTTAATTGGTTAGAAAAGAATTGTATGTAGTTGATATTTCAAGAACTCCTCCTACACTCAAGGTGTCTGCTGAACCCTCTGTAATGTGAGACTCTTTTAATGCCAATACCCAACCAATGATAAAGCTGACTGAATCTACAACTAAACCCAGTTCAATACTATGACAAGTCACTCTGGAGCTAAATAAATGCCTCTGCATCATATCACATGACACACAACTCTGTCACTGCTTGCAGTCCAGCAGTGCCAGTCCCAAGCCTTGATAAAGGAGGAGGAGGAGAGCAATGCTAATGATCTTTGTTTTCACACAGTTTTGTTAAACTGCAACTAACCAATCACATGATACAACACTTGATTCGTTGTCTTTGTTGTCTTGTTGATTCGGTTGTTGGCTGATCAGAGATTTTTCGATCATATTTTTAGAGGAACAGTTTCTGTTGAACCGCTTGGCAAATGCAGCCATTGAGATCTACATGATGGCCGTTGTGTTGTCAAGGGCAACGCACTCCCTCACCCAGAACCACGCTTCAGCTAAACACGAAATGATGATCGTAGACATCGTCTGCTCAGAGGTATCGATCAATGATCGACATGATCTCTCTATCTGATCTCTCATTTGATCTGATCTACAGATGTGTACTAGGCAGCACAATATTCTAATCAAATGGAAGAGTGTATGATCGTCATGTGAAATTGTTGTCCATTTGATGAGTCAACTGAAGATCTGCTGAGTATCATATATCCATCTTTGTTTGAGAACAAATGACTTTTTATTATTATTATTATTAAACTGTTAGTTATAACATGCTTAAACAAAATGAATCTTGCACGAAATCGCATGACAAAAAAGTCTATTTATAATATATTTTGAACAAATAAGTCTCAAGAAGAGCAAAACCATCAAAGATTTGTGAATAAATCGTCCTGCAACTGGTTTGAAAATCTTCCATTGCCTATTTTGGTACAAACAGAGCCTTTCTTTGTTTGCTTATGTTCTAGGGTTCAGAGAAGGTCAAACTGCTCCTCGGTGTTTTAAGCGGAGACAGTCAACAGTTGAAGCGCTTTGAATACCTCAGCCAAATTTCCAAAGACGTCGTAGGAAACGGAGGCCTCATCCAACAACATCCTCTCGGATTCTAGCGGCTCTACATAAATTCCATCGCCACATTGAAAATTCCTTTCATCAATTCGTGTCATAAAGGGCTTCTTGTAAAAATTCAAATGACAATGATTTCGGTTCTGTCGAAAGGTTGTTTAAAATACGTTGAGTAGATCATCAGATGGATCTACGTAGAGATAGACAACAAATGGATTTGATTTGCATGTGTTGCTGGGCAATTGATGTAGCTCCTTTTGTTCAATGTCGGTCTAAGAATCGATGAATAGCGAGAACATTGATTGGGAGAAAGTTTATCAACTGGAAGCAGACGACTGGAAGAGTTGATTTTGGCGTTGGTTGGTGTGTCTTTCTCTCATTCACAGTGGAATGGTTGACATGGAATTGATTCATGAAATGCTTCCATTTGAGAAAAGTTCATTCAGTAGCTGATTTGCCGAGGGTGCTGCTGCTGCTTTTGTGCTGTCTGCAACTGGCGCTATATAAATGTCTGATTACATTGCGATTGTATAAATGTTACATTACGTTTACCTCTTGAATGAGCAAATGAATGGTCATGAGGTTGAGATTTCGAGCATTTTTTATTAGCTTCTCTTTTCAAGTGACAGTGACAGATGTGTGTTTATAATTAGGGATGAACTGAGTGTTGATTTCCTGCTGGGTACCGAGTACTCTGAGTGAGTAGTACAGAGTCTCTTCTTTTTTTGACAGTTTGCACAATGGCTTTGTCTCAGTTTACACTAGGAAGTAGCTACTAGTAAGTACTATTAGGAACAGTATTTGTGTTTATTTTATTTATACTCGAACCCATTATTTGTCCAAGTAATATGAGTCTCCGAACTGAGTTTCTGTTCATCCCTAATTATAATACGAGTTGTCATTAGACACATGCATATAGTATGTATGTATTGAATGCATCTGTATCTGGACATTTAACATCACAAAAGTATCTGCTGCATGTCGGACACTCCCTCTGATGCCGTGCTACAGTACGCGAGGTACATAAGTTTACGGCCGCTTTACATTACAGCTGATTGATGAAGACGTTTTGTGATAATCGTAGTAAAGTAAGGACAAGGCCAGTTATTCGTATCAACAGTTCATTTCCTGCTTATGTCTATATTACGTAAGTTTATTCCATTTTTGCCTTATAAATATGACTTTTTACTCATTTTTCCCGGTGCTTCTTCTAAATCTCGACCTAGTTACATTTGACAGTTTTTCTTTTGTCCAGTTTCTTTGCCAATCGTTGCTTTCTAAATTATTCGGTCGAGTCTATCATTCAGTCTCTCCACAATAAGTCAATCACATTTTGACAGAATCCTCTATTAACAGATGCCGACAATCATTTGATTTAATTTATGTTGGCAATCAATTGATGCCTTTAAGGAAACAACACAATTGAAGTGATTTGATTAGACTTTTCTATTCTCTGCCACTTAACCCAAATGATTTTGCTGACCTTTAACCTATTTGTTACTTTTCCTCTTTGGTTCTGTTATCAAGTTGTTCAATTGATGTTTGTAGCTATCAATAAATAAACAACGAATTGTTTTGCTGTTTGTGTCATTGTAATTTAATTTACATGTCATGGATGGCATTACTTTACATATCGTTACAGCTTGGTTTGTTACACTCGATGTAATTTAGTGTAGTGTTACGTCAATTCCAGTAGTATTTGCGATATTATCACTGTTTTCATGCAATTGCCACATTCTATGTATTCCACTTGTGATTGTGTTGTGTTGAACCCATGCAACAGATACAATTGCTGTAATCGTTTGATTATGCTGTATTACGGCAGTCGTGAAGTCAGGTTACAATACCTATAAAGTTCTTGCCACTCCAGAAATGAGACATTGTATAACTGCTTTGCTTAATCATTGTCTATTTTACTAATATGAGCCACAGACACAATGTAATCATTTCTGATGTGTGGATTTCGATTACTGCTGTAATTCAAGTGAAGTTGAAAGTATTTCTTCTTCTTTTGCTCTGTGATCAAATTGAGTCTCGTTCTATTTAACTGAATTGGGTTTTGTTGGGATGTTAGTAATCGTGGATTTTCTGCCGTTTAGTTTGTAAAATTGTTCTTTTGAAATGTCGTCAATGGTTTCAGGGAAGAAGCAGTTTATGGTAACTGAATTCATCCCTTCCATCTGATTTGTTTCGTTAGGAAATCTTTCTGTCCAGATTAATGTTTTGTCGCAGAATTGCTGGGAAGCAATTTGTTTAAATCTGTGCAGTAAATCTGTGCATTTGGTTTTGAGGCAAAAGATCTTGAAACACGAACACTTTAGTTGCTCTAATTTTCTCCTTAATGTTTTCAATTACATAACTTTAATTCATGCATTTTTTTAGAGTCTTGTTTTATGTTGTGATGTCTTGTTTCTTTCTTGTTGCTCATTCGATTGGTTTTGATGATCCAGTTGTTGCATTGTGTCTTACGTTTGTGCATTAATTATAAACAGGCTCTATAGAAGTTGCAAAGTATCTCATTAGTTCTTGATCTGCTGTTGTGGAGAATTGTGGACACTTGAAATATCTCTTTCAACTGATGACCTTTTAACCCTTTAACAACTGAAAGCGACTAGGAGACTAGGGCTGATTTTTCGTTAAACCACTGGGAATATGGGGACTTGTGCAAGAAATCCTTTCAGACGACAGTAGCTTTTCTGTCTGTTGGATTATCTCAGCGGACGATTCCTCTGCTTTCTCTCGTCCAATGAATATATTGACCTCCAATATATTTTCACTTACCTTACATCTCCATATGTTTATATAGCAACTTTTAATGTATCTTTGTCCTTGTGTTTTATAACCAACTAAACATTAACGATTGCATTGAAACTCTGATCTTCTTCTAGCGATGAGAATTTGATTGCAGAAGGACTTTACCACCAATCAACTGTTTCTCTTTTTTATTTAGACTGCATTTTATTCATGTGAGATGTGTTTAACTTCGCTTTTAAATAAGGTCCAACGATTGTTTGGAAGGTCTGCAACGTGTCCGGAATGTCTTTTCCTAGGATGAAGAAACCGTGTCCTCTGCGAATGAAGATCTTGTTCGGTGGATAGGGGTTGCGACTGGCCACTTCCAGAAGTGCACGGAGGTCATCTGGGGTGGAAAACATCGTTTCCTCCTCGGAACAGGGCAAGGCAAGGCACTTGGCATCTTCAATTGAATCTAAGGAATGTCCGTGTAATGTGGCCATTGGAACATCGGACCAAGCGAACTGCTTGTGCGCCTTCAGGATGCAGTAGTGCAAAGGGGTATCAGAGGTAGGAAGAATCGACTCGCTGCTGGAATAATATTCCGCCGACCAGGTTTCCGGGTCAAACCGTGTCACAATACAAGAGTCTTTCTCCGGGTGGATTTTTTCTCCGACCGTCTTTCCTGATTTGCTGACGAGAAGATGGCATTCCTGATCGTCGGTTGCGATCCACACAGATCCATTTCCAGCTAGTTTTCCATCGGGTAAAACAGGAGTGGCACCACTTTCTTGGAGGATTGTCAGGGCATCTGCCAACTGTGCTGCAGCCGTGCGGAACACGCTACTCGAGGATAAACCATGAAAATAGTCTGCAATAGACCCACGTCGCGTCAGACTGAACTTCACCCTTGGACCTCCCTCAGCAAGAGATTGGCTCTCCAGTTTAGAAGTTCTTTAAAATCTAATCCTTGAGAAAAAAAGCAAATAGTGCACATTAGAGCCAACCGGCATCAGATAGGTGCGGATGTGAAACAGATCTACAAAAAGGGCTCCAGATTATTTATTTATGAGCGCTGTGTCGAATGAGGAGGGGTTTTCCCAAAGGTGGGTAGACCAGATCAGGTCAAGGTTCGGTTTTCAGTAGCTGTTGTGGTGGGTGCTGTTTTGGGCGAAAGTTAGAGTCGTAGCATCGGATGAGTGGGGCCATGAATGAGTTCTTGAGAAGGTTAAAGGTCGCATCGTTCTATTTAATCCCAGTCTGTGGTGGACATTGTGTTTATACGGTGATCGAGCGCAGCCGGCCAAAGGTAAACATTATCATCAGTTCTATCTCCTCGCCTTAACTGCCAAAACTCATCTTACATAATGCGACCTGATTACAGTTTGGCTGCGTCAACGGTTGTTGTACATTATACACTGGCGATATAGAAGTAAATTAATTACTACAAATATTGTTCCAAGTCAGGATCAACCAAAATCATCGAACCCGAAAACGCTGAAAAGGCCAAAAAAGCCAGATTCCCGAAAACAGCAATGTACTATTGAAAAACGCTTAACTGTTTCAAAACAGCACAATTCATTCATCAAATCAGCTTCTACAGGAATTCTTTTCACCGATCCAGCTTCTATTTAAGCAGAATCTTTTCATAAATCCAGCTTCGTCTTCGATGCATCGGGTTTCGACGATTCGCTGCGCAACCTTTATTGCCGATACCGAAATCGTTAACCACACTAGCACACAATGTGGTGTTTGTTCGGAAGAAGATGCACTTTTTATCATCAAAGTACATAAACCATTGCGCCACGTGTGCGTTGAAAACCACACAACAAAATAATACACAGCGAAGAGTGGAGACCTAAGAATGGTGGAGACTGATGAGTCTATGGGATAGTGTGGAATCAGAGACGTGATTTGTTATATCTATGCACTTCCATATTAATACAGTTCAATGTCTAAACAAATTATTGTCTATACCTATTTCTGATCTGGGCAAGCATCGTAATAAACAGGCATGTAATGTAATGTAATGTAAATCCTCGAAAATTTCTCAGCGCCCACAAAAGCCAGGTCAGACAGACCAGCTTATTCACCGGCGCTATGCCAAATCAAGTCCGCAATAGCCAATCCTCTCGTTTCCTTTCGGTGCCAGGTCGAAATCCAGGCAGTCAAGCCGAGGAGACAGCATGGTGCTACGGTGGTAGTCGATGATGAGGGTGGTCATGTGGTGGCACAGGAGTAGAATCTGGACAAGACACATTGAAGAGTTCGGTTTTTAGTCGTGAATGGAAAGTAGCAGAGGATAATGCATCTTGAGGTCTTGAGTTATTTAGCGCTGGTGTTAGTCGTAATCGTAATCGTAATTTCAGCATTTCTACAGCGCCCGCGGGAACCAGCTTATTCACAGGCGCTTAATCAAAACAGAATCGATAGGCAGGGGGTCAAATCCAGAGAGTCAGGGAGGCAGACAGGTAGACGGCTAAGGTGGATGGTGTTTGAAGTTGAAACGGCGAGGGAGATAGGAGGAAGATGAGGAATCAGGATAGGATTTGCGAAAGAGCAGTGCTTTAAGTTGCGAGTGAAAATGCTGTGTGGAG
Organism: Bimastos eiseni; assembly: GCA_959347315.1. NCBI lineage: Eukaryota > Metazoa > Annelida > Clitellata > Crassiclitellata > Lumbricidae > Bimastos > Bimastos eiseni. The sequence continues at coordinate 35,278,886 of OY365813.1, forward strand.
ATAGCAAGAGGTGAGGTGTTTGTTAATTCCTAGGACGGGTCGGATGTTTGTCTTAATGCTGGAGGGAGTTTGTTCCAAAGAGGCGGGACAGCAATGGCTATAGTGGAGCGATTTTCAAATTTCAGTGATGATGTGACGGGAGGGCGAAGTAGTGTGAGGGTGGAAGAGCAACGGGTTGAACGATGTAGCTGAATCGTGAACAACTGACGGAGATATATGTGGGCTGTAAGGATTGCAGTGTGTTGTAGGTGAGTAAAATGACCTTATATTCGATCCGTTCAGGTATTTTGAGCCAGTGGAGGGATTTGAGGACAGGAGTGATATGATGATATGGTGATGCTTTGGGGGTCTTGGTGACAGCACGGGCGAGAACATTCTGAATGACTTGGAGGCGATTTAATTGGGTGGTGTCTATATGTAGGAAAATGGAATTACAGTAATCCAATTCAGCGTGAACAATTGATGAGGCGATTGTGGATGCAGTTTTGGAGTCAAGTATAGGACGGATTCTACGAAGATCACGGATGCGCATGAAGCAAGAGCGAGAATGATGGGTGATGTGATGAGCGAAGCTAAGGTTTTGGTCGAAGATTATGCCCAGGTTGCGGACAGGAGAATTTGCAGTGAATTTGTGGGTGGATGCAGAATCAGGGTTGAGAGAAATAGTGGGATCAGGAATTTTCTTCAGTTGCTCACGGAGACCAATCAGAATGAATTCGGTTTTGGAGGGGTTCAGACAGAGGAGATTTGAGGTCATCCAGGATGAGATTTGAGTGACGACATGAAGCAGATTATCAATGGAGTTGGAGAAGCTGGATGGAGAGAAAGAAATGAATAACTGCGTGTCGTCAGCGTATAGATGATGGTCAACCGAGGATGCGCTAATAAGTGAACTGAGGGGGGTAGTATAGAGTCTGCCTCCTCTGACCTGGAAACTATTACCTCCCATTGACTATCTTTTGGACAACCGATCTGAATTGATGCAGCACTCGTGTTAAGCTGGTGCCCTGCGCTTGGTTTTCAGATGGCGCTTTATAAGTTTTAAGATTACGATTACGATGCTCTCTCTGATAATGTGATTACTGTTTAAATAAAATTACTCCCAGTGTCCTCCAAAATGACTCAGTGCTTCGAGAGATTTGACAACTGCGCCGATGATTAACTTTGCAACAGCTAGAGGGCGACAAAACAGAAGTTGGTGTATTTCGGTCATGTCATGCGAGCCAATGGGATGGAGAAGGAGATATAATGCTGGGTTGTGGTGATGGCGTGAGGAGAAGAGGGCGTCCTAAAGTGAGGTGGATGGATGACATACATGACAGCGCTGAGTCTGGAGGAGTTGAGGGAGGCAGTGAGAGACAGAGGACAATGGAGATTGGGTAATTAATCGTTTTAGCGTCCCAAATTCCGGCCACTGTTACACTACTTAGCAGAAGCCGGATTGATGAAAAGAATCATGCCGAAGTAAAAGCTGGATGTGATGAAAAGAATCATACATTAATTATGTATACTCAAAACATTGCTCTTTCGCAAATCCTATCCTGATTCCTCCTATCTCCCTCACTGGTTCAACTCCAAACACCATCCACCTTAGCCGTCTACTTGTCTGCCTGTCTGACTCTCTGGATTTGACCTCTGCCTATCGATTCTGTTTTGATTAAGCTCCTTTTTATAAGCAGGTTCCCGCGACTTCGCTTGTGGGCGCTGTAAAAATGTTGAGAATACGATTACGATTACATAAATAGAAAATGGATGTGATGAAAAGGCTCTTGCGTAAAGGGCCTAAATGCTCGATTGATGAAAGAATTATGTGATGAAAAAATCGTGTTTAGTGGAAGCTGGACGGAATGAAAAATTCGTGTTTAAATAAATTAAATGGAAGCTGGATTGATGAAAAGTATTATATTGATGTCACAACATGCAACCATGCACGACGCCGCCATAATCAGGTGCAATGAATTTGTGACGCTAAAACGATAAAGTGGATCAATTTGTGACGCTAAATTAACGATAAATTACCGGAGAAAGTTTATTGTCATGATCGCTAGAGTTCCACGAACTGACGGCACAAGGTGACAAGAGGATCCTCCAAACGTGCTCGGAGCAAATATGGATCGGACCCATGGTTGCTAGTCTATTGGTCCTGAAAGAAATCAAGGTGCAAAACTCAATTAAGTATGTTTACGTGGCGCATGTGGTTTTAATAGTCGATAAGAGATTTAACACACTTTACGGTTCATTGTGGCTTTTATGTCGGTTTCTATTTACGATCGTTAAGTGCTGCTTTAGACATTTGTATTTCATGTTTGCGATAAATCGACGGCTCAAGCTTCGCCTAGAAATCATGTGTTTCGTTGAAGGGGTGTTTCGATAAGTTTGTGCCCTACCCTGGATTTCGAGTGGCTTGACGATCGTGATTATTTTTGAAGCAATGTTAATTTTGTATCAAAGTTATTTCAAACCTGCTCCAGGTTCTGCAATGACGCGGACTATTGCTGCTATGAAATCGAGTCTCAATTCTCATCGTTCCTGATACGAATCGGACCTCGATAAACAACGCCGCAATGAATTCCAGGATTTGTGTCCACTTTATGAAACTCTGGCGAACTAAATCGACCGATTCTGTTACTTCTGAGACAAGTTTGCATCGTTGCCTTGGTATCTGTGATCTCGTTATCATAGGAATCGGTGCAATGGTTGGATCAGGCATTTACGTCATGACAGGATTTGCCATTCACAACCAAGCAGGTCTCTTCTCTACACTACAAACAATTTGTGTCTGTATAGCTCAAAGATATCAAATAACAGTGATGCTATTGGTAAACTTAGTTTATTTACAAAACAAATCATGTTTGAGTTAATAGAAGTGCATGAGTTCAATCTTCCTCTTCTTCTTCCTCCTCCTCCTCCTCAACTGTTTCTGTTCAGGAACCGTGAGGAAATCACAGAAACCGTGAGGAAATCACAGAAACCGTGAGGAAATCATTCACTCACAATTGCTTTGCGCCATCAATTGATGATTTGTCATTTTATAGTGGCGCTTAATAAATGAATGATAATAATTATAGTAATATTTATGTTTTTATTTCTGCAGGGTTTAAAGGACTACTAGAATTTTTCAGATTAGCATGCAACTATAATTGATTATTTAATTGATGATGCTGTTATCTATCTAATAACTTCCTTCAATAGTAGCTAGTGCTATCATGGCCAATGATGTGCTTGAAATGGACAATCACAAATAAAACATATAATAATTGTTGTTGCAATACATTTTCAGTCACTGGATGTTATTAGATAGATAACATCACAATGTATGTCTTTGCCAGCTGCATTTTGATGGGTGGCCATTCTTACTAAATCAATCTTAAATTGATATATATGAGTGAATATATATATATATATATATATATATATGTATATATATATATAAATAAGTTTCTTTCGTATATGTGACAGAATTCTCATTTATTCAAAACCTTTCTTCTCAGTTAATTACTTGAATTCACACTACAATACGTTACATGGTTTTAGGTCCAAGCACAGTCATTTCGTTCCTTTTAGCCGCTCTCGTTGTTCTGATGATCGCAGCCTGCTTCACTGAAATGGCTTCCAAGCTCCTTAAGACGGGATCCTCCTACCTCTACCTCTATCTTACGATCGGAGAGTTTCCGGCTTTCGTGACTGGAGTTTCTGCAATGATAAGTGAGTGACTGGAGAGGAAGAGTGCTTCAAGGTATTTGGTTCTGTTTAATGTCTAATGAGATGACCTCCTCGTGACCCTTCGGTTGTTGTGACAATTTGTTGGGAACCGTATTGTGATGACCTGCTGTACAAAGTGTACTTGTATTATCTCAATAGGAAGTTCACTTTCCTTCTGACTTTTTCATACAATGCTTAAACAATACAATGACTTGTAAACTGAAGAGGAATATTGCCGTTCTGTTTCTGGGTGTTTGACACTGTGTGTTCACTTAGAAGTCTTAGAGTCAGTGATATTTTTTAGATTTTTGAAGGGAATGCATTCATGATACAAAAGTGCAGATAACTTTATAAAATCACTAACAACATCTTCTACCTATAGCCGTTGCCTCAGGCTGACCAGTCCTTAAAGGACCGCTTCTTTGCTTCTTCTTGATGCGCCTTTGGCTGCATATGCAGAAGAAAGATAATCATATATATATGAGGAATGATGAGAGACAAGAGTTTGAACAGAGGGTGTGTTGGGGCCCTGTGCAAAGATCACCAGAGATGTAATGTATTGGTGAGGATAACTTCTATAATGTCAGGTTCTATTGACTGTATGTGTGTGAATGCTGTTTGTCTTCTTCTGTCAGTGTCTTGTTTGAGCGGAGGGGTGAACGCCAGAGCCTGGAGCTTCTACTTCGATTCATTGTTCAGTGGCGCCATCTCTAACTTCACCATCACACACATTGCAGAGTGGAAAGTAGGAGCACCAATCGCAAGGTATTTCTCCTCTTATCTAATCTCATCTAATCTCATCTAATCTCATCTAATCTCATCTATTCAGAAGAGCTTCTATTGTTGTAATCTCTGTTAGGGTTAGGTACTGACAATGGTGGTGATGATGATAATCTGGTAATCTAATCTAATGCATTCTAGTCTAATCTTATCCGAATGTATTCTATTGTTGTAATGTCTGTCCCAGAAGTAAGTGGTGATGCCAACAGCTGCAGTGGCTGAGTTGTGGTCTTATTACAGCAATTTATATATTTCCCCTTCATGATTGCCTACTCAGAGGCGACCTATATAAAGGCACAACGATTTTTACACATTTATTGGCTGTTTAGAATACTTTGTAATACAACTCTGTTTGATATATATTTTGCCCTCTTTTGAAAGGGGTTCAGAAGTGTCCACATGACCATAGGGCTACACATTGATGATGATGATGATGATGAGGAGGAGGAGGATGATGATGATGACGATGATGAGCAATAATAGTGAGTTAGGGAGTTGCTCAGAATCCTTACTCAGTGACTAATCCTCTACATTGAATAGTTATTCCATGAGAGGCTCTATATAAGTCTAGTAATAGACTACACCGTCCCACGAAACTACAGTATGGCTATCGTCACAGAGCGTCATTTGGATCTTGAGTAGAGAGGGTTATTGAAGAAGCTTTTAAATTGTGACTTTTAGTCATTTTTAACATTTGATTTGATGGTTATTAGCATTTACTTTGATCACATTACCCTTCTTTGCACACTTGGTCCCATCGCACAAAACTATTGATACCCTTCACATGAAACAGCTTTTCATAATTAAGAAACAGCTAATTAACCTTAAATTGTTAATTATATTCTCTGGAATTATTTTTTTTCTTAGATATCCTGATTTCATCGCAGTCTTCGTTGTTCTTGTTCTTGTCGTCGTTGTTTCTCTTGGCGCGAATTTCATGACAAGGTTTTCTGCTGTTTTTGTCGTCATCAACGTCTTTGTACTCATTCTGGTGACGATCTGCGGATTCGTCTTTGGAAACCTGGAAAACTGGACACGGAACAGCACTTCCAGTTTCTTTCCATACGGATTGAGCGGAACGATTCAGGCAGCGGCCGTGTCCTTCTGGGCGTTTTCCGGTTTCGAGACGATCTCGTGCGCGGTGGAGGAGACCCAGTTTCCACAGAGGAACATTCCGATCGCAACCGGAGTGACGATGCTTGTCGTGACCTTGCTGTATGTAGGAACGACCTCTGCACTCAGCCTCATGGTTCCCTACTCTGCATTGAGCATCACCACTCCCCTAGCATCGGTCTTCGATGATATAGGGCAGCAGTGGGGTCGATACGTCATATCCATAGGAACCCTCTGTGCTTTCACCACGGCCATTCTCTGCAGCGTCTATAGCTTCATGAGGTACGCATTGGCAATGGCAGAGGATGGACTTCTCTTTCCAATCTTCGCAAAGGTCGATTCTCGTACAAAGGTTCCGATTATTTCCGCCATCATCTGTGGATTGGTCGAATGTTTTGTTGCGCTTTGTCTCAATATTCAAGACATGATTGCCTTCAGTGTGAATCTGTTGCTCCTCACTTACTGCTCTGTCTGTGCCAGTGTCATCATCCTCTGCTACTGGCCAAGGACAAACGCTGGAGCCCCGGATGACGCGGGATATCTTCCACTGACCGGAGTAGAGTCCGATGAAGACGACATTGACTCCGAGTCGACAGAGTCACGTCGGTTGCGTTCGGCCGAGGAAACTGTTGCAGAGACGGGTTGTATTGGAGGAGGAGAGGATGCAGTGAACCGTGAAGGATGCTCTATCGATGGAACTGGAGACAAAGGTTGTAGGACGGAAGATAATGGATGCACGATTGAGCACACATCTACAAAGAATGGCACCGATGTTGAAGAGGAAGAGAGAGTCACACGTAGTGCTACGAACAATGGCTATGATAAAGAAGCACCGGATGACAGTGTAACGCCGAATGACAATGGTGCATTGTCTTCAGATCGGAATCGTCTACTCGCTGTTTCTGTGGATGAGACAGTGGGATATCTTCGAAGCACCTTTGTCTGCCTGGCGCCTTGTATTGTCTTCAAGAATGGAAAGTGTGCAGTGTTTGCGCTTGCGATGATGTTGCTCTTCATGCTCGCTCTCTCGTTCTGTATTACGTATGCGATACAGCCTCTGGAAAGCGGCGTCTGGTGGGCGATCGTTCTTCTGACCGCTGCTGTTCTTGGCGTTGTCATCTTCATGGGTGTCATCTGTGTTCATCGACAGACCTACGAGCAAGTCATACTCAAGGTATGTGAGCAAGTCATATTCAGAGTAGGTGAGCAAGTCATATTCAGAGTAGGTGAGCAAGTCATATTCAGAGTAGGTGAGCAAGTCATACTCAAGGTGTGTGAGCAAGTCATATTCAGAGCAGGTGAGCAAGTCATACTCAAGGTATGTGAGCAAGTCTTACTCAAGATGTGTGAGCAAGTCATTTTCAGAGTGGGTGATAAACTGATAATAAGTTAAATCCATTGCATAAAAATTTTTGATTTTTTTAAATCCTTAGGAATCATTTGTACCTCATAATTGTAATATTTATGATAATACTAGTAATAATAATAGCAGTAGATGACCTACGATGTTCGGTTGTTTTTGTAGCTGCACTGTATTCCACTCGTGCCTTCGCTGGGTCTCGCTCTTTGTGTTCTACTTCTCGTTGTCAATGCAACGTTGTCCAGTTGGATCGGTTGCATTATCGTCCTTCTCTTTGGTAAGTATGTCAACATTTATTGACAGCAGTTGCACATTCACCCGTTCTATATCATTGGTATTATTACTATTACTGCTAACACTTGCAAATCACTGCAGAGCTATTGTGGTTCCACCTCTTTAGAACAAACTCCTTTCTCCAGTATTAAGACAAATATCCATCCTATAAACTAACCAAGACCTCACCTCTTCCTATCTCTCTGCATAACTATTTCACTCACAACTTTCCCACAGTTTCTTCAGCTGATTTCTCATCTTTTCCTCCATCTCCATCGTCGTTTCAACTCTGGACGCCATCCATCTTAACCTTTCTGACTCTCAGAGGAATGTTCAAAATGGTAATCAACAGGAGATTTGACTCATATAGTACATAGTACTGTAACGGTTCAGAGGTACGCCTACCTAGTGTCTGCCTACCTAGTGTCTGCCTACCTAGTGTCTGCCTACCTAGTGTCTGCCTACCTAGTGTCTGCCTGCTGTAGTGTCTGTCTGTTGTGTACATCTGTCTACCGTGCTCTTTCTACTGTGGTATCTACCTGTTGTATACGCTTATCTACTATCTATTGTAATCCATCTACTATCTACTGTAGATATCTACTATCTACTGTCTCCTATCTACTGTGTATCATCTACTATCTACAGCAAGTTAGTATAAAAGAGAGGATAGTCAGTCGAGTAGAGAGTTCGCCTGGAAGATCGTCGTCGTCGCCTGGGAATCGTCGTCGTCTGGAGATCGTCATCGGGGAGCCTTGTAGATTCGGCTTCGGCCTTGCAGTCTCGGCGCCTAGGAAGCACGAATAGTCGTCGTGGCTTGCGATAGTCGTCATGGATATAGTCGACGTAGATTTGCGATAGTCGCCGTCAGCCATGGACGTAGCGTTGCAATTACTCGTTAGTTATCGACGTAGGGCGTATTGAGGGGGTGAGATACGGACTGTTTCCGAATGGGCGCTACAGAAGTATTGTTTTCTGTTGGACATTAAATGAGGATTATCGAACAAGCGTATCTTATTCCAGGCATCATCCAGAAGGAGCTATTTAAACCTTAAATGGTTAGTCTTCAGCAAACCACTGAAGCCTTACTCAGCGGACTGCAACTCGAACTACCCCCATATCGGACGGGGCTGCAAGTCGTCATCCTGGTCATTGTCGAATAGGCCCCGTTCCGTTACAGTACCATTGCAATTGGGTATATTTATGGTTAATTATAATAAATTAATCTGCCATTAATTGTACTTCTTTCGTTGTCTTTAGTTGCATATTGTGTTTTTCTTTCCAGCCTCCATTCTCTACCTTTCCTATTCCGTTCATCACAGCAAACTCAACAGTCACGTGATGTCTTCATCATAGAAATGGATCCCACGTCATCGTAATTCAGAATCCAAGGACAGTTCAAAAGAGGAAGAGAGTTATGCAGAAATTCTAATTATGTCGGCAGCCATTGAAGGGCAATTAAGATTAATTAATCAAAAGAACTTGTTAAATGTCATTCCGTCTTGTGATTAACAGTATCAACATGATTTTTCCATTAGGTCTACTGGCGATGAGATCAGCCTCAACCTTTGGAACAGTGTTTGAGCTTCTGGAAGGGGAAGGATGGATCGAGGGAGTACGTCTTCTGTGCTATGTATATTTTAGACGATGTGATCAACTGAGCTGTTTCCAAGAGCCGACCAATTTTCTCTGCCGTATTTGATTCTGCATTCACTCACACATTCACTGCAAATTCTCCTGTCCGCAACCTAGGCATAATCATTGACCAATCATTGATCATTGCTTTGCTGATCACATCACCCATCTTTCTTGCTTCATGCATATCCGTGATCTTCGTAGAATCCGCCCTATGCTTGACTCCAAAACTGCATCCACAATCGCCACATCAATAGTTCACGATAAATTGGATTACTGTAATTGCCTTTTGCTCAACATAGACACCACCCAATTAAATTGCTTCCAAGCCATTCAGAATGCTCTCGCCCGTGCTGTCACCAAGACCCCAAAGCATCACCATATCACTCCTGTCCTCAAATCACTCCACTGGCTCAAAATACCTGAACGGATCGAATATAAGGTCATTTAACTCACCTACAACACACTGCAATCCCCACAGTCCACATATTATTTATTTATTACTTAAATTTGATACCGCCCTTCTTCCAACATTTATTGCTCAGAAGTGCACACACGCCTCGACGGCGCAATTGTAGTTGTAGGCCTACTGCAGAGCAATTGTGAGCGAAGGACTTGCTCAAGGTCCCTACACCTTGTGACTCCCCGGACGAGGGTCGAACCCGCTCGCTCAGCGCACACTGAGTGTTACGGGCTGACTGTTCTAACCGATCGGCCACTGTGACATATCTCCGTCAGTTGTTCACGATTCAACCACAATGTCATTCAACCCGTTCCTCTTCCAAACCCTCACTCTGCTTCGTCCTCCCATCACTTCATCACTAAAATTTGCAAATCGTTCCATAGCCGTTAATTGCTGTCCCGCCTCTTTGGAACAAACCCTCTCCCGCATTAAGACAAATATCCGATCCGTCCTACGAACTCACAGACACCTCACCTCTTGCTACCTCCCCAAAGGTCTTTCACTCACAACTCAAAACACGGCTATTTCGCAAACACTTCACCATTTAAATTTTCTTACATCAATACCAGCGCCTCGTTGTTTATCATAGTTCTGGGCACCAGATTATTCACGCTCATCAACTCTGACCTTGAAGGCCGCTACCGATTGGTCTCGGCCGTTGCGGCTCCACTAAGGGAGGAGATTCTTACATCAATACCAGCACAAGGCGTGCAGTACCTAGCCCACTGAGATAGCGGCCCATCCTAAGTGTAGTTCAGACTGGCCCAATATTAGATGAAACTGAGGTTAAGGTTCGATCTACGAAATCCGTATTTTGAATTCAATCGATCGTTACAGAACTGACAGTTTACTTACTTACTCTGCTGGCTATTTATACGACGTTTCATCCGTGCGCCATCTTAATTATTTCACAAATCGGTTGAGGAAGTTGATAAAAATCTTGAAAAATTGAAATTGAGTCATAGAATAGAAAGGGACGAATATACAGTTATTATATGTATGTTATCAGAATTATTCTAGATTTAACATTTCTGCCAGCTGAACGTGGATTTTCACAGCTAACGCTTAAAGTGCTGACACTGTTGGCATCTGTAAGAAAGCGGAGGTGGCATAATTGGCATTCAGTAACTTCTAGAGTATGCATAAATAATAAACAATTCTGGTCGCCAGTCTTATTGGCTGTATTCAAAAGCAACATAGAAAATAAAGCTATCAGTGCAGTTAATCGCATTATCGTCGAATTTAAGCAAGCTTTTGGCCTTGCTCTTGCGACATGCTAGTGTTGGTACTATCAAGGGTGGAATACCGAACAAGAAATTTAATTCTTGACACTATGTCCTTATTGCCGGCAGCGATTAAAACGCCCAACCCTGATTATTGTATTTGGAAATTGTATAGGCCTACACCAAAACTCTAGAATATTGACTACCTTTGGTTACCGTTTTTCAGAGTAAAACTGAAACGATGTCGGACGAAGAAATTGGGTATAGACGCGAATCCCATCATTCGCCGAGAGACAGGTGAGCATTGGCCTAAGTTAAATGTCTAGGACAGGGCATTGGACAATTTAAAATAGTTTATTTTGTCCGTATTGCTTGTCATGGTGGTTAAGATTTTCTTTCCACTCCTTTATCATTACAGAGCATGCTGAAAGATATGAACTTCAGATTCAATGGATAATATTGATGCATAGAATGGATTTTTCAATTTGTTTTCCTGTTCCATGCCTCTCCATTCTTTTTCTCCACCTCTCATAATTTCTTGTGGCAGGATTGACATGAAGTGCATTTCATGTAAGTGTTGAGCTGCATTTTGACCGTTACAGAGATCGTCGGAGTCGGGATCACGACAGAGACAGACGCGATAGAGACCGATCGACATATGATGATCGACGATCGAGAGACAGAATGGGCGAGGATCGAGACAGATCATACAGCAAGCGTGATCGACATTACAGCGATCGTCAAGAGGATAACGATTCATTGAAGGATGTTGTAAGTCATGTATCAGTCGATCCATTGTATCACAACATTTATTCACAATTATTTTGTTAATTCTTCTTATTCATTCATTACAAGGATTTATATAGTACCCCGTCAAGGCTACCACTCATGAGTGCTCCAGACCCCAGCACGTCTGAAAAGAAGAGTGTTGAGGAGAGAGTATAAGAAGAGTCAGAGTGGACCCTATGTGTCAAGCACAACGGTTACTGTGCATTTAATAGGCGCACTATCTAAAGCATCAATCAATGGCGCTGAGCAATTGTGAGTGATGAACTTCCTTAAGGTCGCTACACAGTAACCGTCTCAGAAGGCGATTGAACCCATGTACTCTCTCCAGGTCTTATCTTAACTTATTTCATCTATTTCAATTTCGGAATTTCTATAATTTAGACGGAGGTCGCTGACAATTCATATGAAGCTGATGACTCGTATTATCGGCGGCCGAGATTTGCGGCCAGCAATACGAACTCTGGGAAAGGTCGATGGAACGACAGCATTCCCAACAACATCATCCTCGTGAGAGGTCTTCCAGATGAAGCGGATGAAAATGACGTCAGTGTTTTCCTTTTATCATCCATTTGTTACTAGCTCTAAATGAATCTATGATGTGACCATTCTATGCATTTCTCAGATGCAGATGCCATCTCACTCTTATTAATTACCTACCTACATAATGATGTATCTACCTTCTTACTGATTTACCTTACTACTTATTAAAACTCACCTACCAACTTACCTACATATTAAATTTACTACTTATCTGCCTTCATACTTACTCATTGATCACTTACCTACCTACCTACTTTTTAATTGCCTTCCTTCATATATGGGTTACCCGTAAAGTAATGGATAACACTGGGGCACAGAGCGGAGGAACCAAGTTCGATTCCCATATTCTCCATGATGTTAATTAGTCCTTCTTTTGCTAGGCTGCAGCGTAGGTTTGATCAGATATGGCTGCTGATATTGTCAGATTCGCCTCCTGTAATAACTTGTCATCATCCGTTCATACTATACTTGGAAATTTTAACGACTATTATTATTGTTAATAGCTGGGAACCCGGTGTTGCATGGGTTGAGACAGGTTTTTGACCATGGAGAGCAGGAAGACTGCGACTGCGGGGTTCACCAACCCCTCTACTGGGTGTCCCACGTGTTCCCCAAGCCAACGGCAAAGGTTTCGAGTTAATAGCTCTAAAACGGTGCAAATGCATAGCCGGACAGAGACACAAACACACATGCGTGGGCACACACACACAGAATTTTATCTTTATTTATATAGATTTCTTGTGTGCCTCCATATTATTTATGTTAATTGTCTACATACCCATTTGCTTGTTGATTGCTTCCCTACCTATAGACATGTCTACAACGTCTTATCTTTGAATTGCAGATCATCAATGAGTTTGCGAGGGCTGGCGTGACAGTGAAGGATGTCCGATTGATGAGAGGAAAAGACACAGGTTAGTCTGTTTGGCCCCCTATGTAGTTGGTCATCGTTTCTGATGAGAGAGATCCTCATCTTCGTAGTCGGCATCTTCTTCGTCGTCACCGTATTTGTTGTCTCAGTGATTGTTCTTTGTATTTCTGCTTTGTCTGACCTGTCTTCATGACTGTTGATTCTTCTTCGCAGGACTGTCACGAAGATACTGTTTTGTCGAGTTTCATACGGTTGCAGAGTCTCAATACTGGATGGAAGTTCACCAGGTAATGACGACGAATGGCGCTGATTGGATAACAGGAGGCAGTGGTTGGTTAGGATCTCTAGGGACTTTGTGGTGTGGGGAGAACTTATCAAATAGCAGAGCCTTCTTCTTGATGCATTCTCAAAGTTACTCATACACACATGATGTTTTAAATCCAGAATTAGAAATATTTAGCTTATTATGACCTGAAATTACTTTAATTATTGATTATTGATTGATAATAAACCTCTGAGAAGAGTAGTGTTTAACTTTACAGGTGTTTTGTATTCTAGCTTTTCTATAGTATTTCAACCATTTATTAGACTAGTATTAATAATAACTGTCAAACCGATGGAGTAAATTGCCAACAGTGATGGTTATTGGTTTGAGTGAAATAAGAATTTTACTGTGGATGGAAATTAAAAGTAATTTAACCGTAAGATTAGAACATTGTAAGTAACTAAATATATTGGTCTCCGGCTCCACACCCTAAATTCTCAGAGAGGTAATAGGATCGATTCGTTGCTCGAAAGGATCGTCTTTGTTGAAGGATTTCGATCCGATTGGTTGAGACTGTCTTCTGTGCCCATTCTGCTCAACAGGGAATGATGAAACTTCAGGACAAGTTCACTCTGAACATGTACTACAGTACGTCCAGACGCGGAAATATTAATACGATTACCGTGCCGGATACGTCGATGGTCGACTCATCCATGGACTGGATTTGTGCCAAGGTTAGCTCTATATTTAACGGTAGATTGTGGTAAGTTTCGCTGGCAGAACTGAGCCGTAAGAAAGGCAGGTTTGATGTTGTTTTGGGTTTCATTACAGACCTCGAGTCAGCGTTTGAACCCTGGTCTAGTGAAGTTGTCTGGTTTTCGTTGTCATTTGAAGACAGCAGGATTATAATAATTCAGTCGAATTGAAAATCATGTCCTACCATAACGCAACCTACACACCATTACCCCACCTCGTTCCCGGAATGCTATGAGGCAGTGCCACCCCTTCTCAGTGTCTGGTCCTGTGACATGGAATGGGCTCCCTGCCGTCCGTTGACAAATACCTATCAATCAGTCTGCCTTGTTTTTAACTACTCTTAACACTTCTGTTCTGGTGGGAGTGCTTCTGAGTAAAACTTGAAAGGGGCGCTATATAACATTGTAATAGTAATAATAATAAAAGGAGTTAAAAAATAATTTATTTCTCACTAATAATAATGATAATATCTGTAAAAAGTTTGACAGAAATTTGGTCGCAAGCTTGGTATCAAGTCTACATCGTTGTATTTGAGTATATTCTTAACACTGCACATCAAAATTATTGTAAATGGTGATAGATTGCTTCTGTTCTATCTTCCTTTGTGTTATTTTATGGATTTCCTTAAATGTGAACTGTGTGATTTTATGTTGTTTTCAAGCTAGCAGGTTTGTTGATTTTTTCAAGGAGTTTGATACTGGAGTGCATTGAAATGTTAGCTTATGGGGGCCACAGAATCTTGTGTTTGGCGGATTGTTTAGATGGTGAGAAAGTCTCAGGTTTGGCAGTTTCGAACATTCGATGTCGTCAGCGTCGTTTTTTAGCGATCGATTTGTTCGTTTGTTAAGCGTTGTTGAATATTTGAATTTTCAGTGTAGCTGTAAGAACTTCCAGAGGAGAAGTCACTGTCGTAGGTGCAACAATTCCCGAGAAGGTAACGGTCTATTGAATGATGGTTCGTCATGATAAACGGTTGTGAGTTCTACTCTATTCATTTGGTGTCTCTCGTGGTGTGGAAATGGTCTCTTGAAGCAGAGCATCTCTCTTTGCTATCGTTTGGTCGAGAAAACTTGCGTCAGGATGGGCCGCTGCCTCTTCGGAGTTTCTTACTTACATGCTTAGCTGGTGGTCCAACTGTCTCTTGTTCAGGCTTGAATTAATCCCTCCCACAGGATGGGTTTATTCAAGCCTATTAATTACGAAAGACCAGAATATACTCTTGAACATTTAAGTTTGCTTTCTACATCATTTAAAATCATTTTGGTGAGTTTTGTATTAGATAAACACATTGCAATTATTATTATATAATTACAATCTTAGCAGCACCTATGCATTATTAAAATGCATTTTTACAGAAAGACTTGATCTTTCGTTTAATGATTAGATAGTCGATGATTAGGTCGGATGATTTTAGGATTTGGGGTACTTTTGCTGATCCGTTTGGAAACATTTAACCAGATCGAGTGTCTGAATACTTGACTTGACACTGATTTCTAACTCGGGTTTGCGAGTACCAAGAGGTTTAATGATTGAGAGGAGTTGATTCAATGCCAACGGATTCACGTAGACGAAATAATATTTAAATCAGTTCCAGAACTCGTCGGGTTGTAGTTACTCTTCAAGGATCGGTTCGGAAGAGCGCTCAGAGCCTGTGCTCCGTGATCATGCTTGTTTCCTATTAAGTAAAAGCCATTGGTCAGTATTTTGAAATGTCACTCCGAAAAAATTGGTTGGATCTGCACAGTGGGTGAGTCAAGAGGAAACCGTTTTAGACATTTGTGTAGGCTTCAATTTCCAGACATTCGATCAACATTTATGGAATTCCTGGCACCATTTGACCTCTGAGAAAGAGGACCTACTGCAGTTCAGACACTAACACTCCACCAGTTCAAAGTTAGGAGATGACACTTTGAGAAACTGCTTTGGTGGATGTTGCTTCGAAGAAGAATGGAATGGAAAGAGCTGGAAAAACAGTCTGGACCGCTCCATGGCGGACAGCATCGTTTAGGCGTGGGAAGACTCGGCTGACTTCTCGTCTTCTCGCTTTGTCTGGCTACCGTTTGTTGTAAGCGATTGACAACAGAGTTTCTGACTCCATCTTGTGTCGTTTACTTTACTCAGAGTCCGAACGGGTGACGTCAGGCGACGGATTGGATCAGGTCGGCTGCAATCCTTGTAACAGTACGTCGCTCTTCTTCTCTCGCTTATATACGTTGCAGGCAATGTGTGAAACGAGAGCTTTTGTAAAATGCCTAGGCAATTTGTATAGCCCTAATCCTACCCTAACCCAATGCTAAGACTAGCCCTAGCACTGACCCTAACATTAGCTCTGACTCTAACCCTAGCCGTAAATGGGTGATTTTACAAATTGCCTGAAATTTAAAAAATCAAACATTTTACAAAATCTCTGTTTCACACATTTGCTGTAACATATATGTTGAATCTTAATCTGGTTTTAATTGACATGGATTGAATAATAATTAGGTATCATATGAATATGTTTAAGAAAGAAGAGTGGGAGCAGTTAGGTCGGTATTTGGGCTGTTGGGCCTGTGTTGAATGTTAATAATGTGATTTAACCCAATTAATAATACATAATTTATTGAATTGATTGTAATAAACTCATTGAGTTCATTCAGTCTGTTACTTGCCCAACAAAACTGTCGAATTCTCTGCTGTAAAACACAGAATGTATATTTCCTGAATTAGTTGGAAACTGCATAAATCAAGTGTTTCGTACCTTGCAGCACTTATTTTACGAGGACTGGATGGCTTAACAACTGAGGAGACCATCATTACCGCGTTGAGCAATGTGACGTCTCTTCCCCTAAAAAATGTTCGGGTCATACGAGACTTTATGACAGGGGCGAGTAATGGATTTGCATTTGTTGAAATGAACTCACTGAAGGAAAGCAAGGAGTTACTTGAGTACCTGGAAAGCCTGGAGAATCCTCTAGAGGTCGATGGAAAGGCGCTTCTCATTGCCTATGCCAAGAATACGTTCTCGACAGCGTACGTTCATGGGATTTCGTTTCTGCTGATGTTTTTTGAAAACCTAAATGCTATTGGTTTACATGCCTCTCTAGTTTATAATTACTCAAACCATCTGCCAATTTTTTACTGTTATTATATGGCATCACATGTAATTTGACAAAACCACCTTTGAAGAGAATGGTCTTGGAGCTTTACAGATAAGAAACAAACAAAGGCAGATGCAGAAAGAGACAGAGGCAGGCAGAGAGTTAGTCAGAGGCAGAGAGAGAGAGAGAGAAGCTGAGGAGTAGTTCATTTCACTACTCACCAGTAACACTTAGGTACTTATTCCAGAAGCATTGACATCTGTTATGTGTCTGGACTTTCTATGTTTTATTGGTCGATGCATTTATATCCACAACAGTGTTCTGCTGCTGAAGACATCCTCTGCCCATTTCGAACGCCCCCATTCGACGACTCTCCCCATCCATCCTCTGATCACACCCCAGACGTTTTCTGATTGCTTTCTGTTGTGTGTTGCAGATTGGCAACGATGGAGATGCAACAGCATAACCAGACGCAGTACATGCAACAGCAGGCAACGGTTGGAGGAGGAGTGGGGGGCTATCTGCCTCAACACCCTGACTACTCTCAACACGGCTATTATGATGTCAGTGCTTACTATTATCAGTCGACGTTACTACCTGATCCAAGCTCAGCGACACAGAGTTAGTACATCATCATGGATTGTAGATATCTGGCTTCGATGACCAATTGGGTTTTAGACCCATTACTTTTTCTATTCAATCAATCAATGAATTGGAACTACAATGGATGCTTCGACCATTGATTGGTACATTGTGCTCTAGAAGTAGTCTTTGATTTAAAATGAATTAACTGCAGTTGAATTTTAAAATCTTTATTATTGATTAACCTGATTAGCTGTCACTTTCTGTCTACTTCAAGTTACTATTATTGTTGTAACATTCTGACCTTATTACCTATGTTACTTCTTCAGTTCCATAAGCTTTTTTGCTTTTTGTGGATGTTATACTTATATTGTTACTTTTATTATATTTATATTGTTGTAATTACTGTCTGTGGTGCACTGTGGCTGGGTTTGTTGTACTCCTGAATTGGTTCTTGAAGGGATGCTATATCAATGTTCAGATTTAATGAAGAGAGTTTGATTTAAATGGTTGCCTTGTTGGGACCTTCAGCAAGTCCTTAACCACCCCATAATAGATGAATAAACAATGCAATTAATAACCATGATAATTGTAGTTGTGATTGTTTTGTCTGTTCAGTGGATTCTACAAACGCTGCAGCTGCTGTGGCTCAGGCGGCCATCATTCAATCGCAGCAGAAGAAGCATTCGACAGCAGCGGTCGTTGCTGCTCCTCCCGTCCTCAACAGACTGACACAACTGGTGACAACGATGAGTCCGGTCACCAGCGTGGCCTCTACCACAGCGTCGTCACAAGACTATCCTAAGTATCGTGAGTACCCCACGTACTGTCTTTTAGCTTGGGGTATCATACTACTGTGGCTTCAGGATAAGTCAAAGTAGCAGAAGGGGACTAGTACATTATTATATGTCTCAATGTACAAAGCTACTCTGTGACTTCAGTGTCATAGTTGTGCCCCAAGTATCCTAAGTTCCTCAAGTACTATCCAGCATACTATTCTGACTTAATTATTGCTGATTGTTAGAGCGGTTGACCCGTAACGCGTAGGAGGGACTACGGGTTCGACTCTCGTTCGAGGAATTGTCGTTTAGGGACCTTGAGCAACTTGTACTCAATATAAGTGCAATGTGTGTACTTCTGATTCTAATTATTGTGAGATGGACAATGTAAACTTACGATTGTATTGTATTCAACATATATTGTATTGTATATATTGTATTCCTGGACATATTCCAGGATTGGACGGAGTAGGTTGATTAACTAAGAGCTAACCATCAGAGTCTGTGAAATATCCCCAGTACCTTAGATAGTACTGCGTTGTAACCCAGTGTTGTTCTCTGCCTCATGTACTGTTAATAGTCTTGGGCGAAGAAATGTCCTACCGCTGCTGAAGGATGAGGGCAGCAACCAGTGTGTGTGTGTGTGTGTGTGTGTGTCTGCTGTCATTGTCTTCCGATGAAAGAGCTCTGTTTACTTCTCTTTTCTATCTATGATCAGCCGTTCCTGATGTTTCGACGTATCAGTACGAAGAGACGTCTGGTTATTACTATGACCCTTCAACCGGACTCTACTACGATGCATCCACTCAGGTCAGTCACCTCGGATTAAACAGTGGTCATCGTATGTATGACCTCTATTCTACCATATTAGGTGTGACCTTGTGCGCATTACAAATGTAATAAATAAATAAATATTACCGTCTCCTCCTTCCGTCGATTCCTGTGTAGGGCTGCTCCTCATGTTATTATTGTAATACTATCATCTGTCTGACTTGAGGTAGCATATTCACTCGGTAGTATTCACTCACTAATATATTATTGACTCGGTACTATATTCGCTCAGATGTTTATTCACTCAGTAGTATATTTACTCTCCTTGGTATATTCACTTGATATATTCACTCTGTGATATATTTACTCTGTGGTATATTCACTATGGGAGATGTTCAGTTGGTATATTCACTCTGTGGTATATTCACTCGGTATATTCACTCCTTTGTATATTCATTTGGTATATTCACTCTGTGGTATATTCACTTGGTATATTCACTCAGTAGTATATTCACTCTGTGATATGTTCACTTGGTATATTCACTCAGTGGTATATTTATTCACTTGGTATATTCACTCAGTGGTATATTCACTTGGTATATTCACTCTGTGGTATATATGCTCACTAGTTTTTTCAATCAGTTAGAAAAGGTTGTGTGGGAAGCGGTTGCTAACATCTCAAATGACTGCGCTTCATCTAATTCTCAGAAATATGTTATCATTATTATTGTTATTATTGATTTTTATTGCCCTGTGATGCTTCATTCACTATCAACTTGGATATTGTGATTCTCGAACAACTATGCCTCATCATCCATGTCATTTTTATTAGTATTATTGTAATTATTATCATTATTATTTTCATTAGTTTTATCATTGTCTATTATTATTATATTAAGGAGGTAGTGTGTATATATTGTTTGTTTGTAGTATTACTTTAACTCTCAGACGCAGCAGTGGTTGTACTGGGATGGAGAGCATCAGACGTATCTTCCGGCTCCATCAACGGACAACAGCAGCGGTGGCCCTGGAGGGGTCCAGCAGCAGGACGACCAGAGGAGGGTGGAGGAGGAGGATGACAGGAAGAAGCGCCAAGCATCACCTGAGAAGAAAGTTAAGATCGCCAAACGAATCGTCAAGGTTTGTCTCTAAAGGGGGACGAATATTTTCTGCTGCTCGACTTTGTTTGTAGAACTCTGTGTGTCTGTATTTATGTCTCTCTCTCTCTCACTTTCTCTCTCTCTCACTTTCTCTCACTCTCACTTCCTCTCTTTCACTCTCTCATTTTCTCTCTCTCAGGTTCTCTCTCACTTTCTGTCTGTCTGTCTCTCTCTTTCTCTCTCTCTCTCTCACTTTCTCTCTCTCTTTGTCTCTTTGGCTGAGTCATTTGGCCTTCTGACTGGATTGGATTGGATGGTGTGACCTGATTATGGTTTTGCAATGGGTTGACACCATTCTGAGTAGATTTCTTCATGAGGCCACTATATCAAGCTTGATTGGTTGACTGACTTGATAGTTGCTGGTGCTTCAGAAGTTTCTAGTTAAGAGTAGTAAGGGTATTTGCGGTGTTTGTAGGATATGGAGAAATGGGCAAAACGGTTAAACGCACAGAAGGATGCGATGAAGGACGACATGAAGAAGATGATGCAGACGACACTGGCGAGCGGGGAACCAGTCAGTCTACCTCTGCATCACGTCGAATCCGCTTCAGCAGATGCTGGGTTCTCTCTGCTCGAAAAGGTTCACGGACTTTTGACTAACGGATGCTAGAGAATAAGTTTAGGCCTTTCTGTTTCTTGCAACATGCTAAAACAGAAACAGCTGAGAATATAAAAATCACCAAATAGTAAGAAATGTGAATTCTTACGGAATGACAACTTCCGTCTCCTCTCTTGCTCTCTTTGGCTGACAAGGAATTTATAAAGAGTGACAACTCCGATTTTGACCGAGATGGTATTATATTTCTATGTCACTCTTGGTGATCATTCAGTTTACTAAGGATGCAGGAAACTAAGTTTGGATCTTTTTTACATCATTTGTAGAGCTCTGAAAACTGGGATTTTTTTAATCCAATTTCTCTCCTCTCTCTTTCACTCCAAGCCATCATCATCAAGTTATATCTTTGACATTATTGTAATGGGGCTATATAAGTCAAAGGAGTTCATTGATTAGATCAATGGTCCATTGAACAGAAGATGTTTAAAGCAATAGACAGAGAACCATTCAAATGATCTGCAGAGTTTCATTCACGACTTCCAACTCCTCCGCTGCTTTCAGTCCAGCAGTGCCAGTCCAAAGCCTGAATAAAGGAGGAGGGCGATGCTAATGATCTTTGTTATCACACAGTGTAGTTAATCTGCAACTGCTACAACTATTTGTGGCTTCCTGTGTGCAAGCCGATATCATTGTATTTTGTGAATGCCAGAGTTCTTTACCATCCAATCCGGTTGCGTTACAGAAAAAAGAGTGACCATTGATGATTTGATGAGATTAAGAATTGATTATTCTGTTGGGTTTTCTTTGCAGTCGGTCTACAGTAAGTCTCTTCCAGAACCGGGAAAGCTGAGAGAGATGCAGTCTCCCGCTGTCGCCTCCAGTTCCATTCCATCTCCACTTGTAAGTCATCCAGTTTCTTAGAACTACTGACTCTGTCGAATGATGTAATTGATTCTAAACTGAAACTGAAGTTCTCTTTCATTTTACTTAAATTTTTTAATGTTATTACAATTCTGAAAGAGTTTTTCTTTCTTTGAAATCGGAACAGGACGTTTATTGTTCGCACCCGTTTAACTATGTTGAACTTATCTGATTAAGTTCTAGATTGGTGTGATGTTGTGTATGAGTAATTATTTTCTTAATTGTTTAGCTTTTGTTTAGTATGCAACAAATTCCAATTTGATAATTATAATAAATCATAAATGCCACTTTAATAAATGTAGGCCATACCTATTTCGTAATTTTAATAAATTTCCGTTTATTTTTTTCTGATGATACCCATTTAAGCGCCTCTGAGTAGATATCTTGAAGGGGCGCTATATCAAGTATTTTTTTATTGATTGATTTAAATCATTTAATAATTATTTTTTATATATCCTTGAGGATGATGAGTTCTTTAGGGATAAATGATTAAGAAAATGATTACTCATACACACCATCAACATAATGATGGATAGTTTTAACATGTATACGATTTGAGTAAATTTCCCTAAACCATTTAAATGCCAAAGTAGTTTGGATTTCCTGGAGTCTGGAATACTGTGGTTAAAGATGGAGAGTGTGGTTGAAAACTGTTTCGACGGAGGATTATGAAATGTGGTTCTGAGATGACGTTTAATTGATTTCTTCTGACGCAGGATAAATGGCATTGTAGACATGGTACAACCATTTAGTGAACAATGGCATTGTTTATTTACAGCATGCTAAAGTTGAACTACTAGGTCCATCGTCATCTTCTGTGCCCGAGGCGCCAAAGTCGATGTTTGCTTCGGAGGAGGAGATGACAGATTGGAAGAAGATGGCATGTCTTCTTTGTCGTCGTGCTTTTCCATCCAAAGACGTTCTCATCAAACATCAACAAATGTCTGACCTACACAAGGTAATAGTTGAGGCAGACACTGTGTACTCCTTGCAATGGATGAACGATTTGTGTTAGCATTTGTTTCTCAAATTTATCGCTGGTACCTCTGCCCGCAGACTGCTAGTTTTTCCCCTCATGCACTTTGCCACGGCCCAATCCAGGAGCTGGGTCCCACCAGTGGGAACAGCCTCTCCCTTCCTCTCTAGGAGGAATGACTCTCTTTCCTCTGGACCCTTCCAGAGGCTCCTGAAGCTCTTCTCTGCTTAGCTATGTCTTGAGTCGTGAGGGTCACTGATCTCGAGTGGTGCTCTATAAATGTTAGGTTACAAGGGGCTCCGACCGACTGATTGACTGGCCTCAATTAACCTCCAAATAATAATGAGCTACATAATTGAACTGCTGCATTCTGCATGGATGTCATCTGCATGGAGAATTGACAGTTCAGAGTGAACACAGAAGATGTCCACATTTGAATCTTTTGCCAATGATTCTATTAAATACAATCCTTATGGAATGGGCTAGGATAGATTCCAGACTGAGGTTGTACTGATGGAAATATCATCCATGACAGTTACGGTTACGGGACTCATAGGGTTTAAATGAAGTGATGATAGGTGACTTTGGGTGGATTCATACCACTGTAATTCATCTTCTGCAAAGCTTTGATTTCTTGGTTTGAGAACGAATCTAGTCCATTAGAGAACTCGGCCAAAGTTTTATGATAGTGTGGTGAGAATTGTTGACCTGAAACTCTTACCTCTGTCTAATCAATGCACTAGTCTCTACCAATGAATAAAGAGCACCTATGAGTCATCGGCAGACCTCGTTCGCTTGTAATTTCTCTATTCGCCGAACTAAGGTCAGCTTGGTTGCATTTTTGTTGCAGAAAAATCTGGAGGAATTGTACAGATCGAAAGGTCACTGCTCGGACGAGTCTCTGGTGAGTTCTATTATCAATCGACTGAAACGGTGCTTTTAGTAAATGGTTGTATCCTGTAAGATGTTGTTGTTGCCCAATATTTACTGATAAATGCATGATATTACTAGTTCATTCATTCATTCTAGGAATTTATATAGCACCCTTCGTGAAGCCTACACACTTGGAACTGTGCAATATTATTTTATCTCTGCCATAATATAAACTTGGGAAATGAAAACGCGATTATATTGTAATGACACTTCAAACTGTTCAGGGCATTCTTTTTACCCCTAGGGTCCTCCAATCTACCCCGAGGTGAAATATTATTAAGTACATAGTCCCTTAGGTTATTCTGGATTTAAAAGTAACGTGTGCAATTGTGAGACAAGACGTGCATTTATAGCAGGACTGAATTTTATGCATTTTATGACGATGGATTCGACGGATGGTGAAAGGTGTGTTTTGGTTCTAGGTCCAGCAGTACAGAGACCGGGCGAAGGAACGACGGGAGAAGTATGGCCTTCCAGAGCCCCCTCAGCCGAAGAAGAGAGCGAGAGAGGAGACGGAAGTTGTCATCCCGTAAGCAATTCACATTTCTTACTCTTTGGGGATTTTTATATGCTCAGCTGTTTCTGTTTTAGTGTGTGTCAGTGGTATTTTATGAGCCTGTTAACCTGAACCTCATTTGTTAGGTGCTCTTTAGAAACCAGACATATTTAGAAAAAATACAATTGCAAGGAACTGACCAACAACTCAGAATGGATGGATGTGTGTGTCTCTATGTGTCTCTGTCCTTCTCTCTCTCTTTCTCTGTGCCTGTCTCTTTTTCAGTCTGTCTTTCTGTGTCTCTCTTTGTGTTGCTGTCAGCCTGTCTACTTATTGCTCTGTCTGTCTGACTCTGTGTGTCTGTCTATGTCTTCTTGTCAATCTCTTTTCTTGTCGTCCTTTGTATCTGAGTAGCGATCATGGATTTCTTTTAGTTTTGAACAACCGACGCAAGAGGGAATCAAAGACGACAACATTGGAAACAAACTTCTCCAGAAGATGGGGTGGAAAGACGGACAGGGACTCGGAAGATCGAACCAGGGAATCGTAGATCCGATCGAGGTAATACCTTTTTCCCGCTCTGTCTGTCTGTCTCTCTCTGTCTCTCTCCCTCTCTTGCTCTTTATGTCTATAATAATAATAATGACGACGATTTATAAGGCGCCATAAACGCGGCCATACCACTGCCAGGGCGCCTATGTCTGTGTCTATGGCCTGTTACCTCTTTGTCTGTCTGCTGTCTCTTTCTGTCTGAATAGTTGAAGACCTTCAACTATTCTTTTGGATGCTTTCTTCCAACTGCTCTTGTTACTTAGAGCTGCAGCATTTGTTGTTATACTTGCAAGAGACGAGGAGACATCTTCCTTTCATGCTGCATATCTTAAAATCTAAACTGCTTTCAAAGATTGTTTTGTTAATCGGTGTGAGCGAGTGACTTTATCGTCTGCTCCTGTTATAAGTCTGTGTTATAAATAATATGTAATCATTGCATAGTGTAATGTTTGGGCATTTGTCAGATGCAAATAAAGGCTACTCACTCACTTACTGGTGGCTTCTCTGGCGCTGCCCCAATCTTCTGTCATCTTAGTTTTGCATTGCATCATGTTTACAATGTAACTGTAACCGTTAAATTATGTAGCTCCATTATTTCTGTTGCAACAGGCAAGGCAGCGCCAGGCGCAGGCCGGTCTCGGAGCAAGAGGGAGCGCATACAACGTGGACACGACATCCGGTTCTTACAAGGAGAGAGCGCGCAAGACTTTTATGGCTTATTTTCATGAAATCAACTGATTCCTAACCAACGACTTTAGTTTTCTTACGATAAACTGTCAGATTACGATTTGACTTGTAATGACCGGCAGAGGATGTGCTTAAAGTGCGTTTCTTTGATCAGGGAATCGTGCGTAGATCTGTGGGGGGTGTGTGTGTGGACTGTTGCATGTTAATCGTCCTTTAGGACATGCAGTGCCAGGAACAAGGAGGCGATTGTGTGTCTTTTTTTCAGTGTTGGCAGAGGTCGTCTTGTCTATGAGGCTTAGGCTTAATAAAATTGTGAATTAGTTTCCAGTTATTTATTTTGTTGCAACCGGACAATAATCTGAGTTGTGAGACGTTGGTTTATACATCGCCCACACACAGCACTTTATTAGTCGTTGTTAGTCCTTGGTCTTATTTATCACTTGCTATTCAATGAGCTCAACTGATTATCTTGCTTTCCTCAAACTCAAAATGACTTTTTGAGTTGTTGGACGTAAATTTTGGATGTCTCCTTTTCTGCTAAGTATCTGTCTCTTCTGTTTAGTATCTCCATGCATCTATTCTTTTGACTCCGTTTCTTTTGTCAATCAACCAATGATAGGCTGACTCTTTTCTGTCTTAACAGACTGATCTTCTGATTGTGGATTGCTTTTGGTGATGGATGTGGTCTTGAGACCGCGGTCTTGGTCTCAAGACTGGAAAACTGCGGTCTTGGTGTTGGCCTTGGTCTCGAATGCATGGGTCTTGGTCTTGGTCTCGGACCATCGGTCTTGGTCTCGGACCATTGGTCTTGGTCTCGACTGCGTCGGTCTTGGTCTTAAAGGAACGGTCTTGGGATTGGTCTCCGTCTTAGGTTAGCGTTCTTGGTCATTTGCCGTATCAGAGCAATTTCTTTGATATATTTCGGTTATTTTCGATTACGAGAGACATCGGATGTTTAGGCCCTATGCGCTTGTTATCGATTTATGACGAGCTGATCATCTATATAATATATGCCTATCTGTTTCTATGGGCAAAAAAATGCATTTGCAACGGGACCAGTCACTTCAAAATTTTCTTTGACAAATGTCAAGGTTTTGGAACAATAATGATTATGTGGTTGGCCACGTGTAGTCACTGTTAACCTACGATTCCGAGTACAAGTAGGCCTATACCATTAAAATGGAACGTTAATCTACTTATTCAGATGTCTTATTTAGAACCTATCGTATACTGTAGGTAATTGATATTGTGATATTCTCAGGCCGAAGCCAAGGGCTGAACCCACAAAAGTTCAGACTGGCCGATAAAACTGTTTTCTGGGCCATTCTTGAGATTAGTATTCTTCCGCAATAAAATTAATGTTTTATGCGTGTTATTCCGTTTTAGCGTCTAAATAAAGTGAATTGTTTATAAAAAACGAGTCTTGCTCTTGGACCCTTGGTCTCGGACCTCTTGGTCTTGGTATCGGACCTCTTGGTCTTGGACCTTTCGGTCTTGGTCTCGTGCTCAACACTGGTTTTGGTGCACCTTCAATTGTTGCCTTCTGTATATGGTGGTATAGAAGTTATTTATCACACCCAGAATGGGGTCTCCATTGGAGAGCAGATGTCAAAAGAGAGGCAGAGGGAGCAGTTAATTCGGATTATGGTGAGGGTGGAGACGTCCAGAAAGAGGGTTGGTAATTTCAGAGGACGTCTGATTTGTTCCCTGGAGAACGGGGCGTGTTGTACATACATGTGGAAATGATGTTCAATCGAATCTCTTACTAATCGTTTGGTTTCTGCTTTGAAACAGTTATCTAAGAAATCGCGAAACGAACGAACATTTGTGAGCAAATGTTTACTTAAAAGCTAAACAATACAGACACGTTATGCAATATTCAGCTAACAGCAGGAATTGAGAATAGGAATAATTTGAGTCTTAATATTGTTCATAATTATCTAAGACTACGACGCTAATAAGCTGTTTGGGTTGGGAATAAGGCTGTCAAAAATGTTGAAATGACGACCCGGGTTAGGAAATGTGTTAGGAAATGTAGAAAATCACGCGTTTTTTTCGGAATGTCGGGCCCCGAGAATCGATTTCATTGCCCGGGCAGTCAGCCAATACGACCAATCTGGCACATGGTCGGGTAAAACCGCGCATTTTTAAGGAATGTCATTACCCGAGAACCGATTTTTATTGTCCGGGTACTCGGCCAATATGACCAAGGAAATATTTCTGGCATACGTTCAGGTAAAATCGGGTATTTTAACGTAATTTTGGGTACCCGAAAACCGATTTCATTACCCGGGTAGTCAGATTCGGTCGGGTACCCGTTGACAGCCTTAGTTCTGGAATACATACATATTAGTTAAATTCACTCGAATATTACGATTTCAAACCCTCCTATGAAAATTGAATATGGGAGCCATCCTAGGAGGGATCATTCATCCAAATTCTTGAATCATGGATATATATGCACTACTATATTTGACGTTTGACCCAAATCTAGTCTTTTAGTGAGTTTGTTATTATATAATAACATTATTATTATATTATTTTTATATTTATGGTTGTTAGTTGTTACACAACTATGCATAGAAATATAAGCGTATAAAAATGGTGAATCGATTAAATGTCAACACGAGAGAAGATTAATATGAAAAAGCGAAATTGTTGAAATGTCTTAACAGCTGCAGAAAAAGTCTTATAAGATAATAATTATAAATTAACGAATTGTCAATGTGCTAACGTAACTCTTCAAGCGGTATATAAGTTATGCATGTTCCAGGATAATTTGAAATGAGTGTTACACACGTGTCTTGAATATGCGACACAATTTCCCTAACCCTAACCCTACACAAAGTTTCTTAGTTATATCACCAGATGTAAATATGTCGCTATGTGTCATTATATAATAACTAATAGAATTAGAATTATAAGATAAGCATGTGATAGATTAGCTTATATTATGTTGGTTAATTAATGAGCCAGCACGTGACCGACCAGTGATAATTAATTACATAGATAGATACGGGGATCTCAAAGACAGCTTGGACAAACTCAGCTGTTGTGATCAAAGGTGGACGATGGCGATTGGATAAAGATATCGTTATCGTCTGCGGAGCATGTTCATTGGGATCAACATATCGAATATACGTACCACATAATTTCACATCGCAATCTTCCCACGTTTTGTTTGGGTCAGTGGTATAGCACCAGACTCCCTCGATATTTTTTCTATCCGGATTTCGGCATTTGTTGCCAGCCGCCGAAGCACTTCCTTCTGAAAAGAGCGTCGAATTTTTGAAGTCGTTGTTGTTAGGTTGATTGGAATCCCAACGTTGACATGTGAGACCAGACCGTGTTGCGCTCACAGTTCCGACATACTCGCGTCCAGCCGTAGTCAGCTTACAATCAACACCTGAGTAGATGGGAGAGCTTCGTATGTACAGGGGGTATACCATATCAACCAGGGGTGCAAAAAAGCAAGATTTTTCAAAATCAAAAGTTGTTTTTTCTGTTTTTTGGTTTTATTTGGTTTTTTGGTGTTTAGTTTTATTTTAAATTTTGTCACAATAGTTTTGTTATAAAAAGCATAAAAGAAAAGAAAGCATGAAAAAGAGCTAAAATTTCGGACTGAATAATATACAATTAGTAATATAATAGTAATATTACTAACTAAATTAAATAAAAATATAAAAAAAACTAAAAACCTAAATTTGCAATTTTTTCGTATCTTTTGGTTTTTTGTAAAAAATCAAAAAACCCAATAACCAAAACACCGACATGTTTGCAACCCTGATATCAACTCTGCATGTGTTCGTAGTAGCAATGACCAGCTTACGGGAATAAAGTGAGTTCCAAAAAATGCAAAATCTTTTATTTCAGTCAATATTCATAATCGTCAATAATTTTGTAACACTGTAACACTCGGAATGTCAAGATCTGGTATTGGTTAATTCGCGGACGCTTGAATGACTGACTGACTGACCAGAACCTGCGCTCTCTGCCTCCTTCCGTTTTAAGCGACTGATTGACCCACCGATTTGACTGAGTGACTGACTGACCGATTGACTAACCGACTGACTGACTGGCTGTCTTAATTCTTTATCTAGTGGTTTTGTTGGTTGTCTTAATTCTTGTTGGCTGTCTTAATTCTTTATCTAGTGGATTTGTTGGTTTAATGATTGTTTTACGGTTGATATGAGGGAGTTAATTGAATGTTTAATTTTCTTTATTGGTTGATTGATAGAGTTTACGAACCACAAACGTCGACATCACATTCTTCCCATCTTTTGTTTGGGTCAGTGGTGTAACACCAGACTCCCTCGCTGTGATTATCGGGACTTCGGCATTTTTTGCCAGCAGCCGTTGCACCTCCTTCTGGAAAGAGCGACGAATCTTTGAAGTTGTTCTTGTGAGGTTGGTCGGAATCCCAACGTTGACATGTGAAACCAGATCGCGTTACACTTAGAGGTCCGGTATACTCGCGCCCGGCCTTTGTAAATTTACAGTCAAAACCTGAATGGTTAAAGAAGTTCCACATTCGATTGGTGAAAACTTGTATTGATAGGAGCAAAACGATCAGCCTGAATTGAGTTTTAAATTGTAACTTAGTTTAGTTTGTAATGGAAAACTGAACTGTTGCATATCTTCAGAGCCTAAAAATTTTAGTTGTGGAGAGGTCTACCACTTTGTTCAGAGGCGCTTGTATCAGTTACTGCTTTGCGCTTTTATTGAGTGTTTAATTGCTTTATTGATTGTTTGTTTGTTGGACAGCTGGTTGCCTTATTGATTGATTGATTGAATGGTTTAGGCTATTTATGGAATTTGCCTACCACAAAATTTCACATCACATTCTTCCTATCTTTTGTTTGGATCAGTGGTGTAACACCAGACTCTCTCGCTGTGATTATCGGGATTTCGGCATTTGTTGCCAGCAGCCGTTGCACCTCCTTCCGGAAAGAGCGACGAATCTTTGAAGTTGTTCTTGTGAGGTTGGTCGGAATCCCAACGTTGACATGTGAGACCAGATCGCGTTACACTCAGAGGTCCGGTATACTCGCGCCCGGCCTTTGCAAATTTACAATCTACACCAAACAGATAGACAAATTGAATTGGTAAGCCAGTGAAACCTCACCTTCTTCCTAGCAAATGGCCTGCCTACGAGTATGAAGGGAGTTTGAAAATGTTTTATTTATTAGGCCTACTTAAGTCAAATAAAAATATTAAATAGTCAGACAACTCAGTGAAATTTTGATTGAGTTGTCTTCTACAATGGTCGTCGCTAGTTAGCATTAGGCTTTTAGCAGCGGATTTGTGGATCGTCTTTTTGTCGATTGATTGAATTTGCGTGTACCACATTATATATTCGATCCATTCTATGAACCCACCAGAAACTCTCCTCTTGCTATCTTCCCATAGGTCTATCACTCAAAACTGAAGACAGATCACTGCAATGTTTTGGATTGCCAAATAAACTTTTATTGATCTTGATTTTGATTGATTCAAAAACAATGCAGTATTGTTAGTAGTTGGCTTTAACGATTTACGTTCGCCCACCTTAGAGTTCCCTTGACCGTCAGCATCTGGAGATGATGCGCATCTGTAGCTTTTACTGCTGTTACTTCCGTCAGACGTTTCTAGAGAGTTTTTTTATTCTTAACACCAGGAGCGAAAATTTATGGCAATTATTGGCTCCCACATTCGTGATTTCTGCCCCTTCGTTGATTGAGGGATCAAGCATTTCCTCAGGATTGTCACGCTGAGTGCGTGACTGCTGGGCTAACATGCTGAATAGCTATAGTGGGCCTGCTGTGAGAGGAGCTGTATAAATTATCAGATACGATATCAGACTAGATCAGGTTTTATTTGATTGAATTTGGTTGAATTTGATTGAATTTGATTGAATTTGATTTGGACCTCCTTCGGAAACCTCTATGATTTGCCTCAGCGCTTCTGAATAAGGTGGTGCCTGAGCTTGGCTTTCGAGTGGCGCTTTAGAAGTTTGGAGATTACACTTACGATGCTGACAGTTTGACAGACGATCAATGGCCTCCTCTCAGGTGCTATTATATGCGCTATATAAAAATATTGTTCTTCGTAATCTCTTGGCGCCCGATTACTTTAAGCCATTGCGTTTCATATATTATTTTTATTTGTGTATTAAGTGGTAATAAGTCCATTATTACTCGTGACAATATTCCCAAATTTTTATCTGATATACACCGTGTCTCAAAATATACCAAGCAAAGTTATATATATATATATATATATATAACTATATATATATATATATATATATATATATATATGCGTTGATAGCTTTCACGCTATCAATGAAGATTGAAGATACCTAATGAGTTTTCATTTCGATCTATTGCGACCGATACATGTAAGGCTATGTTGTCTTATGTTGTCCTGTACTTTAAGGAGTGACATTATAGTGATGTGACCTGGTCGTTATTAACTTTTTTTAATTTCCTGAGTATGATTTATAGAGAGCTGGTGACCTCTGCGGTGAATTGTACGTCCCTGTTGATGGAATCTTACTTGTTTCGAGTGGAAAAGCGAGAGAGAGGGATAAGTGGAGAGGGAGGAGAGGAGAGGAGGAGACTCACTCACTCATAGACATACATATATCAGACGAACAAAGTGGCATTTTGTATATGGAATGAAGTAGAGTGAAATTTCTTAATAATTTTTTGGTCTCTGGAATTCGTTGATTTGAAACAAATATCTAAGAAATTGTGAGGCAGACAAACAGTTTTGAGCAAATGTTTCTTTAAAAGTTAAACGATACGACACGTTATACATTTAACAACAGAAATTGCGAATAGGAATAATTCGAGTCTTATTCTAATCAAGTGACATAGACGGTAATAAGCTGTGTGGATGAGAGATGTATAAAAATCCAATCAGCTGGATATATTTTGTGCTCTGTGGCATTTTGACCTAAACCTATTAGAGCCCTTGTTACATCGTAGTTTGTGTTTCTAGAGATCATGGACTTCGAAATTTTATAGCTCTACGAAAAAGTTGAGCTCAGGGCACACACTTATTCACGAGCCCTACGTTAGAATATTCAACACATTTATGTTTAATCATACAAGCGAGTAAACCCTCTCATAGTCTATAGATTAGCCAGACTTTGAAGCATTGTATAACATGTTTGAGCAGTTTAACCATTGTGTAAGCATACGTATCTAAATGAGGTGGTACAGTTACAGCAGTGAAGGGCCTGCTGCTCGGTCTGTAGGTTTAGATGGCAATTAAAACGGATGGACGGTGGTGAAGGATATATCACTCGATCAACTTCTCGAGAGACTGAATGATCGAAGATACAGAAGATGCATAGAATTAATCTACTAAATGTGGCGCTACATGGACGAAGAGTTAAGCGTATAATACACATAATATGTCACCAGTGAGACTTAAGTACTTCGTATACAATCATGCATTAGTAATACGGGAGCCTATAATGGCAACAGTTGGACTGAACGGAATCAGTATAAGTGAATGAAGCCAAAGCGAAATTGTTGAAATGTTCAACAGTGCAGCAGTGTAGTTATTAAGTTTTTATATATAGGTAGACAAATTGGCAAATTGCTAACATACTACTTCACTTAAAAGCGGTTTATAAATGTATATATGAATGAATGATGTCGAAGGTGATGACGTTGATGATGACGCTGATGATGATCATGGACGTTTCAGCATTGTTCAATACGATTGTTGTCTTGAATACTGCAACGCCATTTACTGCGTATACGTTGTCTTATAGAGAATACAAATCTCGTTTCTTTCGTTGGTCGTTTCACACTCAGTAGAAGAATCTCTCGAAGTAGTCTCGCGGTTGGACCTGTACACCTGTGATCCCTGAAAGTTAGAAAATATCGTATTGTAGAAATATAAATCTCGTGGCCTTCAATATTCGTTTTCGACTCAGTAGAAATGTTATTACTTTTCCAGAAGGGGCGCTATAGAAGTGTCCAGAATGAATGAATGCGTGAATGACAGACAGATAGACCGACAGACTCACTGATCAATAGAAAGAGATGTTGAAATAGATAGCAGTAGACAAGCTAGTGAATTAGTTATGAGAATTTTGTAGCAGCTCTTCAAGGAGACCGCTAAGAGGCGCTACCAATGCCAG